>JAJLTG010000037.1:11533-111872 GCA_030568095.1 Naumovozyma baii
ACCACAACTTCTAAGAAAAAATAAAAGATAACAGGAAAATCATGCTAGTTTTCACTTGTTGTATATAATTTCTGACTTTATTTTTATGTATTTTTTTTTTTTTTTTTTTTTTTTGGAAAAAACTGGTATTTCTATGTCACAAAATTTTGAAGCTAATTGAAGAATAATTATCTTTAAATTTATAGCCAATTCTTAAAGAACATATACAGTCTACCACGCAAGATGCTGCAAAATCGAGATCTTGATGTTGATATGTCATCTTACTTGGATTCCTATTTGGATATGGGTGACGAGAATACAGTTGAACTGATGCTAAAATTTAATCCTGAAGAATATACTTTCGAATCAACTTTTAAAAATATGACTGAAAATATATTTTCCAAACTTCTCAATACCACAAGAACAGGATCAGCACATTATCATGTTGGAATATCATTACAAAGATTCCTGTCAGGGATATTAGTTTCAGTAGTTTTTTTTTTGTTCCAAATCTTTATTTTTTTTTTCATTAGGAAAAAATTAAAAACAATATATCAAGCAAATAGAGTATTGGATAAGAAATGTGATAATTTTTCTGAAGGTGATGATTCTCCATTATCTAAGAATTTTGGATGGACCAAGGACCTATTCAAGACTTCCATCGAAAAGTACAAAACTAAATGCGGTACGGATGCTTATTTCTTTTTGAGATTTTTGCGTTTTCTAATTCTTTTATTTTTCACATTATCATTAGTTAATATTCCATTTCTACTCCCAGTACATATGTTAGCTGGTAGTTTCAAACTAGATTCTACTGATAATAATTTAGTGATTCCTCATTTACTGGATCGGCTAAATATGTCGAATATAATCCCTCCTATGGAACCGAACCTACTCATTGTTCATCTAATTCTATGTGTATTGGTAATTATATGGTTCCATATAATGCTAAAATCTGAGTTAAGATATAGCGTTGGAATCTCAATGCAAGCAGTTATGAATAACAGATATCAAACAGTACTTTATGTTGATAATGTACCAAGAAATATGAATAAAATAATGGAATATTTTAGTTTAATTGGCCAAATAATGGATGTGCAATTTGTCCCAAAGGATTTTAAGAACGGTTATGATATTTGGAAAAAAATGTGTAGTATCGAGGAAAGGTTGGAAGTAATATCGATGGAAATTCTTATGGAAAAATATTTTGAAAGAAATAGAACAGTGGAACTGTCAAATTTTAGGCTCTATTTGAATAAATATATTTTTCGAATGAAGACATGCCAACGATGGTTCAAATACAAAATACATCTAGATTATTCGCATAAGCCAGCACGTGCGGTTCTATTACGAGGTATACCAAAAGTGCATATCCACAAAATATCTTTTCTCGAAGATAGATATGATTTATTTGAGAAAACATTGGAACATTATAAAAAAATATCTGATAGATGGGAGGAAAATCGTTATGGATTAGAAACAGCTCATCAAGACCTCGTTGGATCTAGTTCAAATAGAAAAGCTTATTTCAAAAAAGTCTTTATCAATTTTGATTCAGTTAAAACAGCCCATATATTTGGTCAATTATTATTATCCCATCATAATAAAGAATGGAATAACGTTATCATTGGTCCAAATCCCAGAGATATGAAATGGGATAATTTAACTTTACGTTCTTCATATATCATATTCCTCAGAACCATAGTTGCAAACATTCTTGGAGTTTTGACCATAATCGGTTGGATATTACCAGTCGCTACAATTGGACTCATATCACAGCTCCCATTTTTCAATTCACCAATTCCAATTCCTAAAATACTTAAAACCAACTCAGGATTTGTCCAAGACATGCTAATGAGTGCTTTCTCCGTAATGACTTTAGTTTTCCTAACTGAGTTTGTACCTTATATCTTTCGATGGTATAGTCATTTGAAGGCTTGCAAAACAGGTGCAGCGGTTCAGATTGATATTCAGCATTGGTTTTTTGTATTCTTGTTTGTTCATATATTTTTGGTGCTCACTATTTCATCAGGAATATCTTTTATAATTGAAAGTTTGCTTAATAACCCTGTTAGTATACCGACTTTATTAGCTCATGATTTACCAAAGAGTTCCAATTTTTTTTGTTCCTTTGTTCTGATGAGGGGAATAGCATATGCTGGAGGTAATATTATTAGGATGAAGGAACTGATATATGAAATATTCTATTACAAACCATTCATATATACTCCACATAAACGGTATGAAAGGTTAACAAAATCACTTTCATTCCAGTGGGGAGCAATTTACCCAATATTTTCTGTATTGGGATGTATTGGTTTAATATACAGTATCATTTCCCCTATAATCCTTCCGATGTGTTGCATCTCATTTTCTCTTGTCTATTTCTCATTTAAATATCTATTCGAATTCCAATACAACAGCGAAAACAGTTCTGAGACTTTTGGTAAATTATATTCTCATGCGCTAATGGAACTATACACTGGAATTTACTGCATGGAATTCTGTATAATGGGTATTTTTGCCATTTCAAACGCGTTTAGGCTATCTTTTTGTATATTCGTGATATTTATCATGACCGTGGTAACACAATATAAGGTATCCACAATATACCTTTCAAGATGGAATCATTTACCATTATATTATATAAAGGATCACAATCGACTTGATACATCGCTCATGGCAGATGATGGGGATAGGACTGATATCGATCAAAAATGCAATCTGAAAGAGTTCGAGATTCCATTAATTGATGTACAAAAAAAGCACGACGAGATATGGCTTCTCAACGATGACCATGACTTAGGTAGGGAGGAGCAAGAGATCTTGGAGAAGAACTATGAGGTTATTTGTAACTGTGAAAGATTTGCAATCGATGAATCAGGTAATGTATATTTAAAAGATAGATAGAAAAATAGATAGAATATTCCAATCATCTTATTCGTCATTCGGATTTTCCATCGGAGTAGTCTTTTCCTCTCGTGTATTTTTACTTCTCGGCCAAATATTGGGCAATTTCACAAACTGGAACCTAGGTTCTACACAACGTTCATCGAACCATTTTTTAATCTGGTATTCGATTAATGATGATATCTTGGGAATATTTTCCAATTTTGCCCGAGATCCAATCATAGATTCAATGACGAACTCTATCTGATATTCCGGAGAGAAGGAAAAGACAAGATAATAACCATTATCCTCACCGGGTTCATTAATTTCCCTTTTCAATCCAGAAGTGGTGATATGAGAGTTTTTCGACATAAAATCTTCAGCAGTAGTGAAAGAAACATTCAAACATCCTTGAAACCTTACAATTGCAACGTTAAGTTTTATCGGCAAAGTAGCAAATGCAGGTCTGGGATAATTCAGAACCAACTCTGTCTCCATACCAAATGCCAGTCTATCATTCACATCAATGTCAATTCTTGCCTGTAAGTTTTTCTTACCTTCTGAATTTGAAACTGTTTTTATTCTACAATTTGAAAATATAGGGAAACAGTCACCTATATCAATCTCCGTAATCGTTGTCGGACCAAGTAAATCACTTAAGTTCTTTTCGTTCAAATAATCATTCAGAGTATTTATTACTGTTTCTTTTTCAATCCATATTTCATTGCGAAATTGTTGTAAAATTTGTGCCACTAATACATTAAACCAATCTAGGGATTCCGATTTGTCCGTGGAAGTGTTATAATATGTTTTCTCTAAAATTGAGTTTATAATCTGCGATTGTTCATCACTGAGAATGTTGCTATTTTCTATGCCACTTGCTATCTTAGTAAGACCATCGATGCTTGTATCTTTCCTATGCGTCCCTCTCCTCAAGATAGATGTGTGAGCAACTTTAGATGATGGATCGGCTGAGTGAGCTAGAGCTGGACTTTTTGATGATTTTAACGAGTTATCCGAAAAAATGAAGAATTTGATAAAGAAAATGAGTAGTATTATCACACTAATTTGACCAAATATAAAACCCTGGGCAAATGTCCATGATAAGGAAAAAGATGACGAATGTGCATTGATATTTCCAGCTGGCGAAAGAAGCTTTTGCATTTCCAAAAGATTCGGTGTCAATATAAAGGCCCCTTTGTCTGATATATTGTTAGGGAGTAGCTGCTTTTCCTTAAGATTATCAAGAAATACTTTCTGTAGATGTAATGGTAATCTCTTATTGATATAATCGTCTAAGGATAATAACGTTTCATTCGAGGATGTGATATTAATCCCATATTCTATGCTTTCAATAGTACTAGTTACGATAGTAGTGTCTGATGGATATATTACACTAGAGGAGGGAGCAGTTAATTTGCCAATAACCTCACTCATTCTTTCAGAACAGTCTGCTTGATAGTTTTGCTATACTCAAGGTATAATTTTGTCTCAGTATATCAATTGATAGTCGAAATTAACTTTTAGATAATAGTTGGATACCACTCAAGGATGAGAGATTGACCAAATCATTGAGAAAGTGGTTTTGAAAGTAGTGTGTGTAATCCATCCTTTTAGTTTTAGACTATTTACTTTATTGTTTTTAAAGCTTCGGGTAAGGAAAATACTTCAGTTATGCTTCTAAGTAATTACGACAAATATAAATACCTAATATCACTTGGAAAAGTGGAACTGCTAGAAATATTTGCAGATATACACTTTCTACCTTATTCAACGGGACTGATAAGACATTGTTCATACTTGTCAATAATTTGCTATATTTTCTACTATTTCCTAACACACCCAGGTAATTTGATCACACGAAATGACATCCCATGAGGTTATCTATCAAGAAGTTACCTTGGCATCACCTCCAGAATTAGAGGCCCTTACGAACTTGTTCAGTGAGACCAAAACACGATCTGTGAATAAAGATGCAGCTATTGAACTATTGACATACGAGAAATCTATCGAATGTTATAATACTATCTGTAAGTATGAAGATAAGATTGCTACAATCACAGAAATAACGGCTCCTATAAATGATATATTTGCCGATTTTATAAAAGTTTGTGATAAAGATGCTCTATGCCAGAATATTGCAACTGAGCCAAAATTTTGGTCTTTATATGTGTGTCTGTTACCATCAATGGATGTAAGAATATTTACGGGCATACTCACTTCAATTTTTGAGGCATACTTATCACTAGAGGATAAATGCAAAGATAAATTTGCGTTATTATGCTCAAATATTGATTCTAATAGAATATTATTGAATAGTTTGATCGAGAATCTGTCTTCAGTGCCAATACGACAATCACCTGTTATTATTGTAGATCTTGTCACATGCATTGCGTTATATATCAGATGTATCGACGCATTATCAAAATATGATGTTCAGACGGCAGTACGTCTGGTTCCCTCTCTTTGGTTTCAATTGGTGGAGAATAATTTTCAACATATTGCTTCATCATTACTACTTTCGCACAATGCCTCAGTGACATCTGCCATTATAGGAAAGTTTATTGTCGTCAAAAGACATATATGTGATTTCCTGATTTCTGTAAAATTAAATGATTATGAGACACCATTGGGTAAAAGATTACAAGAGGCGATCAGTAACACTATTACATCTTCAAAGGGAATTCAACTTAAATTTGAGGAGACAAATGAGGAATATCATGAAATGTCACATTTGAATCTTTTACAAGCATATGACTTAATTATATTTTTGGAGAACCCTAATTTAACTTTTAAGAAGAGTTTTTCTGAGCAACTCTTATTTAATGATAATCCCTTCCCTTTATATAAGGCAATTTTTAGGATATCTGATGAGTTACACACTTTCTTCAGTTTACATGATAATGACTTCTTAATAAATCCCCATATTGCTTGTTTTATCATCAATAAAGAGGCTTTTCTATATTCGTTAATGTGCAATCAGCTAAGACTTTGGGTTGAATCAAAGTCTAAATCTGTGGAAGATTTAAATTCACTACTAGAGTTGTTACCTGTAATTTTAGAAAAGATTAACAATAGTATAATAGCATCAAAATCTTTACCGGTGACTACCCTTCCTTCAAAATCACCTTTAGATGAACCATCATCAATATCAACCTCCACATCCTTCAACAAGTCAAATATGACCAAGGCACTTGATATTATAGATACGGTTGATTATAAAACAGCAAGAAAATGGCAACTAGATAAAATCAAAGCCATCCATTATAAAAAATGGGCACGTCATATAACTGAATTCGACGAAGTATTATCCAGTCAGGTACTTGAATACGTTCGTCATCAAAGATTAATACAATTACAAAAAGGCACTTGGGTATATGCTCAAAATCCTTTGAATGCAAAAATTAAGGCTCCTGAACTCTATTTTATGATAGTTTCTGATAACCATGCTAATTTATTAGTGAAACAATTTAATTTGAAGACCGAAGAATTACCAATATGTGAAGAAAACACTATACTAGTGCCTGGAAAAACTAACATAGGTAGTAGTAAAGATAAAAATCTATTGAAAAATGCTAAACCATTCCCGGAAAAAACTTCAAATGAAACCATAGTGATACCAATAAAGGCTATCTGTTACTTTGAAAAGAAAAAGGTGTCTAATGAAGAATTGGAGAATAGAAATGTTGAAAAACCGGATTTAAAGGCTGGTAATACCATTAACTTAGCCCGCAGACACACATATACAGAGGTTAAATTGTCTGATCTAGGCCATAAAAAACTTTTGCGATTTTACTTAGATACAGAAGAGGCAATATATATTTGGCTTGATGGACTTCAATTAATTTCTCCTTCAAGACATAGAACCGGTATATCTGCAGAAACGAAAACTCAAATTGAGACTTTGATAGACTTAAGGAAAAACGTACAGATGATAAATTTAAATATCACAGATGATCTAGAACTATCAGAGTCTGAGACTGATGATAGTGATGATCAATTTAACAATATTGAAACGCTAAGAGGTCTTCCAACAGACTTTTATCATGAATGATCAATGCGTTTTTAGTAAACGTATATATTACTGTACAGAATGTAATAATTAATGTCAATTATCATTTTTTTATGAAAAAAAATCTATTTTTTCCCTTTTTTCCCTTTTTTTTTTCCAGCATTACCTCTCTGCTTTCTATAAGCTTTTTCTTGATCCGTTGTACGATCCTTTTGAGTCTTCTTATAACCACGAGCACCAGAAGATTCCTCTATTGCTTCCTGTCTTTTCCTCTTCTTACTGTTAACTTCCTTCTTGTTCTTCCCGAGTACATTAAATATCTTAGCATTCTTCTTTTCTGCCTCAGTCTGAAACCAAGTTCTTCTGGGCCTAGATTGAATTTCTTGTTTATGTTTTAACATATTTTCACCCTTCTTTAACTGCATTTCGGCTCTCAATATTTCTTTTTCTTGTTTCTCCTCTACAAGAACATCTTCTATAGTCTCTGACATCTTTTCTACCACTTTATTTGTCTCTTCAACTTGATTCCAATTCACTTGCCTACCTAAAGCTCTACTACCGTTATTCTTTATTTTTGAAACCTCCTCAACACTTTTGATAGCATCTCTTACTATACTTCTTTCATTAGATGTTTCTCCAACGAATGAGACTGATCTACCTTCTCTACCTGCTCTTGCAGTACGACCAACCCTATGCAAATAGATTTCGTAACTTTTTGGCATATCATAGTTAATTACTACTTCAATTTTTGGTATATCTAAACCTCTTGATGCCAAATCTGTACAGATTAGTACTGGAATTTCCAGACTTTTAAACTTTGTAACGGATTCTAAACGTTGTTCTTGTGATAAAGACCCATGCAATTCTGTAACATTCATACCTAACAACCCTAGAATAATTCTCAACCTATGCGCCATTTCTTTTCTTGAAACAAAAACAACCATTCTCTTTTGTCCATACCCATCCAACTTCTTAATTAAATTAAATAACAAAGCTGGCTTCAAATGATCCCTAGCACGAATACGGACAAATTCTTGTGTCAATTTAGAAGCTGCCTGTTTTGGGGGATTGATCATAATACGTACTGGTCTTTTTAACGAAAGACTGACTAATTGCTTTATCTTTGAGTTCATAGTAGCAGAGAATAACAAAGTTTGTTTCTTAATGGGTAATAATTGCATAATTTCATTTAATTCTTCTTGGAAACCTTCTTCCAACATTCTATCGGCTTCATCAATAACTAAAATTTCCACAGAGTCAACACTAAAGCTAGCAGAGTTTCTAATATGATCAATAAATCTACCTGGAGTAGCAATGACAATATCAGGTCTGAATTTTAATTCCTGTTCTTGTTGTCTCAAATTCAAACCACCAACAGCTAACCCGAAAGTAATTCCGTTTACAAACTTTGCAATCTTCTTACCGACATCTGCAACTTGAATGGCTAATTCACGGGTTGGAGTTAAAACTATTACCCTTGTAGCTGCTATCTTAGCAGATTTGAATAACAAACGTTCAATAATTGGAATCATAAAAGCTGCAGTTTTACCTGAACCAGTGATCGCACCTGCAATGATATCTTTCCCTAAAAGAGCAATTGGAATAGTGGCACTTTGAATTGGAGATGGCTTTGTGTAACCAAGAGCGGCTAGACCCTTTAAAACAGGACGAGTTAGCGACAAACTGTTAAAGTTTGCGTGCATTTGTTTCTTAGCATCTTCACTCTCACTGACTGGTGCATAAAACTTTTCAATAGCCTCGGCTGAATCTTCATCTTCTTCTTCGTCAACATCGCTACCACTATCTGAATTTTGTAGGTCGTTAGCTTCTTCTTGCTCTTCTACATCCTCATTGTCCTCTTCCTCATCACTTTCATCTTTTTTTGAGGTGGAACCCATTCCAAAACCATCCATGGCAAGTTCATCGTCATTTTCATCATTATCTTGAGCTTGTTCTTCCTTTTCTTCAATTTCGTCGTCTTCGCCTTCAATGTGAACCATTTTAAGTAACCCACCCTTTCTTCTAATAATTTTTTCCAAGTCCACATCTTTTCTACCTTCGTCATCATTTTTCTTATCATTACTAGTAAAATCCCAACCTTGGAACCCAGAGGTTCTACTAAATTCATCATCATCATTCAAATCAAAATTAAAATCTTCATTCAAATCTGCATGAACGTCTTCATCCTCATCTTTCAATTGCTCATTCTTAGCATTCTTTTTCTTTGTTTTCTTAGATGATGTGTTTTTTACTTCTACCACAGTTGATGATTCCAAATCCGAATTGTCATCCAGATCAGGAATATCATTTTCGCTATCACTAATAGTCGGAACAAAATCCAAGTTCTTAAAATCCTTCTTCATTATAACACAATATTGATATTTATCAACACTAAATGGGTAGTAGATAGTACTCTAATTATTAATAAGGGTTCCTAATAGGCCATTCGTGTTTTCCAAACCTCATCTCATCTCATTTGAAATATTTTTTAGATGCCCATCGCATCTTGAATTGTAATGGAATTGAAAAATTTTCCACCTCGTTCTGAACGACAATTTAAACCTCTCATATAAAGAACAGGGAAAACTACATTAAACAGAGATATGACAATGAAATATTCTTCAAGTTATCACCTTTGTTTCATTCAACCATAACATTTGTACCATCAACTGGGGAATGCATACACGCAATAAAAGAAGAGACCAATGGGAAATATTTATAGATATGATTACGTAATATTTAAAGAGACACATTATCACGTGACCCAGATATCCTTGCCTCCAGTACTTTTAATATATAAATATGTAATTTAATATTTATATATTTGCTACCCCATATGCATCTTTGGTTCTCCTTTGGCATTTCCTTGTTAATTATTTCCACCATCAGGTTTAGATATAACCTCTATAATCAATTTGTGAATTTGGGGATAGGTATATTTTAAAATATGTGTGTCCTAGTTAGTATTTCCTGATCTTCTTTAAGAATTTGTACTATAAATAAAAAAGGATGATTTGCACCTGTGTAAGGTACTGCCAGTGTCCAAATTTAATAAGGATGCATGAAATAATATGGCCTTTCTCAGTCATGTAACAAAATAAGGGAAACTGAAAGGGAAAGAATAGTATAAAAATTCTATTCTATTCAATTCAATTTTTTCTGAGTTAACCAAAATTCAATAGTGGTAGAAATGCTGCATAATGATCGAAAGGAAGAGGATTGAGTAGGATCTCATAGTAAATCTGAACAAAGAAACTTGAAGTTTTAAGTACAAATACGAGAACTTGCTTTATAAATCATACATGTAATATGTGAGATAAGATAATGAGCTGGCGTATGCTGCTTTAAATATTGACACCTATGTGTGGTACTTCAGCACATTTACTTCATACATAGCTCTTTTTCCTAAGAGAGAACGGAAGGTGTGACTGGATATGGCAGATCTTGTTGTGATGTCTCTGAACACGAGTTTCTAGTCTAGAGAAAAAGGTATTGATCAGTCGTACCTCTGATTGTAATCATCGAGTTTACAAGAATAAATACAGTAGCGGCGTCGAATATTAATAGAAGGACCTAATCTGCTATTCAAGGTAAAATAGAGGAAAATTTTGGAAAACCTCTGTTATCCAATTTGTAATTATAGAAGTACGGAAGTTATTATATACAAATATATAACAATGTTATACAGTATCCTGAACGTGTGTTACGCAGCTCTCCAGCAAAAATTACTGACACTGTCTAAAAAAATACTATGACCGACTAAATTATTCTGAATAAATATTAAGTAGTAATATCAAGAATAGGCAATAGATAATTTGCACTGCTACTAGCACGTCTTCCACTCAGAACGATGCCTGTGTGGATATCGATTCTGATTCTGGTGTACAAATTCTATTAAATCAAAGTGAAAACCATTCAATGTAATTCCAGCGCTTTTTCTAATCATTATAAATGCCTGGATAATTTTTGGGGACATATTATTTTAATGCATTTCTTATCAAAAAGTCCCCAAAAGTACATTCATGAAATCAAACTCGACTTTTTTCAATTGGCAGTGGACTAAATTGAGAAAAACCTTTGGCTTTCATTTTACCAAATCGTCGCTCCGTAAACTGCGTTAAGGGATATTCGGTATATAAAGAACTACAAGCTTTGAATCAACAGACAACTGCTACCACCACCCACCTATCCAAAAAAACAAATTTCCATGTCAGAACTAGCATCTGCAACAACCACAACAACTAAGAAGAATTGCCATAATGCCGAAAATTCCTCAGAGAAACAGGACGAGGAAAAATCAAAACCATGCTGTGTCTGTTTGGATGAGAAAGAGGAAAGAGATAAGTGTCTTTTATTTAACACAGAAGCCGATGAAACTCCTGCAAGCTGTCAAGAATTCATAGATAAATACAAAGCTTGTATGAAAGGCTATGGCTTTGGAGTATGAAAACTGTAACGACTCAAAAAATTTATATATTCTATTAATCTCATTCAAGGAAACAGAAACAATTTTTGTAAATAAAAACTGATATATATATATATATATCTTTAAAGACAATATTTTTTTTCTATATCCCCATTTATAATCGTTTGATAGTTAGTAACTTCTCTGTTGTTCCTCTAATGCCTTCTGCAACTCCCTGTTTCTAAATTGTTCAAAACCTAATGCAAAATTTAATTCCTGTACTACTAATCTTGATGTCTCTTCTATACATTCGTATTTTTTTATCTTCTTATTCAACATCTTAAGCTGCTTTCTGGCGTTATCTAGAGTTCGTTCTTGCTGAAACACTATTTTCTCTTGGTTAAGTATTACTCTTTTCAAATGTTCGCATTGCTTATGTTTATCAAATATACCATTAGCCAATTCACAACACCATTTATTAAAATCATCTCTTTTATTATTAGTGAACTGATCTAGTATCACAAGTAATTCTTCCTCTTCATTCTTAGTTTTTTCTTCAATAGAGTCTAATTCAATAGCTTGCTCCTGCCCTTCCTCATTTTCTTCAATCTTTCTGATCATTTTTATTTGATAATATTACTGTCTTTTTTTTTTCATGTATTCCTTGTGACAATTTCCAACTTTGCTTTTAGTTGAACTAATTGTTAATCAAGATTGAAAACTGTAAAGAATTTTTGTGTTAAATAATGGCGCCTTAAGAAATCCCGGAGGAAAATTCAATTAGCATTATTATTACTGCTATCGCTACATAATATTTTTAATCATGACACTTGATCAGTAAAAGCCTTACCTGCCCAATTCAACAATCTGTCGTATACCATATTATTAGCATTGTGATACTTAATAGAATGATCCGAATCAGGGAATACATACATATCATAATTTTCAACGCTATGCAAATTTAATTGATCCAAAAATCTTAAAGTATTCTGGAAATGAACATTATCATCACCTGTACCATGCATGATTAAAAATCTCTTCACTTTGCCAAAAGGCTCGATTTTATGAACACTTGATTTTAAATACCCGTCTGGGTTTTCTTGTGGTGTATGCATATATCTCTCCGTATAAACAGTATCATATAACTTCCAATCAGTGACTGGTGCCACAGCCATCCCATATTTAAAATGCGCTCCCTCATCTTTTTCAAGAACTTTTAAAGTTAAATATCCACCATATGACCAACCAAACAACGAAATCTTCTCTGCATTAACGTATCTTTTTTGGCCATAAATCTTGGCGGCTGAAATTTGATCAATGGCTTCATATTCACCTAAGTTGTCGCGCACTAATGATCTAAATTGTTTACCTTTATATCCGGTACCACGACCATCGACTACAACAACAATAGCGTTTAATTGCGATGCTACTACTTCATTGAACGCAACAGAAAATGTTTGAATTACTTGTTGAGAATTTGGACCACCGTACGCATAAAAGAATACGGGATAATAATCTTTCAAGGATGGGTTGAAATCATTGGGCAGGATTTCAAATGTGTTGACAATTATATCTTGACCTTCATCGTCTCTACCCAAATTTAATTCTCTAAATGTTTTCTTTGGAATATCGTATTCTTTCAAAATGTCAATTAATATTTCATTTTTTTCTAGATAGTACAACGTCTTACCAACAACATTGCCCTTCAGTTCACCGTGGTCAAGTTTTTCTTGTTCTGATTTAAAATCAATGATCTTTTGATAGGGCACATTGGGGCCTCTATATGATAATAAGGCAAATCGAGAACCCACAGAAAAAGAGATTCCATATACACCTCTTGTAGAAGTATCTGTCACATCATACACAACGCCAGGTTGAGTCAATTCAATGTAATAAATATGTCTTTCAGTAGATGACTTCTTCGTGGCAATGAAGTAAATACGATTTAAATCATTATCAAATGCTAATGGTCCACCAACAACTTCCCAGGAACCCTTGGTCAAAATGATAGGTTCTGCAGAATCAAATGGTTTGAAATAAACTAAGTGGTTAAATCCATTCACAGGAAGTACATCAACATATCCATCCTCATCTCTCCCCGATGTCTTATTTTGTGGGATATATAATGTATTATGCGTAATCTCCCACCATCCACCTTCAGATGAATTTTCTCTAACAACAGTGGAGCTCCTTTTTTCAGTATTCACAAGGACAACTTTCAATAAATCTGAAGAACGATCACTAATCTTAGCAATTAAACTTGTTTCTTTCACCCAAACAATCTCTGTGATGAGGACTGGTGAATCTTTATCATGTTGGTTCATATTAACAGGAAACGATTCCTTTGTTTTGACGTTATATATCCATAAATCCACTTTTGGGTTAGCTGTCCCGGCTTTGGGATACTTAATTGATCTCATTTCAGGGTATAAATCAAAATTATCCTGTACATAATACGGAATAGTAAATTCTTCTACATTTGTTTCATCAATCTTAAGATATGAAATATATTCACCATTGGGTGACCACCAAAGTGCACAATCACCTTCAAAAATTTCTTCCTCATATACCCAATCTGGTTTACCATTGAATACTTGAGGGTTACCATCAGTGGTAATTGTTTCTGTTGTTTTATATGACTTTGTAGAATACAAATACATGTTATTTTCCTTCACATAAACCAAATCTAATGAAGTTGGGGACCATTTAGCTAAAGAAATGTCGTCACCAATCTGATAAAATTTCTGCTCCTTCTTATCATAGACAAAATATGTCCCAAAGGTGGAATGTCTCCAATTGGATTTTGTATTGGTTCTAATTAATAACTGTGATAAATCAGGGGCCGCTGCAAAGAAGTCTACTTTGTATTCCTTTTCTTGAAATGTGAAATTCTTGCTATCTAATAAGACTTCAGAATATTCTCTATCAAAAACTGATTTAATAATGTACTGATCCTCGAAATTAGCGACATAAAAGCCCCTATCATCACTTTTCGCTTCCGGAGTGTTTAACCATTGTAAAGTTTGTATCTTGGGTTTAAACACATCTTTCCTAACATTTTCAAATGAAATCTTTTGTAAGCCATTCTTAGCTACTTTAGAGTCAGGTATTTTGAATCTCTTTGGCGTTATGGAAGGAATTGTCCTTAGTAGTAACACCGTACCCCATACCAACAGGACGGCAATAATACCGAATTTGGCTGTCTTATCTTGCACAGGTTTCCTTCTATCAAAGAGTGGTGTCTCTTCCAAAACATTTTCTTGATACATTGTCTGCCTAGCATCTGTATCCATTATTGCACAACTCAATTTGACTTATCTTTACCGTTTCTTGACGCCTTGTTAGTAAGAATGAATAACGTTTTTTTTTCCTTTGTGACTATTGAAAAATGTAATCGAATGCTTGTTCTATTTCAAATTAATAATCATACACACAGTTACAAAAGATGTTATATATATTCAGGCGTGGATTTGATACTTGTCAATATTAGTCTATTCATCATTTCTTTCGAAATGGAATCTTGTCCATTTCTCCCACTCATGGAATTATCATACTGAGATGTACTTGCGGCACCTATAGTCCCAGTATGAACACCACCACCAGTCTGTGGTCCACCTGTGGCACCCACAACCATTGTTGGTGGTCCACTACTCCTACTAACGTTGCCTGTGGTAGTTGGTGGGTTATTGATTCCATCAGAAGTGCTTATCATATTACCATTGGACAAAGATGTGGGTGCCATTGGTGGTGCAATGAATTGGGTTCCCTGTGATGGTTTAAATTGTGTCAACTTGTATATGTCATCCAATGCCTTTGAGAGATGAAAAGTGGAAGACATAAGTCTACTTTGCACGATTTTGAATATGGTAGGAGATTGGTATACATTCGCACCAATTATATAATAAGTTTGCAACGTTTCCAATTCGTTTCCTGGTTGGGAACGGTATTGTTTCCTTATTTGCCAAAAATCAGGTTCTCTTACATTACATAAGACATATTCTGTCCCCTTTAATTTCTTTAACTCTCGTTCTAGCATGAAGTGAAGTGGATATCTTTGTAATAAATCCTTCCTAATAGGATCGGAGTTCAAATATGCAAACTCATCTGTGTTCAGTAACGATGCACCAGTTGGAGTTGCTCCAGCTGGAATAAAATCTTGATGTTGTTGTTGTCCTTGTTGTTGCTGAATAGGATCCTGTGAGAATTGTCTTTGCATCTTTATCACTTGATTACTAGAAGTCTTCTCAAAAAATGGAGATTCGGAAAAATAGTCAAGAACATTATCTGTCCTTAACCCAAATGCCTGAATCCACTCTGGGGATTTCCATTGTAGTTCATCCAGTGGTGTATTCATTACGGTGACTCTTTTTCTTTTGTGATGCGTTTGCACTCTTCTATAGTAAAGTATCATTAGACTTGCAAGTCGTAATATTTTTCAAGATTTATCGGAAGTCTAACAAACTATATATTAAAGACCAGTATCAAACATTAAAAAGTGAATATCAGCATAGATATAGAAAAATGCTCCCTCGATATCGATTTTTCAGTACTTCAGCAAAGCTGTTTTCTACCAATAAGAGAATTATACCACCCACCACAGAAAAAATACCTGATGTTTCAAGTTTCCTTACAAGGATAGGAAGACAATGCAATGAACTGACAGAGACGTATGAGAACCAATGGAATAACTTATTTACGTGGGATTCTAGGATATTGAAAGAGAAAGGTGTCCCTGTGTCACAGAGGAAATATCTTTTGAAGCAGGTGGAGAATTTACGACAGGGACATGAAGATCGTATTAGAGAGATTAAGAAGGGAAAGAAGTCGTTTTTTGGCGGTGAGAGGAAAAGAAAGGCCATTAGAGCCAAATGGGAAGCTGAACAGAGGAAACAGAATGATTGATTTTGGTGTAATACTTTGTATTTGATGAAAAATGCGTATAATGGATAATTTCTTGTATATAAAATCTAAGTTTTAACAACTCTTTAAATTTTCTTGCCATTGGAAGTTCACTAAAGAAGGTGATAGAGAGCACAATCAGTTAAATAATGCAAAGTAAGGTAGATAATGGAGCTCATGTTCAGTTGGTAGTATTGCTTGCTGAATATGATGATTTGTTAGAACAATTGCAAAATTCAATGTCTAATGGATTCTATAATTTAAGCAGAGCCAATTACCTTAATAAGGATTCTTTGAGAGGAACGTATGGGAAGGATTACTGGGATGAATCATATATTGGAGAACTTACAGTAGAGATTGACGAGATGAATGACAAGGTGAATATCAGTAGAAAAAGACCTACTCCAGAGGAAGATGAGATTAAACTTGAAGATCATAAAGAAACTGATTCACCTAGTGGGGTAAAGAATAGAAAGAATAAGAGCAAAAAAATAGGAAGCAATGAAAAAAAGAAGTCTACAATATATCGTGACCCAATTACAATGTTTGGTGGTGGATTGACCATACCTTCAAGTTTGAGACAAAGTCAATCCAATTTCAAAGGATGCATTCCATTATTCACACAACTTCTTAATTGCAAGATGCAATTGGTTAAAGTTATCAACAGCATGGAGAAAGATGGTCATTCTAATGAAAATATTCAGAATATTATAGTATAATTAAGATACAACATATATAGTCTATACAGTTTCAAATAACGTAAGAATAGTAATAGTCATGAAGATACGTCTATGCAAAAAAATTTAATTGAAGATGGATTTACATTATTTATACCCATACAGTATAGGTGAGTTTGTATCACTTGGATTATGGTAGTATCGAAGCACATCGTCTACTGATACTCTTGTAGAATTACTATTGCTACGCTGCACTGAATGATCAGCTACAAAAGTTTTATCGGCAAACAAAGTACCCTCCACATTCAATTGAGGTGTAGATAAACGCTTACCTGCTTTTTGATACTCGAAGCATGTTACTTGTTTGTCTTCCAATAATGTTGGGAAATTATAATTCTTTAAGAAATCCACTGAAACGTTACTTTGATCGGACATATTCCTATAATGATTTATCTTCTTGGCAGACCTAGTATTCAACTTATCAAATGATGGTGTTCTCTCAATGAATGTGGTAGCCATGGTACATGATGACACAATTCTGTTTGTATCAATTGTGACATTAGAATAAACAGATGAGTCATTCGAAGGAGGCCTTGATTTGGTGAAGGATAATGAGTTACTTGAAGTTGTGTTACTCGAAAATGCACTGGATTGTCTACGGTGTGTCATATTGCTTTTGCTAACACTTGTATCGTTGGAATTGTTATTAACATCCCAATTCTCCTGAAAGATGGGCAGTTGTAATTGTAATTGCATTTGATGAGGTTTATCATTATCAGATGTCAACGATGATGATTTACCACTCTCTTCATTCTGTGATTTCTGTTCCAGTTTACTATCTGCATGCGATATATGATGGAAATTATAAGGGTTAGAAATCTTTCTCGTAGCTGTCAACGATGCTGAGCCGCTGCTCGAATGACCCATCAAGCTTTTGTCCTTACTCTTGTTGAACAAATTACGCAAAAACTTCTTCTTATGTTTCTTATCCTTAGTAGTGCATCCCACGCTAGAACCCAACCTAGTTTTGGGATTGGATACTTTTTGGAAATTCTTGTTGTCCAGAACAGGCTTATCGCTATTAATCATCCTTATCCCCAAATCCACATCGTCATTATCTGCACCAAGAAATTGTTGGGCCTGTACACCACCATATAACTTCTCTACTTCTTGATCCTCATCCAGCCAAATGGATTTCATTTGAGGGAGTACAAATTGATTATTCATGTTTTTTTCGAGGCTTATTCTGGTTCCTATTTCTATTGCTATTCAATTTAATTCACTTCAAAATTATTTAATTTCAATAGTTGCTTATATAAGAAATCAACACAATTCAAATTTTAAACCAACTCTAACTAATCGATCAGTGAACCAACTATTTCACAGATAAAATACGGAGTGATCAATGATTAAAAGCCAGCAATCAATTTTTTTTTTCCAAAATTGCAAAATTTCGAGACACGTCTTGTCGCGTTCCAGTGATAGACGCGATCCGATCAGCGATGCATTCGATCGACTGGAACTTTATCTATGTGATGGACACTCTTCCTAAACGAACTTTATCTGCTGGCATTTTAATATTTAAACTCCGGTTCGATAATCAAGAGGATGAATTATATCATTGAGAGTAATACTTTTATGTCTTGAAAAAAAAAAACATATTAGCAAAAGAATGGGTTGGCTCCTAGTTGTAATAGCCCTACTGATCGGCATTCTGATCGTACAAACTAAAGTTATAAGGTCTTCATTGCTAGATTTCAAAAGAGACCTATCTAAATTGGCATTGAATGAGCAATCGAACATTACAGCTGTAAGAAACGCTAATGAAACTGCAATATACAGAAACTTCTTAGCTCCACAAGGGTTCCCCTTAACGACAGGGCTGGGACTTTCACAAGGTTATAAGATTAGAAATGGGAATTTTGGTGATATTTGGAGTGCTATTACCGAGATTGGAGTATCTACTAGAATAAGTTTTGTTGATGAAGATAATAACTCGTCTATCTCTATTCAATCTCTTAAGGATGCTATAGAGAAAATACAGTTGAATAGCACGTTTAGAAATTCAAAAGACGTGGGTATCACAGTATCGTTGTGCACTAAACCAGGATTTATAATGATGATTGCAGCGATGGTAAAGACCGTGTCTCAAAAAGATGGCGGTGTACCACATATACTCTCTGAAATACCAAGAAGGAGGGTTCCTAATTTGGATGTCCTCGTACTTGATTCATGGGAGGCATATAAACAGCTGGATGAAAGCAAGGGATGGTACAAATTAATAGTTTTTTGCGATTCTGGTGGTGAAGTTCTCAGAAATTATACTGATCAAACCATACATTTTTCTCAATTATTATGTGAACCAGCCGAAGACACAGGATCCTTCGAATATGTACCTCCGGATAATAACATAGATGATAAGAAACCCTTCTTAAAGATAACCACTGGTAGTAACACTACAGAATTTTCACAATTAAATTTAGTAAGTGGGTTGGCTGCCTTCATTAAAGAATTTCCTGTTGGTCATGAGCTTTCTAACAAAGATTGTCTAACAACTTATACACAGGCAGATGATAGAACTAATATTCCTTTGCAAATGTGGACCAAAACTTTTGCAGTGTTACTTCACGGTGGTTCACTAAATTTGCTAAATCAAAAAGATCTTACAATTTCATCACTTCCTGTTAACACAACACTGCTCTTTATTTCCTCAGCCCAATTATCAACAATTTCTGAAAGCCTATTATTGAGGAAAAATAGAGTTTCGTTTTATGACCAATGGAGACAAAATTGGGCCAAAGTGTTAATAAGTGAGGGAGTATTCACCTCATGGGGAAGATATTCCACAGCAAAAAATAGTAATCTGCGATGCATTTTTGTTGCCCATGAATGCAAGAATGTATCCCAATTTACAGCTTTTCAACAAACGTCATCCATTTTTGAACAAGGCGTATGCATTAACAGTTTAACTTCAAAAGATTTGAATGCAGTACGTGCTTCATTAGGTTCAAGAATCGTTATGGAACTATATTGCCCTCAATTAATCTTGGGTCCTGCATTCCAAACAAATTTCTACGATTACAGAGTATTTCCAGATTCAGTAGATACAAAAGTGGTTTGCTTCGGTACACTTTCTACAACGTTAGAGGGAAAACTATTAAAATCTACTTCTAACCAATTGGAGATAACGAAAAGACAAGGAATATTATGTCTTAGAGGTTTCACCATTGGTAAGCCTGTTGAACTGAAACGCCAAGAAGAAGCAAGAAAATTAAGTAGTCAGATTGGGGGTGGTGAAGGCTGGATGCCATTGCGTGGTGTCTCGGGTTTATGGGGTATAGATGGTTGCTTCTATCTTTTTAGAGACCAAAAATGGTCATAGTCATATTAGGTTTTCTGAAATCTTTAATATCTTTCACATGTTTTTTAAAATAAAAAGAATGCTATTACTACGACTAATAGAACAGATACATATGTATATTCTGTGAAACGTGTCAGTCAGTGCCATAAATTATGTGGCCGATTATGATTAGCGATATATAATTTATTATCTGCATAGATCAATAAGAAAATCTATGCCGATTGCGCTGAAATATCATGTACTGCTATCATTAATTTCATTTTATTCATTAGCTAACTTTCAAATATAAATCTATAAAAGTATTATGCATATTCTAATCTTCCCTTGACACAAGACCAAAAATTTTCTATATATCTCTCCTGATCTTTCTCGTTACCTGTTTTAGTGCCTCTAACAGCTAAATACGTTCTGTTATCTACTTGAATATCCCATTCATTAGGATTTGCACCAACTACACGTCCACCAGTTTCATTTAATATACACCAACCTGCACAAACATCCCATGAATAACAACCACCATCCCAATAACAATCTAAATACCCCATAGCAATATAAGCCATAGTCATCGCAGAAGATCCTAGATTTCTAAATCCGTGTATAAACCCACCATCACAGGATAGTAGGTTCTCGAAAGTTGCCAATTTACATTTAAAATTGTTACCTTCTCTAGCAGAACCAGGTTGCAATGCTACTACTGATTTATTTAATAACAATGGACCCATTCCTTCAATCTTCTCCTTGTAATCAAACTGTTCACCGTTAATCCTAATGCCATGACCTTTCGAAGCTGATATCAAAAGATTTAAATGGGGATTATAAATAACTCCCATAACAGGAACTTTCCCAACTGTCAACCCGATGGATGTACAACTAAATGGAAAGTCATGAACAAAATTAGTGGTACCATCAATTGGGTCCACAATAAACGTAGGTTCTTCAGTTACTCTAGTAACACCTTTCATATAGCTTTCTTCACCGATAAATTTAAAATTAGGGTATTTAGTTTTCAATTCTTCCCAGATAAGCTTTTCAACTTGTTTATCTATCACGGTAACAATATCAACCATTCTTGAACCGGTTTTCAAATCATAGGTCTGTTGTGTACCGGATTTCTTTTTGATTATGGGTCCCACTTTCTCAGTGGCTAATTGACAGACAAACTTCTCAATTGAAAGTAAATCAATGCTAGACATTTCGATCTATCGTATTGCGATATTTGTATTTGAATAATGTAATCTCAATGCATGACGTTTATTATATTCAATTGCGGACTTTTAAAGACTTTTTTTTTTTCATTCCACGCATTGATTAAGTGAGCAGCTGAAATCATCGACAACGACAAGATCTATTAAATGTCACACAGATGATAAGATATAAGAATAAATACTTGAATTTCCAAAACCCAGATCTTGCAGCAATTTAATCATTGAATTCATTACAGTATATTATTTATAGGACACAGTTATAAAGATTATATGATACAGTACAATTTTAAAGAGCTTTTAGTTAGCCAGATATTTCCTATCTTGTAAAAACTTACGGACAACAGCACGATCTCTAGTAACCCATTGTGCTTTAGCTTTGACAGTATCCAGAGCTCTTGCTAAACTTTGATCATAACCCTTTGTATTCTTGTCGGCGAAAAATTGTGTGATTTCCTCATATGAGTCTAAGGATGTCATACCTGTAATACCTACAGTTAAAATATGACCTAGTACTGGAGAGCCTGGTTGAATTCTCTTGACAATCTCTTCCCAGTTGTTTTGTAACCAGGACCACATAGCTTCGATACCTTCCTTATGGTCTCTTAGCCCGATCATTGGAGTATAAATATCTTGATTCAAAACTGTTCCGTCCAACAAGTAATTCAAAGTTCTTTCAATTAATTCTGGCTCTTTGAATGTACCTAAAGTTTTCAATGCAGCAATCTTTTCATCCGTTGATACCGGGTTTTGGAATATATTGTAAATCTTTTCATAGTTATCCGTACCACCAACTCTTGATACAGCATTAAATACATCTGGCTTGACTAAAGGTGGGATAGCTTTTTTGTTTCCTTCTATATATTCTTCAAACATTTTTAACGCAGCACTCTCCACTTTTGTGTCTCTGGCAGAACAAGCGGCACCAAAAAGGAAGACTTTTAAACGTTGCAAAGAATAAGAATCTTGAGAGTTAAATTCCCAACCTAATTCTTGTACTTTTTGAGTTACTAAATCATGCTTGAATTTGGTCAAAGCCAATTTCACCTCATCAGTTTCAAAAATCCATGCACTCTCTAAGGAAGTGATACTATTAAGTATTTGTCTCCAAACCACAAAAGAGCCTTCATTATTCCATTTGGAAACCAGGTTTAAAAAATTAGTAGTGGAAGTGTAACCAGAGGCTGCCAAATTCTTTACATCTGCGACTAGACCAGTGCGATCTTCCACAGATAAAAGGTTTGCTTGTTCACCAAACTTATTCCATCTTTCATCATTGTAGGAGGTAATATATAAGCCGGCTTGGTCAGTATTCAATTTGAAAAATTCAGTATTCTTTAATGTAATTGTCTTTCTTCTTTCATTTAAAGTTAACGACAAATCAATTGCATCTTGAGTTTTTAAAGCTATAAAGACAGAATATAAAGTTTCATCTTCATCCTTTTTCACATCACCGGTAGACAAATAACGATTTTGAGTCAAAATGATACTTTCACCATTTTCCTCCACTGAAATGACTGGATACCCAATTTTCTTAGTCCAAATATTCATCACGGTAGAAACATCCTTTCCTGAAGCAGCGGTTAAAGCTTGCCATAGATCTTCAGTCTTTGCATTACCATATTTGAATTTCTTTAAATATTCTGAGACACCTTTGATAAATAGATCTTCACCTAACCATTTAGAAATCATTCTTAACAAAGATGCACCCTTAGAATAAGAAATCGCATCAAAAATTTGATTAATCTCATCTGCATTCTTTACAGGAACTTCAATTGGATGAGAAGATCTCAAAGAATCTAACGATAAAGCACGTTGTAAATTATCAGAAACGTATTCTTCCCAAACTTTCCAATCAGGTTGGAAATCGTTACAGGCATACCAGGACATCCAAGTTGCAAACCCTTCATTTAACCATAAACCTTCCCACCAATCCATGGTAACCAAATTACCGAACCATTGATGAGCCAGTTCGTGTTGAATCACTTCCGCTACTCTTTGAATACGATCCAATGATGAATTTTCCTGATCTAATAGCAAATCAGCAACTCGATAAGTGACCAACCCCCAATTTTCCATAGCACCAGCAGAAAATTCATGTACAGCAACCATATCCATCTTAGGTAATGGATACTCAATTCCAAAAATCTTTTCGAAAAAGGCTAACGTTCTTGCAGACAAATCAGCGGCAAATTGACCTAATTTTTCCTCTCCTGGTGTAGAATAAATTCTTACCGGTAACCTGAATCGATTACTTTCTACAAATTTCAAATCTGCAACTATGAATGCGACTAAGTACGTAGACATAATAGGAGTAGTGTTGAAAGTTGTAATTTTTTTGCTCCCGGTTATCTTTTCACTTTTGACATCCATATTAGATAAATGCGTCAAATCTAGTTCCGAGATCAAAGTAATATCAAATGTAGTCTTTAAATTTGGTTCATCGAATGATGGGAAGGCTCTGCGAGCATCAGTAGCTTCGAATTGAGTAGTTGCCATGTATTTAGTCTCACCTGATAATTTGTCGGTATACTTCGCTCTGTAGAAACCAGCCATTTGATCATTTAGTTGACCAGTGAATGTAATTTGCAAAATCAATTGGTTGTTTGGTTTTGATTTATCTTTTACAGTACCTTTAGGGAAGGTAAACTCAACGGTTTGAGTTTCGTTATTCATTTTCATATCAATTCCATTAACTTGATCTATTTGAAAAGTGTGAAATTCAATTTCGATTGCATTTAGAATGAGAGTATCAATTGTAGAGTCATTAACTTCTAATTGGATGCTAGCAGTACCTTTAAAAGTGAAATTGTCGAAATTTGGTTCGAATGAAAGATCATAATGCAATGGAGTCACATTGGTGGGTAGGATTTCGCGATCCGTCGTTGCAGAAGTCATTGGATGTTTAAGATTTACTATTGCTTCGTTGTGCAATCGTGATAAAAAGTTGTGTGAATAGCCAAAAAAAAATGTGTCAAATGAAAAAAAAATGGAGGAAAAATGCGTCATGGAGATAATCGGGATTGTTCCCCGTGCGTTGTGCTTGTGACAAATTCAATTTGTCTATTAGGGTTATTCCTCGATTATTTTCCCTCGATCTATATATCTATATAGGTAGGCCTGTATATATGCATCTTTGGTCAGACTATTTTCAAATATGGGTGGTTTGGTACCCTTTTTGAAACGGATCTGTTTTGAAGAGCATATTCGTGAACGCTAGTTCACTGTATTGGGAAAAAAAACACCGGAAAGTAAAGAGTTGATCAATCTATACAATGCCAATGGTGCACCTGTTTGAAGGTCCCTAATTTGTTTCATAAATTTTCCTTCGTGAAGGAGTGTTGAGACTTCTGTTTGTATTTACATTTAATGAATTCTCCAAACGTGTCAAATCAATGGAAGTAACTCAGCATCACTCGCGCACATATAGTAAAGTTGTGGGATCAACAGACACAGAGCAAAGGATAGCAACATGAATTTGCCCTATAACTAAAAGGTTCAACTAGCTTCCTTTAGAATCCACTATTGGCATTACACTATTGCACACAAAAGGGGCCCCACACTTCGTCGTATCTCCTGTTATATCCGGGCGGCGTTAGGCGCTGCTTACCAATCGTGCATGAATAGAAAATTTCACGTTGCTCGAGAAACTGCTCATCTTATCTTAAAAAGAAAATGTATAAATTGTACAATTAGTATGGGAGATCATTAAGAGAGTCAGTTCGTTATCGTTGTTCCAATGGAAAAAATGGCTGCAAGTGAAAAAACGAGAATGAGTTCAGAAATTTCAAGTTTGAACGTTTGTGAAACTACGTTCGAAAACAATGATAAAATTTCCACACAAGAAACGGTTAATTTAGGCCTCATGGAAAAGATAATGGAAACCAAGCCAACTGGCAGTCCCGCAGTTGATTATGAAGTTAAATTTGATCGAAACTCCCCAGTTCCTGACCCAGAAGATGTATCAAGACATCTATCAATAGTCCGTAAATATTACATATCCACATTAATCACATTCACATCAATGGTGATAACGATAATTTCATCATGTTGGACATTCGTCTCACCGAAAGTCATGACTCATTTCCACATATCACACGAAGTAAGTATTTTAGGTATAACATTTTACATCTTTGGTCTTGGGTTTGGTCCCTTATTCTTATCGCCTATCAGTGAATTTTACGGTCGTCGACCCACTTTCATCCTTTCCTTGACGATAAGTATCATTTGGCAATGCCTTACTACATGGGCAACTACCATTGAAGGAATGATGTTTGGTAGATTCCTAAGTGGGTTCTTTGGTAGTGCATTCTTAAGTGTCGCTGGCGGTTCTTTTAGTGATATATTTGATAACAGTAACATCACTGTTCCAATGGCCATATATACTACATCTGCCATGTTGGGTCCCGAGCTGGGACCAATAATTAGTGGTGCTCTGTATCATGAGGATTATAAATGGACTTTCATTACATTATTGATAGCATCTGGTGTGTCTCTTGTTTTAATTACCACCACAATTCCAGAAACTTATGCGCCTGTTTTGCTGATAAAAAAGGCAGAGAGATTAAGAAGGGAGACAGGAAATGAAAAATGGTTTGCACCACTAGAAGTTATTAGAAGGGAAACAACCTTAACTGGAGCTGTGTTTCTATCGTCTAAGAGACCATTCTTATTACTGGTACGTGATCCAATGATGGGTGTTCTTTGTTTTTATACAGGACTAGTTCTTGCAATTGTTTATCTTTTCTTCGTGGCATTCTCATATATATTCGAGACATTATATGGGTTCCGCGTAATGGAAGTGGCATGTGCATATATTGGGTTGTTAGTTGGGATGTTAGTAGCGTGTCCAACTTCTATCATTTTCCAAAAGAGATACGAAGCAAAAGTTAAAGCAAACCATGGTGTAAGAACACCAGAAATGAGATTCGAACCATTATTTTACGGTGCATTCTTAACCCCCATCGGTCTTTTGATATTTGCATGGACTTGTTATTCTAATGTACATTGGATAGGCCCAATTATAGGTAGTGGTATATTTGGTTCAGGAGTGTTCTTTGTCTTTGTTGGTGTATTTAATTATACGGTAGATGCTTACAGAAAGTTTGCCGCCTCTGGGATGGCATGTAATTCATTTGTACGTAGTACAATGAGTGGCGTGTTCCCCTTGTTCGGATTACAAATGTATAAAGGTATGGGTATAAATTGGGCCAGCTTCCTGTTGACCATGGTAACAGTGCTGATGATACCTGTACCATTTTTATTCACCAGATATGGTGCATATTTAAGAAGCAAGTCCCCATACGCATGGGACGGTTGATTGATAGATAGATATTTTTAGCTAATAACTAATGTAATATTTTTTTTCGTACCTGAGATTCTCGAAGAACGAAAGTCCGAGCGTTGGGAAAACCTAATTAAAGGAAAGAAAAAAAATTTTCAGTTGCAAAACTTAACAATTTCCAATTCACTTTTTTCGAGATAACTAAGCAACAACTTGTCTAAAAGATGACTGCCTCTGTCCCTAAACTATTATTTTTACATGGATTCTTACAAAACGGTAAAGTTTTCTCTGAAAAATCATCCGGTATTAGAAAATTGTTGAAGAAGGCAAACGTCCAATGTGATTACATCGATGCACCAGTTCAATTAGAAAAGAAAGATTTACCATTTGAAATGGATGATGAAAAATGGCAAGCTACATTAGACGCTCAAGTAAACAAAGCTTGGTTCTACCACAGTGAAATTTCTCACAAATTGGATCTCACTACATCTATTAAATTTGTCACTGATTACATTAAACAAAATGGACCATACGACGGTATTGTTGGATTCTCTCAAGGTGCTGCTTTGAGTGCCATCATCACCAATAAGATTACTAATTTGGTACCAGGCCATCCTGAATTTAAAGTGAGTGTTATCATATCTGGTTATTCTTTTACAGAACCTAACCCAGAACAAGAGGGTACTTTAAGAATTACTGAAAAGTACAATGATGGTTTCACTCCTATGACGGATTCAAAGACTAAAATTATTTTTATTTACGGTACTTCCGATATGGCTGTTCCAACTAAGAGGTCTCAATATTTACTTGACATCTACGTTAAGGCCTATGGTGAAGAGCAAGTAAAGACATTTGAACATCCTGGTGGTCACATGGTCCCAAACAAGAAGGACATTATCAGACCTGTCGTGGAAGAAATAACTTCTACTCTTTTATAAATAACACAGCCTATACATGCAGACATATCCTATAGAAATAATACATAAACATTGTTTGTTTGTCTCTTTTGTATTTTGTATGTATTTGCTAGCAAAGATTTGCGGCGCCGTTATTTTTACTGTGTTTGTTTTATTTTGTTTGTTCCGAGAAGCCACGCAAATAGCACAACAATATGGAACATCGTTTTGGTACTCATTGAAACATTCCAATTAGACAAAGACAATACCACGTTTTAAGCAGCAATAAATACCTTTGTCTAATAACATTGGCATTTTTCCATTATTCACGATAATAGGAAACAAAAAAATATCAGTTAGCTCTCCCACCTAAGTTATCCTGTTTTTTTCGCAGAAATTTTGAAAACTCCTCACCACATTCTTATGTCGTCAAATAGCTATGAACCACTTGCAGGAATAGCTAATGATGAAACCAATACTGATACAAATATACCAGCAACAGTATCCACAGACTCACTGCGTCAACTAATACCGAGCAGACAAACATGCTTAAGTAAATTATTCGCCATGATGCGAAAATATGGTAAGTTTATTGGACCGGGCTTAATGGTCTCGGTTTCATATATGGATCCAGGTAATTATAGTACGGCAGTTGCTGCTGGTTCAGCACACCGTTACAAGCTTCTATTCTCCATTTTAATATCCAACTTCATGGCTGCCTTTTTCCAATGTCTATGCGCCAAATTGGGGGCAGTGACCGGTTTAGATTTAGCTCAGAATTGTAAAAGACATCTACCTTCTGGCTTAAATATTGCATTGTATATTTTGGCGGAAATTGCCATCATCGCCACTGATTTAGCTGAAGTCGTTGGAACTGCAATATCGTTGAATATTCTGTTTGATATCCCTTTGGCTCTTGGTGTTGTACTAACTGTCATTGATGTGTTAATTGTACTACTAGCTTATAAGCCTGGCGGTGATTTAAAATTGATCAGATGGTTTGAAGCATTTGTCTCATTCTTAGTCATCTTAACTGTATGTTGTTTTAGTATAGAGTTATATTATGCTGATGTGGGACCCGTTAAGGAAGTCTTTTCAGGGTTCTTACCAAGTAAAGCAGTTGTTGATGGTGATGGGTTATATTTAAGTTTGGCCATCTTGGGTGCTACAGTGATGCCTCATTCGTTATATTTAGGCTCTGGTGTGGTACAACCAAGATTAAGAGATTACGATGTTAAGAAGGGATATTATACACCAGATACTATGGATATGGATAACAATCATGATAATTATAAGCCGTCCTTCGAAGCCATAAATGAAACACTATATTATACAATGGCTGAGTTGTTAATTTCATTATTTACGGTGGCACTATTTGTCAATTGTGCCATCCTCGTCGTTTCAGGTGCTACATTATATGGAACAACCCAAAATACACAAGATGCAGACTTATTTTCCATCTATAATTTGCTATGTACTACACTTTCTAAAGGTGCAGGTACTATATTTGTCCTTGCACTGTTATTCTCAGGTCAGAGTGCAGGCATTGTCTGTACATTAAGTGGACAGATTGTCAGTGAAGGATTTTTAAATTGGACCATTGCACCAGCATTAAGAAGATCTGCCACCCGTGCTGTCGCCATCACTCCCTGTTTAATCTTGGTATTAGTTGCTGGCCGTAATGGGTTATCAGGTGCTCTAAATGCATCTCAAGTGGTCTTGTCCTTATTATTGCCATTTGTCTCGGCTCCATTGTTGTATTTTACTTGTAATAAGAATATTATGAAAGTGCAAGTGAATAACCATAATAATTGTCAACATACACCGGCTTCATCAAAGATAGATGGATTGGCCGAGGATGGAGAATATGTCCCAATGTATGATTTAACAGCGTCAAATACCGCCACTCTTACTGTAGACGAAGAAAACGAAATGGAAATGGAAACAGAAATGGAAGAGCAGATGTATCAGGATATGAGTAATGGTGTTTTCACGACCATATGTGCCGTGTTGGTATGGTTATTGATATCCGCTTTGAATTTTTATATGTTGATTAGCTTTTCCATTGGGCAAGACGTTCATTTGTAAATACTACAGTATTCCAATTATATATAATATATTAAACCATGCATTTTACTCAATTCTATAGAGCCGGTTAGTTGACCATCGTAGACATTCCTGTTTAATGATGGTCATTTTGGCTTGACTGTATATACTTTAGTTGGTCGATCGCCTGGGACGAGCCAATAGGAGCGGTAACTGCGACTGCTCTTTTTCGGTATTTAAAGGATCCGTGCAGGCCTGTATTTTTATATAATACAAATGAAATACAATACAATAAGACACAGCTAACTGGATCTCAAATATATATAGGCATTAATTTTCAAATTATCTAATTCTACTGATAAAAAAAAATTTTGATACCTTCCAGGATTAATAATACACGGATACAGAAATACAAGAAATAGAAAATGCTCTCGAGATCTTTATTAAGAGTCCCTACAATAAGCAGAACTTTATTAAACAATTCAAAATGTGTGATGATCAATTCATCGAGATTGCGCAATGTAATGCAAACGACTCCACAACAATTAAGGAAATATTCAGCATCGATGGATGATGAAGAGACATTCGAAGAATTTACAACTAGATACGAAAAGGAATTTGACGAAGCTTATGATTTGTTCGAAGTGCAAAGAGTCTTGAATAATTGTTTTTCATACGATTTAGTCCCAGCTCCAGCAGTCATTGAAAAGGCTTTGAGAGCTGCCAGAAGGGTCAACGATCTACCTACTGCTATTAGAGTTTTTGAAGCTTTGAAATACAAAGTGGAAACTGATGAACAGTATAAAGCTTATTTGGATGAATTGAAAGATGTAAGGGAAGAATTAGGTGTCCCACTGAAAGAAGAATTGTTTACTACAGGCAATGACGAAGGTACACATTCATTTTAAACATAGAAAAAGTAATGCCTCTCGCGTATTATTTATATCCTTTTTACATAACTAGATTATATTATTTATTCCTAAAATTCCAAATTCATTATTTCTCTAATGACCTTTTTTTTAGTGTGCCATTAATGCGTTATTATTACATTACATATGTTATTTAAGTTGTTTATTTATTCATCGTCACTGTCTACCAACGTATTCCTCCCACGTTTGCTAGATCCTATCCTTTCTTCGTCAGAATCTATTTCTTCCTCATCAGAATCTAGATCTCTACCTGCAGATGTACCGGTCATAACCTCAGCATCAGAATCACTTTCATAATCACTGCCAGAACCCTCGTCATTCTCAGAATCACTTCCTCTCCCTTCATTAACTTCTTCAACTGCATCAAACCAATCGCTATACACATCAACGGGTTGAGACAGCCCATTAATTCTCGTTTGAAATGATTGTCCACAAATTTTACATTGTAATGACCCTATACTGTTCTTCTTATCGAGAGTACACGAAACTGATTTATCATGATTACAAAACAGACAGTTAAATTTAGTATCTAATTTTTGCACAACTTTCTTAACTGGTCCTCTTGATGATTTCTTTCTTTTACCCATTTCGTTAGATTCTCTATGTCTATCTAAGATCTCTGATACGCTTTCAACTTAAGATAGTTCACTTTGATGTGCAGATGCACTGTCATATCCTTCATGGCCCAGCTGAATTGAATTTTCCATGGCGGCGCCTTCCCAATTCAAACAGCAATGTTACGGGTAACACATATACATGACAGTAATAAACTGCCTGTTAATGTCAATTTCCCTTCAACATATGCGACTATGATAAAGAAAGAGTGAATCATAAAATTGACCAATTCAGTACTTGAATTTTTTTGGATTCCAGATAAGGTATTGTCGAAGTTTTTGTAGCAACGTTACGTTGTTAACTATAGGATTAGCTGTTCCATTACCAACTTGGTTGTTTGTTTTAGCTGATTTGTTTTCTCCTATTATGGATGGGTCAAGATTAAAGGAACAGGTTGTTTGTTCGTCCTTATCGTTGTCGAAAGTTGTGTCTAAGTTAATAGATTCGGCCGAGGAAGGTACAAAGTCTTTTGGCTTAATTTGTTTTCTGATATATGTATTTTCTTTTTCATTGTCTAAATTCTGTAAGATCTTGTTATCAAAACAGTAAGATTCAGTTAAATGTCTCATTCTGGATTTGGTTCTGGAGACACATATATGTGAAGAAATGGCGATATAGCAAGTACTTTTGCCTGTAGAGAAAAGTACTCATAATAGCAACATTATTTAATGTTTCAAATCAAAATATAGAGTATACACCAAGGTTTTTATTGTTACAGTGACAATAAGAAATGAGTTTTTATTTGTGTTTATTAGTGTCACAATTTTTTGTCGTCCGCCACGACCTGGAAAATTTTTTTGCTCATCGCGGATTTTTGGTATAGCTCATCTCTTCTTATATACTGTATATTATTTTAGATCAATATAGTATGTATAGTAGTTTAGTCCTCGCTATCAGACCTCAAAATAAGAGATTAGAGTAGTAGAAATATGGCTAAGACTACTCCAAGAAAGAAAACGGGTGTAAACTCTCAATCTAATTCAAAAAAGAATACTCCAACGAATACTCCAAGTAAACAAAAGAAGGAAAAAAAAACTTCTGTTAACTCTACTCACATTTCAGAAGAGAGAATTGGTAAAGCGATTACTGAATTGACCAAATATTTAAATAAACAAAGTTCAGAAGAAGATAAAAAGGATCTGTTGATTGATGATGATGAATTAACTAATTCTTTAAATTTGATCGCAGTTAATGCTGAACCATTTTCTGGTAACTCCAAGAACTTCAAATCCAAATTATTCAATGTGAAACATTCTATTTATAAACCATGGAAGGATTCCAGTGTTACTTCAATTAAAGATTTCAAGACTCTTCTAATTTTGAAAGACTCTGACATTAAAAAAATCTCTGAGGATGACCTATTTGATAAGTTGAATGAATCTGGTATAACTATAGATGAGATCGTCTGTGGTAAGGATTTAAAGACCAAATATAAAGCATTTGAAAGTAGAAGAGCTTTTATCTCTGAATTTTCATTGATCTTAACTGATGATAATATTGTCACAACTTTGCCAAAGCTATTGGGTGGTAAAGTCTATGAAAAAGTAGATACTACTCCAATTCCAATAAGGTGTTATTCTAATAAGCAATTTTCTCTGACCACTTTAATTTCTAATATTAAGAAAGTTTACTTAAACAAATTGCCTGTTAAGATTCCAAGAGGTACGACAATGAATGTTCATTTAGGTAACTTGCAATGGTTCAAAACAAAGGATTTGGTTGAAAACATTAAAGACATTTCCGAAGATTTAATTAAGAATTATAAAATTAGATCCATTTTATTGAAGAGTAACCAATCGCCTGTATTACCATTATACAGTAACGAAGGCGTAGTGGAACTATTAGCATCAAAAGCTGCTGTTAAGGATCAAGGAACTAAGAGTTCTAATGTTGTTACTGTGGATGGTGTTGATCTTCAAATATCTAGCTTTGATAAGACATTGATGGAATTAGCTAACCCTAATGATTACAGTTCAGTTCTTGGTAAGAGAGTGCAAAATGCTAAGAAGAGAATGGCTTCACAACAAGACGATGTGACCAAAGAAGAAAAAACAATCAAGGCGGTTAAGAAATAGACTTGCTTGCAATCTTATATATGAAATATTTCATACTGTATACTAAAAATAAAAACATTAATCATCATCATTGTCATACATCTTTTAGAAGGCGAGGCTTTATCGATCGCCCTACCAAGCGGAATTCATTTTTTTGATATGTCACAAAAAAGTTTATGATAATTTACTTTGAATGGAAGGCAATTAACCTAGCCAATATCCATTTCAAACAATGTGTGACAATATCTTTGAAATTCAATTTAACATTAAAGATGTACTCTATCAATTTAAAGAAAGAATTGATGATTTACTGGATTTCTGGGATGAGTTTTATTCCGTTAATATACAAGCAGTAAGTCAAGAACAATTGAAAGACTTAGACACAAAAATATCAAAGATTCAAGAACAAAATTCCAATATTTTAATTGATATACACTTGATAAAAAAGTATTTTAATATTGATGGCGAGTATTCGAAGAATTTTTCCAAGCAATTTGATATTGAAAATGAAAACAACGATGAAGGAAATACAAATGATGAAGAGGAAGTGATATACGAGCCTCAATACAATGGTCATATAGAAAAAGGACCTGATAGTCCAGACAGTTTAATTGCAGTTGATTTAACTGGAAATGAGTTATCAATGGATAAGTTACCAATTGAAAGTATTCCCAATCGGTTGGAATTTAAAAATAGTTATATCTTGCAGCCTACAATTACGAAAAACAACAAAATTGTCTTAAATATGATTATGAATCCGACTAGTATTTCTGAATTAGTTGAAGAAGTTGAAGTTGTTATATCACCTCAATTGAAAAATCTTCAAAAAATGTATGGTAAGGGTGTTGTAAATAATATAACAAAGTTAAGAACTGTACAAAGAAGAAAAGCCCTGGTCAGTGCCATTAAAAGAATTGCTCAACGACGTAAACTTACAATCAACGAAGTTGTTAAAGTTTTTGAAAAGAAGAGACACGAAGATGGAAGATCAGTCGCATGGGTTTATAATAATTTGAAACGAGTAATTCCTGCTGTAGAACAATTATTCAATCTCTAAAGGTAAACTAAGGAAAAAATAGTCTGAAAAAGCTAATATTATTAAAATTATTGTAAGTTTGTATTATCTACCAGTATATTATCATGGAATTGTATGCTATATATATATATAAGTTGAATTTAACAAAATTTTCATGTTCATGTTCAAACTCTTATGCCCTCTGCATTTCTATTTCTTGCCGCGTTGATAATTTGTTTCCAATCACAATGGAAAACGGCATAACCTTGACACATACTCATCATAATTAAAGCACATGTAATACCATACCATAATCCAGAAATTCCCATTTTGAACACAAACGTTAGCATATAAGACATTGGGATCCCAATACAGTAGAATGCAAAAAGATTGATATACCCACCAACTTTTTGTCTCCCCTGTCCTCTCAAACAACCAGCTGTGGAAGCGTTAAATGCATCAAATAATTGCATACATGCTAGGATAGGTAATGTAGAAACGACCAATATTACGACGTCGGATTCATTAGAGAATAATTTAGCAATTTGATCCTTACATTTGAAAATTATGATCATGTTCATTGATGAGCAGACAAATGACAATAATAATGCCATCTTACATGTCTTTATACAGCTTTGATATAACGATGCGCCAATGAAATTTGCAACACGTGTTGAAGTGGAAACAGAAATGGAAAAGGGAACTTGATATGCTAGTGAAGCGACTGTAGCTACGATAGATTGTGCAGCTAATGGTGCGGTCCCCAAATGAGAGGCAAAAATGGTAAGGATTTCAAATCCTAAGAATTCAGCTTCAACCATTACTATACCAGGTAATGCCAAATTGAACATTTTTTTCCAATTTTTAAATATTTGAGTTTTCTTAATGATACCATTCCAACATTTCATTGGTCTTGTCTGATGTGTTGTAGAGACAGCATAGACCATTAAGCCGAGGGCCATTAACCAATAGGTTATGGCGACCGACAATGGAGCACCCAAATATCCAATACCTATAGTCTTATCCCAGACTAAGATATAATTCATTAATGCATTTAAAGGTGCACATATAAACAAAACTATAGTTGAAGCGTGGAAAATGCCTTGGCATTGTAAGAATCTTTTACCACATTCGAAAAGGATAAAGCCGGGAACACCAAAGGCAGTGACTCTTAAATAATTAGCTGCCAATTTACAAAGTTCCCTTTCAGGGATCATCCATGATAATATTGAATCTGACCAACTCCACCAGATGTACATTATAGGTAAAAAGGCCAAAATTGTAATGACGGCACATCTTTGGATTAGTACCCCTACCAGACGGTAATTCTTGGCACCGTATGCCTGCGAACATAATGTATCTAGACATGTGCATAGACCTTGTATTGCCGCCAGACCTGTAATATTAGCAGTCATGGAACCTAATGTGACACCACCTAGTTCCTTAGTACCCAGATGAGAAACGGAAAAGATGGATGCTAATGATAGTGAGTTTTGCAATATAAATGTGAAAATTAATGGTAGCGCATTCAAAGCAATAACCCTACCTTCTCTCTTGTAAGTAGTATTTATATTTTTCCCTGATTCTATTGCGTTTTCCCATACGGCCATCACATCATTGGATTCATTTATAATTTCTTGAGAAAGTGCCTGTCCTGGATGTGATAACATTTCATCATCCTTCTGGTTCAATAACTTATTATCTATCAACAATTGTCTCTCCTCTTCTATCAACGAAATAGGCAACGAATTCCTTCTGGCCATAGATAGCCTCCTAATCGGTGTAGTTAAATACAGGTTATCTGTAGTTGTATCATTCACAGCACCATATTGTGTCTCTACTCGTGCCTCTGCTTGCAAAGTTCTTGCATTATTGGCATCCAGTAAGGATTCATACTCATTCTGTTGCAGTTGCCTCTGTTGTTCTCTTTCATCAGAGTAATCGGACTCCTCATCGTTGTTGTCGATGACGGTATCATTTGGAATATAATCTGTGGGGAAGAAGAGGCCACCTTTGCCTACACTAGTAGAATATATGACTGAGGATTTTCTTTCTGAAGCTGTATGTAGGAATTGCTTGCTCATTGTGTCTAATTAATTAAAGCAGCATATGTTTCTACACGGTATTCTAGTCAATTGTGCTGAAAGGAAACGTGTATCTGTGTTAGGATGCAACTGAATCCATATCACTTACTCAGATATACGGAGCTTTTTTTTTCGTTCTTCACTTATTACCTTTTATTTTTCATAATAATTTTAAATTTTTCAAAAAATGTTGTATTACCCGGTTTAGGTCTTTGTTAGCCATATTAGGGTTCAAATAGTTGCCAACCCTATTTACCCCGCTTTGTTTCTAACTCCGCCGTGGACGGCGTTACTTATATCCGCCCTGTATTGTTTTCCGGGGAAGATTTCAGCCGAAACCTTCTATGGGGATTTCTCTGCGGTGGAACATTTGCCTTTTTCCCCCCCTTTTAACAACACATCATTTTGTCTCGACGACAAAATGATGTTTATATATATACATGTGTCGTGGCAGTTGACCTCTCATGTTTTACTCTTCCATTTGACACTTTCCAGTACGTAGTAGTTCAATCAAGTAAGCAATTACATTTTAAAAAAATGGTTTCACCTGTAGTCACTCTAAACAATGGTCATAAGATGCCCCTCGTGGGTTTAGGATGTTGGAAAATACCCAACGACGTCTGTGCTGAACAGATCTACCAAGCCATCAAATGTGGATATCGTCTGTTTGATGGAGCTACAGATTACGCTAATGAAAAGGAAGTGGGTCAAGGTTTGAAAAGGGCCATGGATGAAGGTATTGTCAAGAGAGAAGAATTGTTTATTATCTCTAAATTATGGAATACTTATCATCATCCTGATCATGTGAAGATGAACTTGGAACGTAATTTGAAGGATTTGCAATTGGATTACCTCGATTTATACTACATCCATTTCCCAATTGCCTTCAAGTATGTCCCATTTGATGAAAAATATCCTCCTGGATTCTATACAGGTAAGGATGAGAATGAAGAAAGTATCTTGACCGAAGAAAATGTACCATTGATTGATACCTATCATGCTATGGAGGAATTGTACAATGAAGGTTTGATTAAAGGTATTGGTATCTCTAATTACAACGGTGCCCTGGTCGCTGATACTTTACGTGGTTGTAGAATTAAACCAGTAACTTTACAAATCGAACATCATCCTTACTTGACTCAAGAAAAACTGTTGGAATATTGTAAGATTAATGATATTCAAGTTGTTGCTTACTCTTCATTCGGTCCTCAATCGTTCGTTGATTGTGGCATGGAAATGGCAAAGCAAACTCCACCATTGTTTGATCATCCTGTTGTTAAGAAGATTGCTGATAAGCATAACGTTTCTACAGGTGAACTGTTGTTAAGATGGGCCACGCAGAGAGGTGTGGCTGTGATCCCAAAATCTTCTCAAAAGGAAAGATTATTAAAGAATTTAAATATCAATGAAAATGTAACTTTGACCGAGGAAGAATTGAAGGAAATTAGTGGATTGAACCAAAATTTAAGATTCAACGATCCTTGGGAATGGAAAAATTCCAAGTTCCCAATCTTCCAATGATTTTTAAGTGTATATATGTTATGAACTTTTTTTTAACGCGTCTGTAAACAATAACATCAATTTTGAAATTTTAACAAAAAAAAAAAAATTTAGATATATACATCCTTATTTGTAGAAACATCTTCTAGAAAAGTTCAGTTGCATTCTCGAGATTTTTTTTTCCAGTTTAATGTTTCCAAACCTTATGGCCCTAGACATCAACAATGTTCAGAAATGAAAAGAAAAATAGCATCTTGATGAATTCTTCTGCAACTTCCAAGAAGGACGGTAGTAAGAAGAAACAGCAAACTCTATCTTCTTTCTTCTTCACAGCTAAAGACAGGGATACCTCTACAGCTTCATCTCAAAAGAGCAATTCACATTCGATAACTAGACACAATAGTGTTCTTTCAAAGAGACCATTCCTAACGAAAAAACCTTCGCTACTATTTGATTCACAAGGTTCATTTGATGACGATGATTTGGATGCCAACGTAGAAATTGCCAACTTACTAAACCAACCGAAATTGAACAATTTTAAATCTACTAGGAAACCACTCTCTTCTGTACAAATTGCTAAACTGCCCTCACTGTTGCACAGATCCTCAAGTTCAATATCTCATCATTTCACCGAAACAGATACGGACGATGATACAATGAGAGAATACACAAAAGTTAGTTCTGGATCAAGACAATTATCGTTTACAACTAATAAGCTTTCATCTTCAACACCCATTACATTTAGTCAATCAACACAGAGAACAACAAAACGTTCATTATCACCGACTAGAACACCATCATTTCAGGGTTTAACTTTGCAAAAGAGAATGAAACCTATACAGAAGGTAAAACATTCATCTTTGCCTTCTCCATTGAAACAGTCTATTAAACTGACCAAGGAACAGGAAACTGTTGTCAATTTAATCGTACAAAAAAGAATGAACGTCTTTTACACGGGTTCTGCAGGGACTGGTAAATCCGTCATTCTAAAGACTATCATACAACAATTGAGATTGCTATATGGTAAAGAAGAAGTCGCTATCACTGCATCGACTGGGTTGGCTGCAACCACAATTGGTGGTTCTACGTTACATAAATGGGCAGGTGTAGGTCTTGCGACCCAATCACCCGATGTATTAGTAAAAAGAATTTCTGGTAAGAGAGATGTATTAAACGTTTGGAAAAATACAAGAGTACTGATAATTGATGAAATTTCTATGGTTGATGGTGTATTTTTAAACAAATTGGAACAGATTGCAAGAGCAATAAGAAAAAGTATCAAACCATTTGGTGGAATTCAATTGATCTTGACTGGTGATTTCTTCCAATTACCACCTGTGGCAAAAAGGGACGTCAAGGAGATTACCATGTTTTGTTTTGAAAGTTCCATGTGGCAAAGATGTATCCAAAAAACAGTGTTGTTGACTAAAGTGTTTAGACAACAAGATGGTAGTTTAGTTGACATTTTAAACTCAATAAGGTTCGGTGACATTGATGAATCCATGGTTGGCACCATTAGAAGTTTACAAAGAGAAGTTACTTACGAAGATGGTATAGCCCCCACTGAATTGTATGCTACAAGAAAAGAAGTGGAATTGTCAAACGTTCGTCAATTGAGAAATTTACCTGGTAAAGAATACGTTTTTGACAGCAATGATGTTGGGACATCAGAACATCAAAAGTTGCTAGACTCATCATTAATGGTCGAGAAAAGGATTATCTTAAAAGAGGACGCTCAGGTAATGATGTTAAAGAACAAGCCAGAAGTGGAATTAGTCAATGGTTCCCTAGGTAAAGTTCTTTTCTTTACAACGGAAAGGTTATGTCTGAAGATGAAAGAATTGAGTCGTATCATTGATGATGATCTAATTGCAGATATGCGATTAGTTAGTCAAGTCATTGCCAAGAGAACTATGATAGAGTCCAAGAGTTTCCAGCAGGACTTGCAATTTAGGCCATCTTACAGATTGGAATTTTTACAAGAGATGATAAATTATGCCATTGAGGAGAATGAAAAGATGCCAATATATCCATTTGTGAGATGGACCATCGGTAAGAATAAATTCCATCATGACTTGGTGCAACAAGACCGTTTCCCAATAGATATACCAGGTGATAAAGTTGGTCTAGAAAGAAATCAATTGCCAATCATGTTATGTTGGGCCCTATCCATTCACAAGTCACAAGGTCAAACTATTCAAAGATTGAAAGTGGATTTGAAAAATATTTTTGAGGCTGGTCAAGTTTATGTCGCCTTATCAAGAGCCGTCTCGCCTGAGCAACTACAGGTATTAAACTTTAATCCCAAACGTATCCGTGCAAATGAAAAAGTAAAAGAGTTTTATAAGCATTTAGAAACCATTAAATAATCTAATATGTTTTCATGGTTGTTTTTTTTAATGGAGGCTTATTTTTATATATTGTTTCCAAAAATAGAAGTCCCGTGTGCTGATCCTTTTCTGTAAACCCAAAGAAATTTCACTGCGAGATTTTGATCTGTAACTTTAACGAATGTTACTGGAAACGTTCATTATATAGAGAAGAATAAGAAGTTGAGATCTTTAATTCATATTTAAATTACTCGCATCTGACTTGAGATATTTTTGATCTTAGCTCACTTGCAAATTAAAGCATACATTATCATTAAGGAGATTGAAAACTCTGCAACGGTTTACCCTTCTAATATCCAAATTTATATACCCTCGATCCAAACATGAATGAAAAGATAGAAAGACATAGTTTTAAAGTCTATAACCAGGACTTCACTGTGGATAAACGGTTTCAACTTATAAAAGAAATAGGACATGGTGCATACGGTATTGTATGTTCTGCCCGTTTCGCTGAAGCTGTAGAGGATACCACGGTAGCCATTAAAAAAGTCACTAACGTTTTCTCTAAGTCATTGTTGTGTAAGCGATCATTACGTGAACTGAAACTATTGAGACATTTTAGAGGTCATAAAAATATTACATGCTTGTATGACATGGATATTGTATTTTATCCTGATGGTTCTTTTAATGGACTTTATCTATATGAAGAATTAATGGAATGTGATATGCATCAAATCATAAAGTCAAGTCAACCTTTAACGGATGCTCATTATCAAAGCTTCATTTATCAAATTCTTTGTGGGTTGAAATATATACACTCTGCAGATGTGTTACATCGTGATTTGAAACCTGGTAATCTATTAGTCAATGCAGATTGTCAATTGAAAATTTGTGACTTTGGCTTGGCAAGAGGTTATTCTGAAAATCCAGTGGAAAACAATCAATTTTTGACTGAATATGTGGCAACAAGATGGTATCGTGCTCCTGAAATTATGCTAAGTTACCAAGGTTATACAAAAGCTATTGATATTTGGTCAACAGGTTGTATTTTGGCAGAGTTTTTAGGTGGGAAACCAATTTTCAAAGGTAAAGACTACGTCGATCAATTAACTCGAATATTACAAGTTCTTGGTACCCCACCAGATGAAACTTTAAGAAGAATTGGATCTAAGAATGTTCAAGATTATATTCATCAATTAGGTTACATTCCAAAAGTTCCCTTTGTTAACCTTTATCCAGAAGCGAACCCGCAGGCACTTGATTTATTGGAAAAGATGTTAGCATTTGATCCACAAAAGAGGATCACAGTGGATGAGGCTTTAGAACACCCATATTTATCTATATGGCATGATCCATCAGATGAACCTGTATGTAGCGAAAAATTTGAGTTCAGTTTTGAAGCAGTTAACGACATGGATGAATTGAGAAAGATGGTCATTGAAGAAGTACAAGATTTCAGAAAATTTGTAAGGCAACCACTTTTGGAAGAGCAACAGCAACAGCAGCAGATGGTGCAGGATACTGCAACTGATACAACCATGGAAGGGTATCAATCACCTAATGCAGCAATTTCACAGTTACAAGATAATAATTTTGTTGGAATTGATTCACAGGATTTACCCAAACATGATACAGATTTTCCGCCAAGACCACAAGAAAACTTACTGGCATCTCCTCACGTTCTAAAGTCCAGTTCGGAAGGGGCTCAACTGACTAATGATAGTGATGGTTTCTTTGATCTGGAAAAAGAATTGGAATTTGGTTTAGACAGGAAATATTTGTGAAAATGACAATTATTTTATCAATTTACTATACACCTCTCTCTATACGCGTATCTGCATTTAAAGTGATATTTCATTTTCTTGTTGTATCCAATAGGTTTTCTGACTCATTGCGCATTCATCGACATGAATCGCTATGAGTTTATATGTCGACACCGCGAATCGACGAAACCTTACATATTTAAAGTGAGAAATCAATAAAATATTTAGATTCTTGTCCATTTGACATATAATTTTTATAAGCTAGCAAAGCAGCAATGACTTTATCACTACCATTCAAACAAATTGACGTGTTCACTGACAAGCACTTCAAGGGGAACCCCGTAGCAGTTGTCAATTGTATGGGTATTTCTGAATCAGATGTTACTCAAGAACAATTGCAATCAATTGCCAATTGGACTAACTTATCAGAAACAACGTTCTTGTTTAAAGCATCTGACAAGACATGCGATTACAAATTGAGAATCTTCACTCCGGCTGCTGAATTACCGTTTGCAGGGCACCCTACCGTTGGGTCCTGTAAGGTGTATTTAGAATTCCGAAATATAAAGGATGCTACCATTATCAGACAGGAGTGTGCCATTGGAGTTGTGGATTTGAAAGTAGATGGGGGGAAAATATCATTTACTGCAGCCAAAACAGAGGTGGAAGAAATTACAGACTCCTTAGTACGTCAATATGAGAGCGCACTGGGTATTGCCTCAATCGAAAGACCAAGGTTGTTGCAGGTTGGTCCCTCCTGGTTAGTCTATTTAGTGGAAGATGCAGATAGTTGCTATAAATTGAACCCAAATTTTGCAGCTTTGAAAAAAGTTTCTGATTCTGTCAACCATAGTGGTGTCATCTTAGCGGGACTAAGGAAAAATGCTAAGGAAATTGAATATGAAATGAGAGCATTCTATTGCCCCAGTGTTTCTGTGTTTGAGGATCCTGTTTGTGGTAGTGGTGCTGTTGCCCTATTGAGATACTTGCAAAATACTTATAACTACAAGAGAACAACTGCAGTACATATTACACAAGGTGGAAGATTACAAAGAGATGGTCATATTTCTGGTTCCATAAATGTGGATCTTGAAACAAACAGCGTTAGTTACCGAGTTGGAGGGGACTCTGTAACTGTTATAAATGGTGAGATAACGTTATAAATGAAGTATATTCTTCGTACCTGTTTATATATTGAGAGAGATAGAGATTATAGGTTAGTATAAATTTGCGTAGTAATGCATTGAACACTCAAACATAACCTCAGTGTAGCAGACTAGAAAGATTATTCTTATACTATTCCTTATTATGTGTAGATTTTGGCTGGGTAATGATTGGCAAATTGAAAAATGAATTCCATAATGACAGCTAATTAATGTTGGTGATTATAGTGTCTATCTGCTTTCATATTTCAATTAGTCAAGGAAAGCCATAAACATATAAAACAAAATGAAGTTATTGAGTTATTTTACTTTCCTATTTTTAGCCGTTAGTGCTGTTTACGCATCAGTTGCTACTGATCCAAAGATCACTCATAAAGTTTATTTCGATATAACCCATGGTGGCAAAGATGCCGGTAGAATTGTGATTGGTCTTTACGGTGATGTTGTGCCAAAGACCGTAGAGAATTTTTACCAGTTGTCAATTTCCAAGGATCCAAAGATGGGGTATACTAAATCCATCTTCCATCGTGTCATTCCAAACTTTATGATCCAAGGAGGTGATTTCACTCATGGGTCCGGCATTGGTGGTAAGTCAATCTATGGTAAGAAGTTTAAAGATGAAAATTTCGTTTTGAAACATGATAGACCAGGTAGACTATCGATGGCTAACGCAGGCAAGGACACCAATGGATCTCAATTCTTCATTACTACCGTGGAAACTCCATGGTTAGATGGTAAACATGTTGTCTTTGGTGAAGTTTTAGAAGGTATGGATGTTGTTAACTATATTGAAAATGTTCCAAGAGATAGAAGAGATATGCCATTGAAGACTGTGCAAATTGCCTCTTCCGGTTCTTTGAAGGTTATTGAACATGAATTGTAAGGATAAACATATCACTATAAGTAAACAATTTTTTTTTTCCTCGTCTATATCAATCTCGTATGTAAGAACCCTGAATAAGATTCTATTACATTCTTTCATGAATAATAATAGGCTAAGTATATGACTTAGTTATCTTAGTTTACTCTTATTATTCTTGACAAATAATGGTTACCCTGAATATTGAAGTAAACTTTTGGACGTTGAAAAGATTGAGCAGAAGGAATTGGAAGGTTTTTCTGTACTATATCACTTTAGATAACTAAAGCACTAAAGATTAGTGAAGACTACCCTTTGCTTTTAAGATATACACGTTTATTTCACTGAAACAGGTTTGATCATATTCTAGGTTATCCATTAGCAAAAGTCGTGATACCAAATTTTCTGTTTTCTCGTTGTTTTTGGCCCTTTCAAACTCGCACTCGCACACCGGTCCGCTTAATCTATCTACCATCCACAGTCTTTATTAAAGAACAATATTTAATTGTGACATTTAGATCAATTGAACATCATCCTACTTAAAATATCCGAGTCACTTGTTCTTTATAAACTTGTCTAAGTTCTCTTCGCATTGCACGCCTTCTCTGTCCTATTATCTCGATTTTAAATTCGAAAACTACAGCTACACAACTGCTTCTTAAATGGATCCTATAAGTAACGCCTCTCGTAAGGGAAAAAAGAACCCTGCATGCATCCAATGTAGAAAGAGGAAAATTGGATGTGACAGGACCCATCCAAAATGTGGTAATTGTGTGAAACTGAAAAGAGATCAATGTATATACCCAGATGAATTCCATACAGCAACTGAACTGTTAAGAGAGATGGAATTATCTTCATCACCTTTACCAGCTGCTCCTTCTAGTTCATATATGAAGATATCCGTAGATATCAATAAATCCATGATGAATGGTAATAATATGTTCGTTCAGACATCAACAATGAGGCCGCCACCTAATAATTCAGTAAAATTCCAGCCGGTACCCAAAGTAAATCCTCAAGTAGCAAATAATACATTACCTACTGCTCTTCCAACTAGTACTGTAGAATTCCCTGATAACAAGTCATTGGATACGTATCAGACACCAACATATATCCCTAAAAAAGTTACCAAAGCTCATCCTGGTAAATCATCCATGTTCATGTCATATATCCCTCAACAGGCTAGCATCGCAACCTTAGAAAATGTTATTCAATATAATGCACATGTTCATTTCCTAAGACAACAAAGAAAACAGCGAGAAAGTATAGAAAAATGTGAGACTTCTATCGATCCTGAAATAAAAAAGCAAATCCATTTTGATTCAGTAATTACCAAATATACTCATAAGGAGATAATGGATATGGAAATGGAATATTTAAAGGAAAAACTAATAGATTTACAAAAGATTCAAAGAAAATATTATTCTAATAATTTAAGATCGGTATCTAAAACAAATGAAAGTGGGGATGATGGCGACAGTGATGTGCAAACCGAAGAAGATGTAATCGAAAGTATTGAAGATGATCTATTTAACAAACAAAAGATTAATCTAAACTTTTTCCCGATCCAATCATTGCAATCTTCACAGTTAATGATAGATACTAAGATGAATTCCATTTTTTCCATTAATTATTTAATCAGAAGAGATGAATATTTATCTTTATTTTATACACATTTGATTTCAATGATATCACCTGAACTGCAGGGATTCTTAAAGAGTATAAGACACAAACAAGATAATTATTATGCTTCTGGAGATATCAATAATTTATTTGAGTGTACAAATTCAGAGTTTACTCTTTGGTGGAACGAATCCTTAAAATCAGTTGAAGGTTCCGATTTAAAAACTATTTTTGGGTTTGATGATGAGAAGGAAAAGCTCTACAAAAAGATATTTCTCGGAACTGAGAAACACATGAAAGATAGGATGACATTAGTAGGTGAGTTATCTATCTTACTCCTACTTATGATTCAAATATCTGTATGTCAGAAAAGGAAGGTACCGACATTTTTACAGAGTATGGTTCCTGAACTAGAAAATAATATTTATAATATTAAATTGAAACTGGAAAATTCCGCTGTTAGCACCAACGCAATATTACAATTCATTGCACAAACTAAATTTTATTACACATTAAAAGATGCCTTACTTGAATCAGTTAGACAAAAGGAAGATTATGATGAGGATCTTTACTTGTTATCTACACTTCATGAAAAAGATAATCTTTCATTATTTGTCAAAGTTTCTACATCAAACAACAGTGGTAGACACTTAATTAAAGGGGAGATACCCATTATAAGACATAATCTCCCGCAAAATAATGGAGCTTTAACCAAAATCATCGAAGGATTACAAGGCGGGATAAACTTGCATGACCTAGCCGAACTATTGAAAAGACTCGATAAAAGTGATCCTATAGAGTTGAATGGTTTCCTGTTCACTCAATATTATTTTTTAATACACATAGAGATATTGAATTACATGCATCTGTTCAAGAAAAGTATAATTGATTTAATTGATACTATCCAAATATGCCTGAATGTGACCTTTCATCAATTAAGTACATTTACTGGAAATTTTAATTGGCAATCGATGATTTTATTAAACAACTTGACTTTCATTTTGTTGGCCATATTTGAGAGATACAGAATGATAAAAGAACCCGCGACACATATATGGTCAGATCTATTCTACAGAATTATGGAACATATTCCTGATTATATGAATGTATTAAAAATAAGAGTTAGGACGATAATAAAATACATAAAGGATGCACCTGAGGAACCAAAATTGAATAACGGATTTGTCAAGATGGAAAATGATTTGGAACTAAATATATTCAATGATAAAATAATGAAATTGAATGTTGCTAGTGTTAACAATCATCCAGCACATATAGATTATTATCAATCCTCACTGAATATAGATGAAAATTGCATTGAACAGATATACAAAGCATTTTTTGTATAGATATTTTGTAAATATTACCAATTTAATACACTTTTTTTAATGATAGTGGTTATTTGTATTATCACGTATAGAATGATATTACACAGACGCCTGTCGCCGTCCGCATCTTCCATCCGGTGGCAAAATGTTAAAAAGGGAAATTCAAGATTTCTAATTCATCAACTCACTAATTAAATAGTGAACTAACCTGCCTCAGGACCTTATTCAAATAATACTAAGGAAGATGGTAGATAATACAGAAAAGGGACTTGCGGAGACTCACGAAATTACAGGATCGATAGTGAAAGATGAAGTCATCAAAAAGGATAAAAATCAACAAGAAGAAGAATTATCTGAACAAGATCAAAAGTTAAAGGACGATTTGGAATTACTGGTGGAACGTTTGAAGGAAGATAATTCTAGCTTATATACTTCGTCCTTGAATCAATTGAAGGAGTTTATAAAAAATTCTACCAGTTCGATGACGGCAGTTCCAAAACCATTGAAATTTTTACGTACTTCCTATCCTGATTTATGTGCCGTGTATGACAAATGGACTGATAATGAAATGAGATCATCTTTAGCAGATGTGTTATCTGTTTTAGCAATGACCTATTCTGATAATGGTAAATATGATTCCTTGAGATTTAGATTATTATCTGATTCCTCTAATATTGAAAGTTGGGGTCATGAATATATCCGTCACTTGGCGTTAGAAATTGGAGAAGTATTTAATATTAAAGCAGAGACTGAAGATATGGAAGGATCACCTGCATATGAATTAGATTCGGCATCTACCGAAAAAACTTTGTCTACTACAGCTACTACAGGCACAGTGTCCTTAAAATTCGAATTTACTAAGGATGAACTTCTGAATTTAACATTGGATATTGTGCCATACTTTTTAAAGCATAATGGTGAAGAAGATGCGGTTGATTTGTTATCTGAGATTGAATCAATTGAAAAACTACCACAATTCATAGATGAGAATACCTATCAAAGAGTTTGTCAATATATGGTTACGTGTGTTCCACTATTACCACCACCTGAAGACATTCATTTTTTAAAAACTGCTTTTTCTATTTACTTATCAGAATCAGAACTAACCGAAGCATTATCATTGGCTATTAGACTAGGTGATGATAGCTTGATCAGATCAGTATTCGATGCCACATCTGATCCTGCTCTTCATAAACAATTAGCATACATATTATCATCTCAAAAAATTGCATTCGAATATGAAGGAATGCAAGACATTATCGGTAATACTAAGTTGTCTGAACATTTCCTTTATCTAGCCAAAGAATTAAACTTAACTGTGCCAAAAGTACCAGAAGATATCTATAAAAGTCATCTAGATAATTCAAAATCAGTTTTCTCCAGTGCAGGTTTGGATTCCGCTCAACAGAACTTGGCATCTTCATTCGTCAATGGCTTTTTAAATTTGGGTTATTGTAATGATAAAGTCATTGTCGACAACGATAGCTGGGTATATAAGACTAAGGGTGACGGTATGACATCTGCTGTAGCAAGTATCGGTTCAATTTTCCAATGGAACTTGGATGGGTTACAACAATTAGACAAATACTTATATGTGGAAGAAAATGAGATCAAAGCAGGTTCTCTCTTGGGTATTGGTATCTCAGCCAGTGGTATTCATGATGGTGATGTTGAACCTGCATTATTACTATTACAGGAATATGTTAGTAATACAAATTCTAAGATCAGTTCAGCAGCGATTTTCGGTCTTGGTATTGCTTTTGCTGGAAGTAAGAATGAAGAAGTTTTAGGTCTTCTATTACCTATTGCTGCCGATACAACTGCGTCAATAGAAACTGCCACAATGGCATGTCTATCATTAGCTCATATCTTTGTTGGTACATGTAACGGCGATATCACGACTGCTATAGTTGATAATTTCTTAGAAAGAAGTGACATTGAATTGAAAACCGAATGGTTCAGATTCTTGGCATTATCGCTAGGGCTGTTGTACTTGGGCCAAGGTGAACAAGTTGATGATGTTTTAGAAACCATTACCGCTATTGAGGAGCATCCAATGACCGCTGCCATTGAAGTTCTTGTCAGCTCATGCGCATACACAGGTACTGGTGATGTGTTGTTAATTCAAGATCTATTACATCGTTTGACTCCAAAGGCCGTAAAGAAAGATGATGAAGATGCCGAAGAAGAAAATGAAGAAGAATTAGCTGATAGTATAAGCAATTTCTTGGGTAATAAAGCTTCCGATGAAAAGGAAGAAGGTGAATTATCAAATCAAAACAGCGATGATGAAATGGATGTAGATGCAGAAGGTAATGATAAACAAGAGGTTGCTGAAGAAAATCCAACTGAAAACAATGAGAAGAAGGATGTCGCTGAAACTAAGGCGGATGATGAGAAGAAAGAAGACGATAAAAAGAAGAAGAAAGTTGATGCCATAGAAGCCGAAGAAGAAAAGGATTCCGGTATGGTTGATGAATTATCATATGCAGTGTTGGGTATTGCATTGATTGCCTTAGGTGAAGACATTGGTAAAGAAATGTCACTGCGTCATTTCGGTCATTTAATGCATTATGGTAATGAACATATCAGACGTATGGTCCCATTAGCTATGGGTCTGGTCTCTGTCTCAGATCCGCAAATGAAAGTTTTCGACACATTGACACGTTTTTCGCATGATCCAGATTTAGATGTCTCCATGAATTCTATATTTGCAATGGGTCTTTGTGGCGCTGGTACTAACAATGCAAGATTGGCCCAGTTATTAAGACAATTGGCCAGCTACTACTCTCGAGAACAAGACGCTTTATTTATAACAAGACTGTCCCAAGGTCTATTGCATCTAGGTAAGGGTACCATGACGTTAGATGTATTTAATGATGCTCATGTGTTGAACAAGGTTACACTTGCATCATTGTTGACTGTCTTAGTGGGTCTTGTATCTCCGAATTTTATGTTGAAGCATCATCAATTGTTCTATATGTTGAATAGTGGTGTAAGGCCAAAATATATTCTAACCTTGAACGAAGAAGGTGAACCAATTAAAGTAAATGTTAGAGTCGGTCAAGCTGTTGAAACAGTTGGCCAAGCCGGTAAACCGAAAACGATAACAGGTTGGATTACACAATCTACTCCAGTTCTTCTAAATCATGGTGAAAGGGCAGAACTAGAAAATGATGAATACATAAGCCTTGCAAAGAATATTGAGGGAATTGTAATTCTTAAAAAGAATCCAGATTATCATCAAGAAGAGTAAGGGGAATTCGTAGAGACATAGCAAACCCTACATAGTGTTAGTAACTAAAAAACAGGAACAAAAAAAAGTTATTCATAAGTATATATACCATATTATAAACATCAAAAAAAAAAACAAATGAAATTGAATTAAAGGATTTATTGAATGAGATGCTGAATTTTTTTATTTATTGCATATTTTGAAGGTAAGTCTATTTTTTTAAATAAACAGTTATTTTTATTTATAAAAAAGTGGTAAGTTTCCCAAGAGGATCAAATTTATCAATTTCAACTAATTAAGCAAACTCAACAACCTTACCAGCCATTAATAACCCAACAATTAGTCCCAATAAACCCAGGATGGAACCGAAAATTTCCACAACTAAAATCTTTACAAATAACGCAGTATCGGCAGCATCTGAAATGGCAGCAGTCGCACCGGTGATACCGACAGCTACACCACAAATCAAGTTGGACGCCCCAACGGTTAAACCTGCCCAGAATAATGAATAACCTGTAAACAAATTGGATTTAGAGTACATGGTTTCTGCGGATGCGACGGTCAATTTGGAAGAAAAAACAATGGAAATGATAAGACCATAAATGGCAACCACTTCACAAAAGATAATAGAGATCAAATTCTTAGTTGTGATTCTTGGAGCACGTACACCAGCACCAATAATAGATGACCCAGTGATGAATATCCCCCAAGCGGCACCTACCACACTTAAACCTATGCATAAAGCGATCCCCAAGTTGGCCCACATATATGGAGACGATCTTTCTAGAAATTTACCAAAGTTAATATCAGTACCATGGCCAGTGAATAATTTGTAAAGAGCATAGGTGACTATCACTGTCAGAATCAAATAAAAGAAAAAATTTGAGAACGAAAATTTGTAGCCATTAGATGACTTCTTCTCTTTAGCATTCATTATGCAATTGGTTCAGATGATTGGCTAAGTTACCTGTGGCTGTATATACCAGTACTCAACTCACCAGATAAAGTTATTAAGGCTATCATTGAAATTGTATTTAAATTTCAACTTCAAAGGTTTGCAACATTTCCAACTCGGAATTTTTGCGATTACCCGAAGGCTTTGTGGAAACTACAACAAACGCCATTTAAGACTATTATTGAAAACTATTATTACTTTCAGTGTATTTAGGGTGGTATATAGATGATGTTTATATTAACAAAATGGTAAACTAATCAAGATTTTCCACCACGGAACCTTCATACGCGGGTTCCAACAACTTCCAAGTACATTCGACCTTGTTCTTTTGGAATCTGTTAATAATCTCTTGGGCAATATCTTCAAAATTGTCAGTAGCTAAAGCCAAGATAGTAGGACCGGCACCTGAAAGACAGATTCCCAACAAACCAGGATGGGTAGTTGGTGTAACACTGCACAAAATGTCGGTTAATCCTGGAATCAAAATCTTTCTGTATGGTTGATGTACACGATCTTGCATAGCAGGATAGATCAAATCAGCATCAGGAGGATCCATTGTCAAGGCAGCAGTCAGGACAGCCAATCTTTGTAAGTTGAATACAAGATCTTGAGTGGTGTAAGCCTTTGGTAATACACCTCTAGAGTCAGCAGTAGACAATTCGAATTGTGGAATAATGGCAATGCATTTGATAGCTGGGTTCCAGGAATATTTAACATGTCTACCAATATCGGTTGGTGGTAGAGGTGGCACTAAACCGGTGTTTTCGCCACCAGATGGTTCAGGTAACACTTCAGCTAATGGAATTTCACGTCTTTCCACTTCTTGCGGTGTTAAATCTCTTAAGAAAGACCCACAGAACCCACCCATCATGGCTGCGGTGATGTTATCTGGATGACGTTCAATCATTAGTGCGAAATCCAACATACGTTGCTTGGAGAAACCCAACTTACCAACTTCATTGGCTAACATGACACCACCAACAACAGCAGCACCGGAAGAACCCAAACCACGACCTAATGGGATAGGGTTATGGATGTGAATTCTGGTACCCGAAGGGAAGCTTCTAATGTTGTTACAACGAAGAACGTACAATGCAGTTCTTGTAATTAAGTTAGCATCAGATTGCAACGGGACAGTGGCATAACCTTCACTGTCTTCACTATAAGTCAATTTACAGTTGTTTGGATCATCATTAGTTATTTGTGCTTGTGTAGAATCGATGTTAACTTCTAACTCTAGGAATAAAGATAGACCAACACCTAAAACATCGTAACCTGGACCAATATTGGCAGAGGAAGCTGGAATTTTGATCTTGAATGAACGAGCCATTGTAGCAATAATGGAATACTATTCTGTTCTTTATATCAAACTAAGAATCTCTATGCTAAAACTTGCCAAATCATGTTAAGATTCAAGTTTAGAGAAAAATGGAAATTTTCACTTGATGACTCTATCATTTTTTTATTGCGCAGCGTCTTGGCCTCGAGCGATATGGAAAAGGGAATTAGTAACAATAGCTACGGTTCTAGGTTAAGATCAGGAGAAACTTCGTGAAACGAGTACCTTGTGCAACAGTACATAAGAACCTAGTTGACATATTGTGATATCAGCATATTTATAAAGATTTATCTCAGTCTTGAGGAATTTCATATCGTTTTTAAAAAGAACAGGCCAAGATGTTAAGAAATACTGCAAGAAGGTTTTATTCTGCAGTAGCAAAGGAAACATTTCGTCTATCCAAATTATCTAATGGACTAAAAGTGGCGACATCTAATGAATCAGGTCATTTTAGTGCCGTCGGTTTATATGTAGGTGCAGGTTCACGTTATGAGAAAGGTGATCTTAGAGGCTGTACGCATATCCTGGATAGATTAGCCTTTAAATCTACCGAGCACATCGATGGACGTTACATGACAGAGACTTTAGAATTACTTGGTGGTAACTATCAATGCTCATCTTCTAGAGAAACAATGATGTACCAAGCTTCAGTATTTAATCAAGATGTGCCCAAGATGCTAAGACTAATGTCAGAAACTGTAAGGTGTCCTAACATAACGCAAGACGAACTAGATGAACAAAAACTTACCGCGCAATATGAAATTGATGAAGTCTGGTTGAAACCTGATTTGGCACTACCAGAATTGTTGCATACAACTGCATATTCAGGTGAAACTTTGGGTTCTCCTCTTATATGTCCTCGTGAATTGATTCCATCAATCAATAAGTATAATTTAAATGAATACAGAAACAAGTTTTACACACCTGAAAATACTGTTGCCTCCTTTGTTGGTGTTTCTCATGAAGAAGCGGTGGAATACGTATCTCGATATCTTGGTGATTGGGAGTCCACTCATCCTCCCTCTGTAAAGGAGGTAGCGCATTATGTAGGAGGAGAAACTTGTATTCCACCAGCACCTGTATTTGGAGGATTACCTGAGTTATATCATATCCAAGTAGGTTTTGAGGGCCTACCGATAGACCATCCTGATATATATGCGCTAGCTGTACTGCAGACTTTATTAGGGGGTGGTGGTTCCTTCAGTGCCGGTGGACCAGGTAAAGGGATGTACTCACGTTTATATACACATGTCCTGAACCAATACTATTTCGTGGAAAATTGTATATCATTTAATCATTCTTACTCTGACTCAGGTATCTTTGGTATTTCCATATCGTGTATCCCTGAAGCTGCCACACAAGCCACAGAAATTATAGCGCAAGCTTTAAGTAACACCTTTGCTAATCCAAGATTAAAATTAAGTGAGGATGAGGTTTCTAGAGCAAAAAATCAGTTGAAGTCATCATTATTAATGAATTTGGAATCCAAATTGGTGGAATTGGAAGATATGGGCAGGCAAGTTCAGCTACGTAATAGTAAAGTTCCGGTTAACGAAATGATAGGAAAAATAGAAAAGTTAACTCCAGATGATATATCCAGGGTTGCAAAGGCCGTCTTCACAGGTAACGTGATCAATGAAGGTGCAGGCAGCGGAAAACCAACAATTGTCATGCAAGGTAAAAGAGAAGCCTTTGGGGATGTCAAGGAAACTCTGAGGAGATATGGTTTGGGTAAATAATATAGCATATTGCACTATTAAGATCGAGATATTTTATTTGACTTTTTAATATCATTAAATGTGCATACTATATGTATATTCCTTGTAAATATATAATCAAATATATGAATTTTCGTCTCGCACAAATTGTAAATGTATTCTTAAGTATTACATTATGACCTACTCGGCTTTTATACCCGTTATATCTCTTCTATCAGGAACATTTAAAGAATGGTATTGATCTTTCCAGAAGTTCATCTCCTTTTCTAACTCCATTACTCTATCTTGATAATATGCATTGTCTCTCACACATTTCTTTAAATTGGATTCTTGTTTGCCTATATGCCCTTCTAACTCACTAATATGTCTGTTAAGATCCGTGGCCTTTTTTTCAAATATTTGCCTATCATTATTCGCCAAGTTTATCATCTCACTTTGTTTTCGATTTTTTTCAGTTAAATCATTAATAATGAGTTCCATATTCTTGGTTTTCTTAATTTCATCATATTTTAAATTGGTTTCTTTATTAACAAGTTCTTCCAACTCATGGATCTTCCCAACCCATGCATCTTTTTCACTTGGATCAGATAGTTTCTCTTCTAATGTCCCCACTTTCTTATTCAATTGTGAATTTACCTTTAGTAAGGTTTGGTTCTCTTCGAACAGATGTATATTATTTTGTTTTTCGTTATCCAACTCTGATTTTAAATTTTCAGAATCATCTTGTAATTTCTTCATTAGCTCACCATTACGTGCATTTTGTTCTCTTTGTAATTCTAACGTCTCTTCCAAATATTTAATTTTCATGGAAATACTGTTTTTTTCATTCAAGGAGTTCTCAAAATCATCAGTAGTTTTTCCTATTGACAGTTGTAATTCCTGCACTTGAGAAATCAATTGTACCTTTTCATTTGATAAAGATTCAATCGTCGCTTGCAATGCTTCAGCATTCGATAACAACTCGTCATGATGCTTTGATAATTGTTTATGAGCAGCATCTGAAAGATCTCGTTCATTGCTTAAGACAGTGGTTAAATTTGAATAATGTTCAATTTGCTTATAAAGCTCTGCTACTTTAGTTTTTGATGCATGCTCTAGTGATTCAAGTTTATATCTCAAAGTAGACTCTTCCTTTTTTGAGGCAGTGGCAGCTTGGAGGTGTGCATTTAACTCATTCTTCAACTCATTGATTTCGTCAATATATTTAGAATTATCCTGCACCGTCGTTAATCTTTCCTTCAAATGGGTAAGATCAGACTTCAACAATTCATTGATATCATGTATTCTTTTTAACTCGATTGTTTTCTCTTGTAATTGAATGGCAAGATCATTATTAGCGGTCTCTTTCTCCCAGATCTGTTTATCTTTTTGCTTGTTGTTCAATTTCATATTCTCCATTATCATAGATATATTCTGTATATCTTCTTCAGCTTGTCTTAAAGCCAGTGTATATTTCCTTAGCTGATTTTCATTTGCTTCTAAATCTTCTAAGTACTTTAAGTGCTGTTGCTTTTGCTGTTTTATCGTATCGGAAAATAATTCCTTCTGGCGTTCAGATGTCTTGAGATCATTGTGTAAACGCTCAAGCTGTTCGTTCAATAACTTTTCCTTACTCCCATGTTGTATTAGCTCGTGTTTCAACCTCAAAATCATATTTTCAGCATCATCCAATTGTTCTTGTAGTTTATAATTTTCCAATTTATGAAACTTCAGATCATCTTCATATTTAGCAATATTTTCACGGTTGGTAAAAAGATTTCCTACAGGAATATTCGTGCGATCCTTCAAGGGTGTGGATTTTAACTTTTGTTCCAATGCTTTCACACGTTGTTCACTGGCTTCATATTTAAGTTTGAAAATATCTGGAACTGAATCCACCCTTTGTATCTTCGTAAACTTATTGTGTAGCGCTGATGCTACATTTTCAGCGTCATAATGGGCTTTGGTTTCGATCTCAAGTTGGCGTTTCAAGTATTGTACTTCTAGAATTAACTTCTCAACATTAACTCCAGTAGAACTAGTATCTTGTAGCACTTTGTTTAGATCGAGAGAGAGATTGGCATCCTTAATTATCTGTTTTAATTTTTTAACTTGTGCATGGGATGTTTGTGAATCAAATGATGCAGATGCTAATCTGGTTTCTGTAAATCTCAATTTTGATATTAAATCCTTTTTCTTCTCAATTTCACTTTCCAATTTTCTTGTTGCTTCATCTAATTGAAGCTTTAGCTCACTAAAATGTGCAACAATTTCTTCTTTACTAGTTTCATCATTAAAAAAGATGCTTTCGATCGACGAAGAACAGGATGTATTCGAAATCTTGTTACTTAAGTATTCATTCAAGGAGATTTCTTCCCTAAGTTTTTGTTCCAACATTTTGATATGGTCTGTACTCACATGTTGCTCTTTGTTTCCGCTCTCAACTTTTATGATCTCTAATTTTTCCTCTAATCTTTGGTATTCTGTCTGGAGTTTAGATAATTCATCCTTTGTTGCATTTAACTCCAAGCTTATGTTATTTTGCTCAATTATCAAATCTTCTCTTTGACTCGAAATTGAAGCAATTTCTTGTTGTTGTTGGTCCATCTTGGATCTTATTCGATTTATTTCGGAATCTCTCAATTTCAATTGACGTGTAATATTTTGATATTCGTTTTTTGAAATATCTAATTGATTGCGTAATTCATTATTTTCTTCCACTAACGACTCCAGTCTAGTTTTTGCAGCCTTACAGCTTTTTTCCAATACGCCCAGCTTTACATCCAAATCTTCATTAGAAGAATGAAGCTTTGTTTTTAAGAGAATTATTTCGTCTTTTTTTGTAGATTCATTTTCTCTCAAGACAATTAGTTCTTGTTCTATCCTCTGCTTCGATTTCAATAAATCTTTGTAGCTATCGGTATCAGTTTGTACCTTAATCTGTAACTGTTGTAGTTTGTCTGACAGCTTCAAATTTTTCTCCTGTAAATCGTTTATTATAGATTCCTTTTCGTCTGAAAGCTCTCTAGATTTTTCGACTTCCTTTGATATCATCTCATACTGTTCATCTGCCTCTAATTTTTTCTCCTCAATTTTTTCTTTCAGATCTATAGTGTCCTTTAATTGATTTTCAAGAGTACTCTGCTGAATCTTTACCTGGCAGAGAGTATCCTCATTTTCCTTTAGAGCCTTCCTTTCTTTTTCGAGGATGATTTGAAGTTCGTTAAGATTCTTAGTAATACTATGATTCGCTTCCTTAATTGAATCACGCTCTTGCTGGGTTAATCGCAGCTTGTCTTCTAATGACTTCACTTGTTCACTAAATTTCTTGGTTCTTGTTATATCCTGAGAAGAATTTACAAGTGGCTTTATCTTCACGTATAAGCTGTACCATGGATCTTCTAATAAACGATTATAAGTATTGAATGCATTTCCTAAAACTCTGGCTGCCTTCAACTTTTTTAATTTTTCACTAGTAGAGAGTCGTATGAGTTTACCCCTAGTGTGACCATTGAAATTGATGACTATGGATCTGAGTTTGATATCCTTCTCTTTTTCCAAGTCAGCGAGAACACCAGCCTTGAAAAACAGTTTTGAATTACCAATTTTAAATAAACTTGGGTCTAAACTTAATGATGACATTAGAATCTCACAATTCTTTTTGAACCCTGACGAAAAATGATACTCATCAGACAGAACCTTATATCTTTGAAAGAATTCCTTAAAAAAAATACGATTTGGATAACCTTCACGAGCGATTCTAATCCCTTCCAAAACACCATTACATCGTAATTGATCTAAAATTAATTTACGATCAAATTCCTTAGCCTTCTTTTTATTATTAGGAATGATGCAACGAACAAAATGTGGATGTGTTGTTTCTAATTGTTTTAAAAGTGATATTTGTTGCTCTCTATGACGAGCAGATGCTGTTCGGAATGAGCTACCGCGTCTCTTCGTTTTCGATTCGCCGAAAAATTTAGTTATCATACTGTTAGAAGAGGAAGATAAGATAGAAATCAAGCATTCACTTAGCGGATCTTTATTCTTAGATAACCAACCATCAGTGTGGTATTCAACCTCCCCTGCATAATGTTTTAGGACAAAACATTGTGGGAGTTTTGATCGTATAAACTTGGGCGATTTTTGATCCCAAGTCGAAATCAACTTTGAATAAAAAGAGTCGTCGGATGAGTTAGGCAAGATTGACTCTTCGTCTAGTAACGGAAGTATGCCTGTTGGCGCATTTTTACTCTCTATTAAATCGATAGATGCCTGTAAGTCTTTACCAAAGTCCATAAAATTCCATTGGATATTCTCTTTCATGTATTCATTCTGTTCTAGGATGAACATGTGATGGTTAAAGAATTGCTGCAGTTTTTCATTTGTATAGTTTATACATAATTGCTCAAAAGAATTATGTTTGAAGATTTCAAACCCAGCTATATCAAGCAATCCGATGTAATTTGCAGTCGGTGATCCATGATCTAAACTAGCATTAATTCTTTCCACGATGAAGGAAAATAACCTCTCATATAAGGTTCTCGATAGTGAGTTTAGGATAAAACGGGCTTGTGCAGCATTTTTAGATTGTGTAACCCATTCTCTACCAGCTTTTGTCTTAGGTTTCAAAACCGCAAGTTCTAAATCAGTATCTTTTATCCCAAGCAATTTAGCCAGTGTCGTTTGTTCATCTTTAAAAGCAGCTTGTTGTGATTTTTCCGAAGTAAACTCTACGTTACCAATGTGTAAAATAGTTGATATGATTTGGAATATTTGATTTATTTCCTCTTGCGTAAAACCTACGATATTGAATGCATCCAAAAGATCATGGAAATCTTGGGAATCATTAACACCTGGAATAGAAGGATTAGATCCTGATAAATATTTGTAGTCTAAAACAGATTTTGAATTCAATTCTAATTTTCTTAACTCTTGTGGTGATAGACCTGCTAATAATTGGTAAAATATGTGGTAATTTCTTTCTTCTGGATGTTGGTTAATAACTCTAGATTTTTCCAATAAATACCACTCAATGTGTGCACCATTGATTTTTCCTTTCTCATCAAATTCAATCTTGATAAACTTCCCGAATCGGGATGAATTATTGTTACGTATGGTTTGGGCGTTACCGAAAGATTCTAAGATTGGGTTACTTTCCAATATTTTCATTTCAAAACTCTGATATTGGTTCGTTCCATTATTTGGTGCTAATAGATCTCTTTCTGGATAATGATTCTTGCTAGATGTTATTGAGGCAAGATACTGAAGAATCTTTTTGGTGTTTTCAGTCTTACCTGCACCTGATTCACCTGTAACCAGGATAGATTGATCTTGCTTTTCCGTGAGCAACATTTGATAAGCTTCCTCTGCAACGGCAAAAATATGTGGTTTATTATCCTCCTTCGATGAACCATTATATAGGTTGATATACTCTTCAGTGTATAGTTTAATGTTACAGTATGGGTTAATAGCCACCAAGAAAAGACCAGAATAGGTATAAATTAGATCATCCTTGTATCTTTTCTCAAGATTATGTAGAACCGATGGTTCATTCAAATGAGTTAATTCAGACATATTGTCGATTTTATCAAATGTTGAGGGATTGACTGGTGAAAGTTCAGATTTCAATATTTGTAGTTCTTCTCCTGTTTCCACAATTCGAACAATGCCCATTTCTTCATCAGTATTCTTACGAGGGTTTCTTACTATTACACTTTTTAATAATAAAGCTTGTGTAAATATCTTTTCCACTTCCGGAACCCAGACCAGATCTTCTTGTTCAGTCATCTCTAATGGTGATATATTAGTGATAATGTGAAAATTCAGTATTTTTCTGCTAGGTGAATATGCTAGAGAAAGTTAGAATGGATTTTTTTTATGGTTAGGATATTCTATTTTACAAAAGTATCAGGTTAGCTATGATAATATATTCTAAACAAGCATCTCTTTTAATGTTTTAAATGATTAATCGATTCTAATTGAAATTCTCGATATTTACGATTTACAAATTTCTATTTACATTTCGGATCATCAAGAAAAAATTTCCTGTTTAAGTAAATCGTAAATACATATGTGTCACGTTAAAAAAAGACCATTATTTCTCTAAATATTTTAAAGTACGTTCAATTGACATGGTTTCTAAAAACAAGATGGTTGGACTTCATTCAGTTAGAACAATACTAGCAACAAATAAAAAAATAAATAAATTTGATTTCGCCCAGGATCGAACTGGGGACGTTCTGCGTGTTAAGCAGATGCCATAACCGACTAGACCACGAAACCTATTTATTTTATTTTTAATGTTATTATGTATAACCTTACCGCTACCTGAAATTCACGATTCCAAAATATTTAATAGCAGGGCTTCAATCACTATTTCATTTTCCACAATTCGGTTACAGTAGCTATTCAGAGTAGACACAATGTGAAAAGTCTGAGCAAGTTGTGACTATTGTGCTAAACCAACTAGTATAGTTCGTGTGTGTTCGGTATTTCTAGTGATATATGCTTTGATTAATGAATTGAAGGTGAATAAGAAAGTTAACAAAAAAACTGGGTTGATGGCAACAAATATTAAATGCATCGATGAATTACCAGTTGAAATATGGGTTAAGATAGCTAATCACTTAGACTACAAGTCAATAACGAATTTAATAAGTTGTAATACAAAGCTTTCCAAAAAGTTAAGACATAACATCATTTGGCAAAGAATTGTCAATGATGAATGGTTACATTTGCAGGAAATTGATATACTTTCTGAATACCCTCAGATTGATGCCTCATCAGAAGATATACCCGAATATTGGTATTATTACTCCCAGGAGAGAAAATCGTTGGATGATGGGTTTCTACGCAGAATCATTAGGTTAGTAAACTGGACTGAAGATTCTCGATATATCAAAGAATGCTCTGATATTATTAGCGACCCTAACTTTCTTGAAAGGATTCCATTTTTTAACAAGATCGAGTCTATGTCATTGTTAGATGCTAAGAATTTGGGAATTGCGTTCGATGTTAAAACACAGATAAGTTCATTTCTTCAAAGTTTTAGGCATAAGACAATATTCCGATTGATGAGACAAGCAGCAGTAGGAAAGTTTTCTACCTTAAGTTTGGAGAATACCGAGCTGTTTTTTATGCAATGGGCTACTAGAGATCCATCTTTTGATTTACTATTACCATTTAGAGAGAAATTTTATATGGAGATCGAAAGATTAATTTATACAAGATATGGTATTGAAAAGTTCACAAACTACTCTCCATCCTCTAAAGTTTATCGAATTACTATTTTGGTAATGGAATTACTTTCTGAAAGGTTTTTGCCTAACGAATCAGATTCAAATTCAAAGACCATAGAGGATACGTTGATTTTAAGGGCATATGCAAAGGAACAATGCGTCCCTCATCGATTTGTAATTTATTCAATAATTCAAAAAATTGCCCATGCTCATCGAGTAAGTACAAGACTATCGCATCTTTTCTTGATAATCGACTGTATTGAATTTCCACATGGTAAGGCATACTTATTTACGGATAGTTCCAACAGATTCTCAATTAGAGCCAGAGAAGAGATAATTGAGAGCATGAGTACAGTTACATCAAATCACCTTTTCGATCCAATAACATTTGTGGAGATGTATGATACAATAAGAGTTGATATTGCTGACTCAAGTTCTTCAATTTACAAATATGGAAAGAGCTACAATTGTATACACAGTAGTGGTTATATTACGATAAATGATATGGCGTATTTTAGCACCATCTTTCAGCATTTTATGAACACACAAAGAGTTTATTCTCAAGAAGAATATGAAAAGGCTCAAGAATTGATATACCTTGCAGCACAGCGTTCATACCCTGCAGATACTGTAGTAATGGGCTTACCAGCCAAAAATTGTATGGAAGACATATACCGAAAATATAATTTTATGGAGTTTTTGAGTAGGCAGGTATCATTTTTTCCCAAGATCGCCGACTATAGTAATGTTGGGATTTTTGTAAAAACTATTGATAAAAGTATTTTTGTTATCCTTGCAAATATGGACAAAGATTATCCCCTGTTATTGGACTCGGGCGGGCAGGTTGATAGGGATTATAATGACTCTACGTTTTCGAAGACAAGAAATAAACAGGATATAGATTTCTTTCTTACGAAAACTCCACTTAGCAAAATTGGTTGGTTATTTTCTGACATTGATTATGATAAGGGAAGGTTAATACCAAATAAACGATTTCAGCATGTTATTAATAGTAGTATAACCGTGAACGGGCTTAACAGTTAAATAAAATGCATTTTCCCATCTGTATGTTGTAGGTAAAATATTATATGTCTTACGATCAAATTTGCAGTTCCATTAGATGGAAAGGTGAATTGAGTTATTTAAGTTTATTGTACCAATTTTGTAATGTATCTTTCATGGCATTTAAACCCAAGTACCTCTTTTTATCTGTTTAGTCTCTTGACATTACCTAATTTTTGATTTGTTTGTTTTTGCCTACAATGGGTGAAGTTTCATAAACGGAAATTATTCTTTCGGTAGTTCTCGTGGATCGTATTATAGTTTTAAGATTCCAAAATATAGGTAAGAAATAGAATTGTGCAGATCCTTCCTAATAAGATGACTTTACTTGATACGATTCTGTCCGTATATGCATTTAGGATCCCGGTTTGAGGTTCTACTTTCCCTCTCCTTAAAAAATTAAATAACATATACAATTTGGCATTCGGATATAAGTACGCTTATACACGAGAGAGTTTTTGGCCCCTGGAGGCTCAGACAGAGGAATTCAATAAAAGCCAATTTTCTCCGTAGCCTCAACCGAGGCACTAAACAGGAATAGGCTGGAATAATAGCTATTCTCATGCCACCTCCATGTACTTTGGATTCCTCCAATTTGCAAAATAAGTAAACTGTACTAAGGTTCGAGCCTTCAGAAAATGTGGTTTCCTAAAGTTCTTCGTGTTTTTGTTTGGAAAGGAAAACCATACGTAGGAATATCAAAATGAAGCAATTTCCGAACGAATGAATCTTTTTGGAAATTTTAACTGTGGGCAAAGATGTCAGATTGGATATATTGTTGTAAATTGGTTGAAGAACTACTTGTATGTCCGTAAAATTATTGTGATATATTGCTATATGTATGTTACACCCATATAAAAAAAAGAAAAGAGAATATGGTAGCATTCAAAGCCTTTAACAGATCCCAATAATAAACTTTGAAGGAAGAATTGGATCGAGACTCAATTTTACGACGGCGTAAACCCTGTTTCAACGAACTGTTCTAGATTTCTTTAGAGAAGAGAAGCAGAGAAAGGTTAGAAATACTTGTCTTTTGACTAAGGCAATGGTGGTCCCGTCCCATGACAAAACTCCAGGTTTTCTTTCCAAGAAGTAAATAAGCTCTGTGAGTTCTTCTGAATAATCGCCCTATATCATTCCCCACTATTTCAGGAACAAACTTTTTCCTATCGTGTGATAATTTTTTTTTTTTTCATTAATTAGTTATTCCGTACAGCAGTTTTTCAACATCCCCATAAAAATTAGCTTTTCGAGCTAGAGAATCGTACGGTCTTTTTCCAGTGGTCTTGTTCTCACCCCACGTTAATTCCCACAGTCCCTCGGCTGGTAGGTAGATGACATTTAAGCGATTCTTGCCATGAAAGTTCCTTTCTTTCTCCAGTTTCACTGCGAGCTGGTGCAGAAGAATATGCGTACCTAGTTCTCTATGTTGGTATTGTTCTTCCGCTATTTTATCTTAGTCAGTCAGGTACAGGAGCAAAGCGATCCAACCAAAAAGAATACTTGGATTTGACGTTGATTATATAACATATTAAAACTTCTTCCTGAATAATTCCTTTCTTTCATTTTCTTGTTCCTTATTTGATTTCGGATTTTAGTTAGGATGCCCATCAATCAAAGTTACGACATAAACGAATAGAGATATGTCAACGGTATTACTCTTCGATTTTGACTCGAAGCAGATACCGAGATGTTATGATTTTACTACATCGAGAATCACTGTTATGGGTGATAATCTCTCCGGAAAGACGTCACTGATTTTCAGATGGGTTAGAAATTCCTATCAACATATCAACGATGGTGCTTATCAAGAAGATATCTATCACACTCAGATTAATTTTCATGCAATATTAAATTTCCTGATTAAAGAGGATCCTGCGAGAAAAGATGAAGAGTTGTTCAGGCATTTATTGGAAAATGATGATGAATTTTTAAGTAGTGATGAGAACTTGAAAAACTATTTTATTAATCATAATAAAACTATATCATCTAGTGACTTACCCTTGAATCTACAATTTCAAAAGCGAATGCATCGACATGAATTTGAAAAGAAAAGATTATTAATGAAGAGATGTGCTACTATGGACATCCAAATACTGGATAGTGAGGCAATTGAAACAGCTGATTTCTCGGATTTGAAGAGTACTCAAATAAGGCAGTCTGATGCTTTTATTCTATGTTTTGACTGTAGTGATAGGGATTCATTCCATGATTTAAGAACTTATCAGAGAAGAATTGAAAGAGTCAGGGGGATTGATGATAAAGTTCCTATAATAATATGCTGCACAAAGACCGATTTGATGAATGAAAGAAAAGTGGATATAGATGAGATTCAAGATTTTATTAGCAAAGCTGGTTTGTCAATGAAAACGGATTATTTTGAAATTTCTTCTAAACATAATATAAATACTAAGAGCTCCCTTTATAACGTGTTATTAAGGATTGAAGAATATAAATTTGAAGAACGAAAAGAGTTTAATGCCACTTTTCTCAACTCTAATAGCACTTCCTTGGTCCAAAAGGATAGTAGCAATAGTACCGATGAACCGAGCGAGCCCAGTGAAGAAACTGAAGTGAGTAGTTCCACATTGACTCGTGATCAGAAGTTAACAGCAGACGATTTGGAAGAAAAGAGAAGTATATCTTTCGGTTTTACCATGAGCAATTCTTCCAAGACTAAGACAGCGAGACTGAGTAATATTAAATCGGTACTATATGGAAGTCGAGCCAATGCTAATGCTGGTGAAAAAAAAGACGAAGTAGTCATATCAACTATTTCGGACAATGGTAACAGCAAGAATACAAAGAAAGACAACAACACATGTTGTGTTATTTGCTGAATGAATGAGATGTGTTTAATGATGTTATGATATGGTATCGCACAGTTTTGATAGATTTTTTAAATAGTAGGTATAGAATGCATTTTAATATATGATGGCGTACAATCATCCAAGAGAATCCTCTTTAATCACCCGAATTGAGATCTTGAATTGATCCCACAAGCACACATCTACCGCTAGTGCTTACCTTTGAGTAACTCGGATACAAAATAATTGAGAGATTACGTGTTTCAATTTAATGACTGTTTTCATTTATTTACACCCACACATACAATTGTGTTGGGATTTAACTTTTCTTTCATGACGCGCCATCCTCTTTGGGTACCAACTTCTGCAGGCGTTGACTGGAAAACCTTCTCTCAGTCAGATGTATTCGTACCGGGCTTCACTCCAGTAGGCAGACGCAAATTGTGATTTCCCTCTAAACCACTTCAACTGGCCTGATAGGTGTACCAGAACAAAAAAAACTGATGTGGCATATACTATACTTAATAGAGGTGTATAATTTTAAACATATAGAGGGAATACCGCATATTCAAACAAGAACACACAATAGTCCAAGATGGTATGTGTATTTATGATCCAACAGTTAAGCATTGATTGATTATTAGAGGAGAAGAGTTAGTGTATAAGAGAAGCGCTAGTATCAAAACTTGAAAACATATACACCAAATGATATTATGCCAACGATTATTAAGAATAATTAAATAAAGAGGGAAGCAAATACATTATATTTGATTTTTATAACATGACCCCACGAAATGGAGAAAATAATGCTATGTCAAGGAAATGAAGAGGTAATGTAAAAAAAATTTCAAAAAGAATTTAATTGGAAGGTCAGAACAAATAGAGCTAACGGTTGCTCATGATTTATAGTTTGTAATTTTATTCAGTGTCTCTGGAGGAGGTGAAGACAACCATACATACCAGCTAAGAACTATGTTAAACAAATTGAAGGACTACTTCCAGTATGCACTACACCGTATTTTAATGTGTTAAATTACTAGGGAAACTCTTCTCAGAAATTTTCAGTCATATGCCCTTTGCAGTTTAATTAAAGACATTTTACTAACAAACCACTTATAATTATTATAATTATTAACTTTTGTCCAGGTTTTAGTTCAAGATTTGTTGCACCCAACTGCTGCTTCTGAAGCCAGAAAGCACAAGTTGAAGACTTTAGTTCAAGGTCCAAGATCTTTCTTCTTGGATGTCAAATGTCCAGGTTGTTTGAACATCACCACTGTCTTCTCTCACGCTCAAACCGCTGTCACTTGTGAATCCTGTTCTACTGTTTTGTGTACTCCAACTGGTGGTAAGGCTAAGTTGTCCGAAGGTACTTCTTTCAGAAGAAAGTAAATTAAACTATGATAAATTTGATCTTAATATTAATTGCAATCCCTATTATTTCATTTAATTTTTTATTTAATTTTTCTAGTTTAAAAAAATCATAAAAATCATATCTTTTCTCTTATATCTGTATTGACTAACTAGTGCTTCTAACGATTTATATATAATCTAATGTTATTATTATACATTATTGACATCGTTGTATCGCTAACAACGTAACTGTGACCCGAATAACCCCTCGGCCTGAAGTCCTAACTTATGATGCATGCAATAGTACTTAGGGTTGGGCCAACTAATATCAATTTGCGGAAAGGAAAAAAACTGGAATTGACGAAGCATTGATAGGTTTGGCAGATTTTTTGATTTTACTAATGTGAATGGTTTATTAACTACAGTCACACATCACCGTCTCACCAGGTCAACAGAAGAAAACAAGAACTGAGCCTGCCCTTTTTTTGTTTAGACAAAGACTAATATTCTGGTAATTGCCATTTTATTCACCTCAATCACAGGCTTTTCATCATTTTGAAGCCGTTCCTCCATTGTCGGAATAGTTTTGATATCTATCTTGTCTTCTATAACAAAGAGAAAAACTCACTGACATATAATCGTCAATATTACTCTTAAGGACGCGTAGAGTGGTAATATTTTATCACTGTGTCCTTTTTTTGCATTTAAAGAGTCCAGGAAAACTGTATCCGAGTTAATTTTTGTTTTTACAGTGTAATATTATTTCTGCTTCCATTGAGATAGACTAAAGGCAGAAATAGCTAATTACTAAAAAAAAAAATAATAAAACAGAAGAAAGGCAGATAAATAAAGAAAAAACCCTACTACTACTGAATGGGGTTTATTTTAAGCATACTGTGTTGTGGTGACGAAGAAGATGAATCTACTACGAGGTATCAAACGAGACCAAAAGATGTGAACACAAATCTTAATTTACCACATAAGCAGCAAGTACCATCTGGACACCATCATAATTATAATCGTCGTTCTCGATCTCCTATAAAAAACAAAGGCAATGAAGAAATTAAGAAACGAGACTCTGATTCTGTCCAACGTAATAATGCTAAGAAATTTGAAAGTACGAGTACGACTTCAGGCACTACGATGTCAAATAACTCTCGTGAAGAGACGACAAATAAAAAAACAGCAGCATCATCATCATCTAAAAGTAAATCGGATCGTGTTGCTAACAGCGGCGCTGTAATTGAAGATGATGATGACGACGAAAAAGATTTTGATGTAGTAGAGGAAGCTGAAGCTGATTCTGATGAATTACAACTCGATTCTAAGACAAAAGAGTCAGTACTGGGCAAAGTAGATACTGTGAAACTTTCAGAAAACAGCATTTCTAGAGAGGCAGTACGTAGAGCATCGGAAGACGTTGCGCAAGAACAGGAGAAGAATGATGTGGGTTATGTACAAGAACAAAAGCAAGACGATAACAATACTAAACACACTAATAGTAACAATGATGATATAATAACACGAACGACTACCGATGAGAATGTAAACTTAACAAGGAATTATAGTGCCGGTACAGCTACCACATCTATGGCAACTACGACGACTACCACCACATACGATGACGAAGAAGATGAATTTATTGACTTAACCTTGTTACAACCTATGCAATACCATGCTGTTGGCTACAATACACTACTACCGCCAAAAACGGATAAGAAACTACTTCATAAGAAATGTTTAGTATTGGATCTTGATGAAACTTTAGTTCATTCATCTTTCAAATTTTTACAAACGGCAGATTTCGTCTTACCTGTTAATATTGATGAACAAATTCATAACGTATATGTTATCAAGAGGCCCGGTGTTGGTGAATTTTTAAGACGTGTTGGTGAATTATTCGAGGTGGTTGTCTTTACTGCTAGTGTAGCCCGTTATGGTGACCCCTTGTTAGATATCTTAGATCCCAAGAGAGAATTAATTCATCATCGTCTCTTTAGAGAAGCATGCTATAACTATGAAGGAAATTATATTAAGAACCTTTCACAAATGGGGAGACCTTTATCCGATATTATTATATTGGATAATTCTCCGGCATCATATATCTTCCACCCTCAACATGCTATCCCTATTTCGTCATGGTTTTCCGATACTCATGACAATGAATTATTAGACATTATACCGTTATTGGAAGACTTGGCTAATATGAAATCATTGGACGTCAGTAAGATTTTAGATGTGACAATATAAGGGAGAAGAAGCTGGATCTTTTTTCTTCTTGATTTTTTTGTTGTTGCTGATGTTGGTAAACAAAATAATTAGACTCTTCGTACTGCACACATATATACATTAATCTTTTGCTGGCATGTAACATTTTTAATAGAATAGAATAGAATAATATAATATAATATAATACCATAAGGTTGAATATATATGTATATGTTAATGTAGTTAATATACTTTTTCCTCTATCATGTAAGTTTATTTGTCATTTCAAATTGAGTAGGTTCGGATTGTGATTTGGGTAATCTCATATTTTGCACTATAGGTTCTCCCACTTTCTGTATTATATTATTTGCCCATAAAACGTCCATGTGAGAATATTCTTCTATGTACCAAATCTTAAACGATGTATGATGTTCAAAATTTTGGAAATGTTTTAAGACTTTTAATCCATCTACTAATTTATCTTCGCCAGCAATAAAAATTAAAAAATTTGGGATAGTGGTATTCTTTTGTTTTGTGAACCATTGCTTATGTTGAGGGAAAATGGTATTGAAATCCTTGATGAAGGATACTTTAGTTGGATCACTACTCAACCACCATTGCATTAATTTAACCGAAATAAATACCGGTGAGAACAAGAAATGTCTATTTCTCATCCCTTCATCCCATAAAGTATCCCTCCACCCAAATAGATAATTGAAAAACATATAGCAGAGAAATGAAAAAAATGCTGTGCCCAAGAAAAGCTTTCTAACAATCATCATAATGTGTAAGAATACTTTATTACCGAAAATCATAGGAGCATCTATGCCGATTGCGAGAAGTCTTAGTATGGGGCTATCATATAATAAAGGGCCTGGATACAAGGCTGGTGCCAAGCAGATAACGTTTTCCAACTTGTTCATAATGTTTAGACCTAGATTTTTATCGTTTAATAACCCAAGGAAGACTTGGGTGGTTCCCTGAGAATGGGCCACCAGAGAGATTTTTTGCATTCCTGTCAACTTACAAACTGTATCAATCAATTTAGTAAGATCATAACGTACCATTTCCATAATATCCCAATCCCATTCTTTACCTTTTTTCAATTTCGTAAAATTCCAATTTGGTGTAAAACCACATCTATTATTACCTAACCAAACGTCGAACCCCATTTGAAACAAATAATAAGCCAACGAGTTTTGACCATTTGACGCAAATGAGCCACTACTTTGTAGGAGACCATGTATCATAAGAATTGGATGTTGGCCTCTTTTCTCCGTAGAAACCGAATCGTTCTTCTTGGTGAGATGCCATAAATCGATAATGAATCCATCCTTAGTTTCTATCTGGAACTCTTCAATCTCAATACCATATTGATTATAATAGTAGGCTAAAGAGGGATACAAATTCAAGTCTTCTACCAATTTCCTCTTACCATCAATGCTGGGTTTCCCGCTGGATTTCTTTGAAGAAAATGATGATGACGAAGTTCCATGAAATATCTTCTTGGGAGATGAGATTATGGTTACCAATTTTTCAAAAGGTGTGGCTGTCTGCAAATAGGATGCCACATAATGATTATAGAGTGCTAGAATGAAAATAATAGTTAGAAACCCGTTTAAGATAAATGCTGCCAGTATACGACGAGATGTATTGATACAGAACTTGAATATCATTGCCTGCTTATGTCGTAGTTTGAGAGGCACCGGTGAGAAAGAGGGAGAGAGTAAGTACAATAAAGGAATCAATTAAAACAATGAAATGCCTGCTAGCTTATATATTGGCAGTATAATGTATATTTATACAGAACATGATTAAACGACTAGCACCACATATTGAGGCACAAAAGAAGACGAAGAAGAGGCGTCGCGTCGGAGTGTCGCTCTAAGAAATGCCCGCAGAAACAGAACATCCCTGTTACCCAGTCCAGAACTCGTGGATTTGACGATATTCACAGATGGATTGATGTATTGCTTGATCGGTTTATGGATGGATTACTTAGTGGCACACAAGGGTTGCTGGAGTATACTTTGAGACTAGACTTCTGCATTCCGAGTCTGGTGGTTTTGTGCATCGACAAACAAGAGCAGGAAAAGGAAAAGCTTTTCAAAGACAGGAACAGCACACTGATAAGAGACTTGTCTTATATCGGTGTTATACAAAAAAACAGACTGTGATCACACAAATATACGTCATACGACTCTGCCGATCGTTGCAAGACAACTAGAGTCCTATTCACTATTCGTTCTCCCAAGTTATATCTGGTTCTGAGACCTAGAAAGGAAAGATGACCATACTTAACACTGTAGATCCATGGTTGGACACAAATGAAAGTTCAAATACACAAACAGCTGCAAGTAAGCAACATTCAAAAATGGACGTGGAACTGGCATCCATAGTGTCCTCATTAAGTGCTCTATCAGGCGGGAATGCTGCTATGCCTCAACAGATAGGTAGCTTCCACAGATCTAGTTTTAATCCAAGTGACATAGAATCAGAAATCCTCTTGTTGAACAACACTAATGGTGATAATGCTAACGTTGCTTCCAGTTACTCACCTCCCGTGAATGTAAGAGGCACTCTCTCTGTGGGGGCAGCTCCAAACTATTACCAGTTCTCTTCTAATTCGTCGGATTCATCACCACCGCCAGCGACAGCAGCACAATTTCCACCTCCGATCCCTCATGTCTCCAAGTCCATTAACGATATTAATGCTCATATAAATGGCGACCTTAACCACATAAAGAGATTAAATTTGTTAGGTCAATATTCGGCAACTATTGCAGACCCAATGACTTCATCGACGGTAAATAAAGGTACCGCTACCAGCTTCTTTGAAAAATTTGGCAAATCTTTAATCGAAGGCACGAAAGAAGTTGCATCTCAAGCGACAAGTAATGAAAATAATAAGTACGAATATAACACAAACCTATCATCGGTCAGTGTTGCCACTCAATCAACTATACCAAATGACTATATCACTGAGACGGATACTGCTTCCGTTTCCGTTTCAGAATCCTTAGAAACATCAGAAAACAATAACAACAATACTAATAATATATGGAACGTTGCTGCAGCACCTATTTTCAAACCAAATTCTCAACAGGACCAAATGGTACATGGTGGTACGTTCTACCCACAAGCACAGGGTTTCGCACCACCTTTTTTCCCTTCTGGTCATTATACTTATTCGTATCCTAATTTTCCACAACATTTCCCGGTAGGTTCTCCAACGGCATTCATATCTCAAATGATATCCACTCACTCTCAAAGTTTTATTCCAAATGGCAAGACCAACGCAAATGATGATAATACATTGACTGATGACAACGAACAAATACCAACCCCACTAATGCAAATGGGTTATCCACCACTACCGCAAGGGCAAATGATGTTCATGCCGGCCCCACTACCTCCTGGCTCTCAACAACGCCAATCTTTCTTCCAAGACAAATCTAATAACAAGCACTCTAATCCATACTTAGACATGGAAAAACAGGCTTCATCAGAACAAAAAAAAAACAATAGGTCTAAAAACTCATATAAAAGACAATCCGCCACCAATAGTAGTAAAAACGATAATACTATTTCACATTTTGATCAAATTCATGAACATGTAAATAAAAATAAAAATGTTAATATTAATAATAAACAGAAGATAAAGGGAAATAAGTCTATGTCTACCGCTGCAGCACCTTCTTCGTCATCTATGAATGTTCCATTACAATCTTTGTCATCATCATTCCATAGATCTCCATTATTGGAAGAATTGAGAAACAATCCTGATAATAAGAAATTTACTCTAAAAGACATATTTGGTAAAACTTTGGAATTTTGTAAAGATCAGTACGGATCCCGTTTTATTCAACATGAATTGTCTATCACATCATCACCTTCAGAGAGAGAAATCATATTTAATGAATTAAGAGATGATGCCATCCAACTATCAAATGATGTATTCGGCAATTACGTGATTCAAAAAATATTTGAATATGGATCTGTAAGACAGAGAGATATCCTAGTCGAACAATTTAAAGGGAAGATGAAAGAATTGTCCTTACAAATGTACGCTTGCAGAGTCATCCAGAAGGCATTGGAATTCATCAAATCAGATCAAAGATTATCTTTAGTTTCAGAACTATCCGATTGCGTCTTACAAATGATTAAAGATCAAAATGGTAATCATGTTATTCAAAAAGCTATTGAACGTATACCAATGAAAGATTTACCGTTCATCCTAGATTCTCTTCATGGTCACATTTATCATTTGTCCACACATTCGTATGGTTGCCGTGTCATTCAAAGATTATTAGAATTTGGATCCATAGAAGATCAAACTTTAATTCTAAGTGAATTAAAAGATTTTATCCCATATTTAATTCAAGATCAATACGGTAATTATGTCATTCAACATATTCTAGAACAACAAGAAGATAATGAAACCATTTCCAAACAAGTTATGGTGACTAAGCAAGAAATTGTTAATATTGTATCACAAAATGTGGTGGAATTCTCTAAACATAAATTTGCTTCCAATGTAGTAGAGAGAGCCATTCTCTATGGTAATCCTCAACAAAGAAATTTGATAATCTCCAAGATTTTACCACGGGATAGTGCTCATGCCATGAATTTAGAAGACAACGCACCAATGATTCTGATGATGAGAGATCAATTTGCCAATTATGTAGTACAAAAATTGGTCACGGTGTCTGAAGGTGAAGGTAGGACATTAATTGTCATTGCCATTAGAAGTTATTTGGATAAGCTAAACAAGTCGAACTCTTTAGGTAATAGGCATTTGGCTAGTATTGAAAAACTAGCATCATTAGTGGAAACAGTTAAGATTGACTAATCTCACGTTTCTCTTTCCTTGTTTGGAAAAGGAAAAACCAAACCTAAACTAAATATTTTGTTTCAACTGTATATATACGAATCTCTTTGTTTCATATAAATATTTATCAATATTATATATGGTATTTTGTTTTTTCATTCAATATTTTCCTCTTTTCCCAATTTATTTTCAACCCACTAACGCGTAGGAAAAAGTCCATGCCATAATGAACCCCATTAATTCTCTAAAAAATGAATCCATTAAAATTTCCTGTATTGGATTTTCAAAAAACCTAGATGGTGTAAATTGACATAACCAGGCAACGAATATTATCGAAACTAAGAAATAACTTAATAAAAACATAAGAAATCCATTAATGGATTCCAATTGCAATATACCAGCACCAAGACCCATAGTTAGCATGATACTATCCTGAACGTAAAGTAACGACTTCTTATTATTCAAAACATTTATATTTGATCTCACTGTAGCAAATCGCCTTTCTGAATCACTCATTATATTGTCTTTATACAAGTTTGTACCTTCGATTAGCTTATTTCAGGCACTTAGTTGTATCTTAGCTATGCATTGCTTATTTAACCTTTAAATGTGGAACTTGTTCCATCGCCTTCTACGGCTCTATCGAATATTGAAAAATATTGAAAAATTACGAATTTTCATTTAAAAAACAATACCGTCTCATCTCAACTCATCTCGACGTTTTACGTAGGTGTTAAATCTTTTTTTTTGTTTCATATTCAAAAGATAAATTAGAACCATATGCCCTCTCAGTTAGAAGAATTAGTTGCTTTTTTACACTCTCCACAACCTGCAGTGGTACAAATTGCATTAGATAATCTAGTAGGGTTTAGTACCGGTACTAATGCAGTCATTTTCAAATATGATAACTATAGAGCATTAGAAGATTTGAAAAAATTAGCTCAGGAAAAATCCAAAATTTTAGTACAGCAATCTGTTACAATTTTGGCTAACCTATGTGACGATGTTATTATGAGAAAATTGATTGTGAAAGATGTGGATTTTTTGAAGTTTTTAACATGGAGAATTTGTGATTTGGAAAATACCTCCGCTGATATTATGTGTATCCTCTTAAGTAATCTAGCTAAGGATGATACCATTACATGCGTGTTTGATTTTGTCAAAGAGGATGGTAAAACAATTGCTGATGTTTTCAAGAGTAACAAGGTGATGGATTGCTTAATGGATTGTTTCGTAATGGGGTACGATAGAAAATTAAACAAGTACGCTAATTATGATTATTTGGCATATTTCTTCGCAGATATTTCGAGATTTAAGGCTGGTAGGACGTATTTTATTTCAGAACAAAAATACGACGGTATTGTACCAATTTCGAAATTGCTGGTATTCACCGAAAAATATGATTCCAAGACGAGAAGAGAAGGTGTTGCATCCACAATTAAAAACTCATTGTTTGACTCAGAAGTTCATGAAAAGCTACTAACTGATGAAGATATTAATCTATTGCCATACATTTTACTACCAATAACAAGTTATAAGGATTCTGAAATTGATGAAGAGGATATGTTTAATTTACCAGATGAATTGCAATTATTGCCGGAAGATAAGGTAAGAGATCCAGTATCTGCAATTATATGTTCTCATTTGGAAAGTATACTGTTATTATGTACAACTAAAGTAGCCAGAGAATATATGAGAAGTAAATCGGTATATCCATTGGTGAGAGAGTTGCATAAGAATGTAGAAGATGAAGATATCGGCGAATTGTGTTATAGAATTGTTAATATGCTGATGAGAGGTGATCCAAATGCAGGTCCTGTTGAGGAAATATTATCCAAGACTGCCGAAGATCAAGATGAGGATGAAGAAAATGACGATGATGATGATGATGATGATGATGATGATGATGAGATGGTCGAAGTGATATAGATGTGCCGGACATGAAACGTTCTGTGTCAACTACTATTTTTATTATATACACAAGCAATATGTTATCATCAACCTTTTATTCTTAAAAAGAAGCGTACGGATTATATAACTTGAAAGTTAACAAGTCGTATCTATCATTTTTTAAGTTCCATATGTTCATTGTCAACTTTCCTGCATAATTTTTTGACGATAGCAAACATTAATTTTTTATTTTCAGGGCCAGGATATTTCTTTCTAATGGTTTTCCCGAAATCTTTAACATTAACTTTCCCGTCACCAATGGCATTAATTATGTCTTGCTCTGTTATCAATGGAATAGTAATATTTTCTGTTGGTTCTAATTTTACTTTCTTAGATGCTGGTTCTTCGTGTTCAATAGATGGGGTGCCTACAACGGTAGAAGAAACAGATTCTTCTTTTTTGAGTTGTGTTTCAGGTTCAGTGCTATTTCTTCTCTTACGCTTATTGGTATTTGGATTCCATTCACCTTTAGGGAAGTTTTCTAAAAGTTGTCTATTACCTTTTAATATAATAATACAGTCTTTAATACTTTTCACTCTAAGACGTGGAGCAGTTACACTTACAGATTTTTGTTTTCTTGGTGATGACTTTCTAGAAAGTTTTTCTTTCAAATCACTCGTTTCAGAATCTTCTTTCTTGACTTTATCATTTTCGTCTTTATTCTCTGTGTCGGATTCCGATAGGTATGGATTGATTTCTTCGTCTGAAGAATATAAGGCTGCTAATTCAGTCTTTTGTAGAGCTTTCTTAATTCTTTCCCCTTCAGTATCAATCTTCTTCTCATTGAATAGATCATCGGCGTCTTCTTCATCTGGTATTTGTTCATCGTCACGTAATCCCATGGCATTCGCTTGTAGCATTTCCTTCTTTATACGTTGTTCTGATTCTTTATTTTCTTGTTCATTACCATCAATAATTGGAGCTTCTTCATCGTCTGCAAATTCTTCATCATAATCTAATTCAACTTCAGAATTATCATCATGCGCTTCATCTTCATCCACGCCACGTTGATCTGCTACCGCTTTCAATCTTCTCTTTGTCCTATCATATCTCGTAGTAGTTGTACCAATATTATCTAAATGTTTCATCAACCAACGAGGAACTTCACCACTTTTCTTATCCATTCTCTTTTCCGCTTCTTCAATAGTTAATGTAGCATATTTATTTCTAGCAGTGAACTTATAAACTTTATCCGCTGGAATCATAGTGAAACTACCATCATCTTCTACGCTCAACAAAACATAAGAATCAGAATTACCTGCTTCATAGGAACCAACCCAAGTATTATAACCGTCATAATCTTCCATTACCCATGGATAAAATTCTTCAAATCTTAATTTTTTAGCATTTTCATCCAACACTTTCAATTGTCTCGTTTTTCTTCTTGAGTTACCTCTCTTAGCTCTACCACCCCCATCTGGAGCAACGTCGGCAAATGGATCCACAGTTGCCTCTTCTTGTGGTAAGTCACCTTCTTTACCGTCATATTTTACCATCCCTACTTTTGTAGGATCTTCTGCTATACCCGCTTCCTCCAATTTAGTGACTATGGGGATAGATGGTGTGACTTCGGAAGCTGTTGCAGTATCCGTACTACCCTTAATATCGTTTACTTTTGAGTTACTGGCGGAGTTAATAATGGCTGTTTTAGGCTCCTGGGTGGCTGGAGTCACTGAACTATCTGCAGTCACTGGAGTTGCATTAGTTGAAGCAGCTTGGCTTGGGGCACTAGACATTTTTGGAGTTTGGTTAACCGAGACTGGTGCTGAAGATGGAGTTGGTTGCTGTTGTTGCTTCTTCTTATATTCAGAAATTTCACGTTGCCTTTGAACAATTTCCGCTCTGGTCAATTGGAATTGCAAATTTCTCGTATCTTTTCTATGTAATCTAATCGGCGGATGGAATGATTCATTTGGGTTAATTTTCTTCTTACTTTGAAATTTCAAAAGATGAGTTCTCATATTTTCTAGGGATTCTTTAGATACAGCTCTTAAGGGATATTCGTTAAATTGTTCGTCACCATTCTCTTTTTTCACGCTCACATTGGAAGGAATAGAATTAGAAGTAGAAGTATTATCAGCATGAAGTAACAATTTTTCCTTTTGATCAAGGAGTTCAGGATCATCTTTCTTCACAATTCTACGAGAATTCATTCTACTTTTCAAAAAATTTCTCTTAAGTCTATCTCTTTTAATAAAAGGTGACAGGTTAGATCCACCACCACCACCTGCTGTGTCTGTCCTTGATTGGGCACGACCACCTTCTTTAGATCTGCCGTTGATGGCAAGAGAGACTTCCTTACCTGATTGATTCATCTCCTTTCGTCTGATCCTTTTTTTGTCTCTGGAAAAAAAAATTTACACCAACAATCGTATAGCTTAAAGATCAGTTTACCGAAATAGACTTATTAAGCAGTTAAAATCGGTCGACCTCTTTGGAAAAGCGTTCTTCAAAGGACCAACTGATTCACACGTATGAAGGATTAATTGTTCTTTCAACTTTCAATGTTAAATTTTGAAATTGTCCGCCGGGTAATATAACTATGTAATCCCATTCAGAATAGGTGATGGTTATATGTTTAAAAGCAAGCATTTAATACTTATGGGAGGTGAATTTAATCGTTTTGCACATATCAAAGGAGCACATAAGAAAAGGATACTTTACAGTCTATTGTGGTATTTTTGTTTCGTTAAGAATCCTTTTCCATCATGAGAATCTTTTCATATCGCAAAATGAGAACAATATCTGCTTCTATTTAATAAACCATCAAATATACCATATGCATTACAGATCTTCTAATGTCGCCGTAATTACAAGTAATTAGAAAAGAAATCTTTAATAATGATGGTGATAAAGAAGAGAATTGAGTGGCAAAATCATTAGCCGCCGAAATGAATCATTCATCAAAAAGTGGTTACCCTCTTTATTGCAGTTTGCCGTTTTCGGCGATGTGAAATTAGGCTGGAAATTGGAAGAAGGTTGAAAGTCTAATAGGTGAAAGATATACCCGTAAATCTCGTACAATTTTAACAGGTAAAGGGACTTTGGTTAGAGCTATTGTCACTTTGTTTTCTAATATAAAGATAGACTAGAATTCCTTTATTTGGCCCTTTTTAAATATCAAAAAGGACGTGTTAGCATATTAAAGCAAAATATTTGCTCAAAAAAAGGTTTTCATTTATTGTCTTGGTAAAGATGACTGATAACTATAAAGAGATGGATTTAAAATCCATCTTGAAATCTCTTCATGAGATCCCATATCTTAGATCATCAAGAAATCCAACAGATAGGGCGAAGATGGATCAGCATTTGAAAAGAGCAGTATTTTCATTATTGTATTATTTTATTACTAGTAAGGGCCAATATCTGGTCAATCTGTTTCATTTCAAATTGGATGAAGGTATACAGGAGGAAGATTTGAATTTTCCAAGATCTTTGAATGGGATTCTAGATATAGAAAAATTAAATGAAGGGGATGAATTCTACAAGGTTAGGAATTTTACCTCAACGTCAGACAATAATGGAAATGGTCATACAAATAGACCGGATGAACAAAAATTATTAAGAAGATTTAATCATAAGGGTAGAAACTGTGGTAAAAAATTTAAAGTAGGTGAACCACTTTATAGGTGTAAAGAATGTGGATTTGACGATACATGTGTTCTTTGCATTCATTGCTTTAATCCTGCAGATCATGAAAATCATCATGTTTATACTGACATCTGTAGCGATTTTACTAGTGGTATCTGTGATTGTGGTGATCAGGAAGCTTGGCATAGTCAATTACATTGCAAAGCAGAACTAGCTTCACTAGGTAATGAAGAAGAAGAAGATTTAGAAATAGTGTTTGAAAATAATACAGAAATACGATCATTGATGATAGATACACTTTCCATTGTATTTGATTATTTTATTGATATGTTTAATCAGAACATTGAACCTTTACCTGTATTCGCGAAAGAAATAACTCTGCAATTAAGAGAGATGACTCAACAAGGTAGAACTGAAGAACAAGAACAGTTATTAAAAAATTTGGCTTATTCTAATGAGTTTTTAAACAACCAAAATATTCCCATAGATGGGAGAGATTATACTGTGATGATTTATAATGACGAATATCATAATTATTCTCAAGCTACTATGGCACTAAGACAAGGTGTTCCAGATAATATCCATACAGATCTTCTGACTTCTAAAATTGACAGTGAAGGTAGAGCTATGTTGAAGTGCTCTAATAATTTGAAAAATTTAATTGAAGGATTCTTCGCTGTGCAAACAAATGGATTAAGTGCCACATTAACTACCTGGTCAGAATATATTCATCAAGAAACTTGTAAATATATCATTATTTGGTTAGGCCATTGTTTATCCTTGCCTAATTCAAAATTTCAATCACTCTTTAGAGATGTTTTGGGTGAGGTCCTCTGCAAAGAAAGCGCATCCGCCATGGAAGGCAGTAGGGATATGACATCTGTGATAGAAACGCATTTTAAGAAGAATATACATGATACTAGTCCATATAGATACATCGATGTGTCCGTCTTTGCACCAAACTTAAAAATACCGTTGGGTCATCATAATTTATTGAATCCGACGGAGGAAAACTTAAATCATATTTCCAATTTATCAAATGGAGTAATGAAGTCAACGGATAAATTATATTCTAATACAAGATTACAACACTTATTATATATGGATAACAGATATTGGAAAAGATTAAGAAAGGATTTGCAAAATGTGATAATACCCACATTAGCATCAAGTATCATTTACAAGCCTATTTTCTGCCAGCAAGTTGTTGAAATCTTTAACCATATTACTAGATCAATAACATATATGGATAGAGAACCCCAGTTGACTGCACTACGGGAATGCGTTGTCCAATTATTTACATGTCCAACCAACGCCAAATGGATATTTGAAAACGGTGAACACTTCATTGATATTGTTTGGTCCGTTATTGATGTATTTATGGAATTTTGTAAAATCGAAAATGGTACTTTAATTTGGCAAAGAGTTCAAGTTAGTAACTTAACAAAAAGTTACACCATTTCATTCAAACAAGGTTTATACACTGTAGAAACTTTGTTAAGTAAGATAAATGACCCAAACATTGTTTTGAAACCCATGGAGTTTATCACCATCATGACCCTGTGTAAGATCTTTAATGGTGCGTGGAAAATTAAGAGGAAAGAAGGAGAACATGTTATCCGCGAAGATCAACATTTTATTCCTTACTTAGAATATACTACCTCAATTTATGGGATCATACAAACTTTAGAAAAATTATTGGAGAATAACAAAGCAATGATAGATCCTAAATTACTAAGCAATGCAATCCATTTACTAAATACTTTATTGAGTCATAAATCTTTGGTCTATAAACTCGTTTATGATTCTCATGAGATTATCAAATTTACTGTGAGTAAAGAAAGAGTTTCATATATGAATCCTATCCATACACTATTCTCTTTTTTACTCGAGAAGATTTCGTTGGAAGAAGCTCATGAAATTGTTTCTAGAGAGTGTATTGATTTCTTAAAGATTTCGGATTTCTCATTAAGATCAGTGGTTCTTTGTTCACAAATTTATGTTGGCTTCTGGGTGAGAAATGGTCAATCTGTTCTTCACCAGGCATCATACTACAAGAATAATCCAGAACTTAACTCATATTCAAGAGATATTCATCTAAATCAACTGGCATTACTTTGGGAACAAGACGACACACCAAGAGTCATCTATAACATGCTAGATAGGTGGGAGTTGTTAGATTGGTTCAATGGTGATGTATCTTATAATAATACTGTGTATCAAGATAAGATATCTCTGATTTTCCAACAATTTATAGCGTTCACATATCAGTTATTGACTGAAAGACAGTTCTTTAAAAGTTTTGAATCTTCTGAAGAAAGAACAATGAATCAAATTAAAAACGCGATAATGTATTCCCTTTACTCCAAACCGTTATCATACTCTAAACTTCTAAGATCAGTTCCAGACTATTTGACAGAAGATTCTACTTTGTTTGATACGGCATTAAATGAAGTTTCTATCTTTGTAGAACCCAAAGGATTGGCTGATAACGGTATCTTTAAATTGAAAGAATTTCTATTCGCTAAGATAGATCCTCTTAAATTATCCAATTTGGGAAACGAGTTTGAGTCAAGTTCCACAATCATTAAAACACACCTTTCCAAGCAAAGGAAAAGAACAGATCTTCCATCCATTATTCTGCAACCTCAAATTACATCGGTGAAAAATCTAGATAAAGATACTGAAAAGTTAGGTAATTTCACACGTACTTCAGTATTTGCTAAAATAATCTATAAGTTACTTCAAACTTGTTTAGATAACCAGGATGGGACTTTCCTAAATGAATTATTACATCTAATCCATGGTATCTTTAAAGATGCTGAGTTTGTAAACGGGGAACAATGTTTACCTGAAACCTACATTTCTAAACCTATCTGTACATTACTACTGAGTATTTCCAATAGTAAAAATGATGTATTCTCGGAACATATTCTAAAGAAAGCAGATTACCTGTTGCAGGAAATGATCAAAAAAAGACCTGCTGAAATATTCGAATCATTAGTAAACAGTTTTGGTCAGGAAATAGTCGATGAGTATAAGGCAAAAAAATTGGATCAGGTTGTAAGTTTCGGTGAAAGGGAAGAAAAAGAAAGGAAAAAAAGACTAGCTAAGAAACGTCAGGCTAAATTGATGGCCAAATTTAATAGTCAACAAAATATGTTTATGAAAGAAAACGAAGAAGAATTTGAAAAAGAACAGTCTGCCGATGCAGATTCTTTAACTAACGATAAGGTGTTAAATTATGAGGATTTTACTTGTTCTTTATGTCAAGATGATAACTCGGAAGATTTCTTTATTATCCCTACATATCATGAACATTCTCCAATTTTCAGACCTGGTAATATACATGATGCAGAAGAATATGGTCGTCCGTGGAATGGGTTTACGAACAATGATAAACATTTAACTTATATTGACGACACAAATTTAGAAATTTTAAAAGCGGATGGTTTCCGCGGTTCAAGGAAGGTGTTTGTCTCTTGTAATCATCATATTCATTACAATTGTTTCAAGAGATATATTCAAAAGAAAAGGTTCCTGTCGACTGGTTTCATCTGTCCTCTTTGTCAAACCTTCTCCAATTCTATTATACCAGTATGGTGCTTTCCCAAGAGAGATCCACAACCGATCTTAAATGATTTTCTGGATAATGAAATATCTATTCAGTCCTTTTCAGATATGTTTAGAGAATTTTTTGGGGGAGAGTTTAGCCAGGTTCAAGACTTCTTTGAGGATGTGTTTACTGATTATCAATCTTTTGATAAGAGAGTACGCAAGATCAATACGTTTAATCTGGCTGATACGGCGCTAGTTCTACTTAACCACTGGACAAATACCATATCAATGTTAGAAATTTCTTCTAGATTGGATGCTTCTCCAAATGAATCATTTTTGAAAAACAAGGAACAAAAATATAAGACTTTGAAAAATATTTTAGTCTGCATGGCGTTATTAACTTTTAGTAAGGGTACACCGAACGTTGAGCTAGAACCTTATGTTAATAAGGATGCCGTCATTTGGAACCAAAATCAATTATTCCAGTATATTACTAAAGAATGTCTCTTTAATTCGGCAAAACGATCTGTTCGTTCTATTATCACAGAAGCACTGGTTACATTTTGTAAACAGTTGTTAACAGATTTTATTTCACAACCAGGTGCATCATCACACATTGCGGAGAGCTATAATCTGTTAGGGGAATCTGGCGAACTATATGATATCGATAATAACATGATTGAGATTTTGAAGAATGTTCATAATAATGACATGGTTAATGAAACTGAGGAATGTACCATGTTTTATAATCTGGCATTCACATCTCTATTGAGGAATATTCTTCCATCTTTGAGAAGATGTGTAATCTTGATTAAAGTGTTCCATGAATTATTTAACGAATCTGGTGAAGCACCCATGATTATCAAGGGAATTGATATAGAAAATGATCTTGTCGGATATACCACACCAGATTACATTAATGTATTGATATCACTTTTGACCAACCACGAATCATTATCGGAACTATTAACTGCAGGTATCAAGGGTTTAGAATCTTTGGACCCTGATAGAATAATAGACCCATATTTACAAGATATTCCATACGAATATTGTGGTATTGTCAAATTGGTTGACTTAGCGAAGTATTTGAATACATACATTACAAATACAAGGGAAACCAAACTAAGAGAAGAAAAACCGGTTAAGAATAGTAATAATAGATTAGATTTCAGGATATGTTTGACATGTGGTGTCAAGATTCATTTAAGAGCAGATCATCATGAAATGACCAGACACTTAGTGAAAAATTGTTTCAAATCATTTGGCGCATTCTTGATACCGAACACTTCTGAGGTCTGTTTATATCTAAGCCATCCACAATCGACGGTGTTTATCTCAGCACCATATTTAAACTCACATGGTGAAGTCGGTAGAAATGCTATGAAACGTGGTGATTTAACTACTTTGAACACAAAAAGATATGAATATTTAAACCGATTATGGGTAAATAATGAAATACCTGGTTATATTAGTAGGGTAATGGGTGATGAATTTAGAGTAAGTATCCTATCTACTGGCTTTGTCTTTGCATTGAATAGGAATGCCAGACCAAGAAGAGTTCCTGCACCGGATGAAGATGAAGATGACGAAGATGACGAAGATTATAATGAAGGAGGTGGATTTTATGTGGAGGAAGATGATGCTGATTTTGATCTCGGTAACGAGAATCCAAATGAACCTAATCTTCGATTCTTTGGAGAAGATGGTAATGCTATGGGTGGATTCTTAGAAATGTTTGAAAATTTTAGAGATGCTGTAGAAGGGGGAGCTACCACAGAACAAGCCATACCACCACAATTACAATTTTTTGCTCCTAGATTTGGTAACTTTACATTTACTAACCAGGGAGCGAACGAACAAGAGGAGGGACAAGAGGAGGGACAGGAGAATGGACAGAATGAGGGACAAGAGGATGGACAAGAGGATGAAGAAAATGATGATAGTGATAACGATTCCTTCCCAGTATGGTGAAGTAAGTTGCCAGGTTTTGCATTTATTTATACACTTTGAACAGTTTGTTTATTTTTTCAAATATATATATATATAATGATAATAATAATAATACTGCGCTCCTTTCAATATTTTGTAATATTGTCATTATAGTCATGGCGAACGATCCAATTAAAGCCGCTAAAGTGCGATGGATTTATATAGGACTTTGAAGATTCGAATGTAACTCAATAAATACTAGACCATAAAAAGTTCTTAAAATTATCTTAAGGCCAGTTACGATTACACAATACAATACACCTTAAGAAAACAAATGGTAAGTATCCAATCAATCAAGGATAAGAATATATGTTATAATTTTGTTTTCGGCAAGCTTTACTAACTTACGAGGGAAAACTTCCTCGATGCAGTCATTTTCTACACTCTATAGAACGTTATTCAAGAGAAACTCAGTCTTTGTCGGTACTATCTTTGTTGGGGCCTTTCTTTTCCAGACAGTTTTTGATAGTTCTATAACCGCTTGGTATGAGAATCATAATAAGGGGAAACTATGGAAAGACGTTAAAGCAAAGATAGCAGATGCTGATGGAGATGACGATTAAAGAAAGAGACTAAGGTAATTGAATACAGTCAGACGCTAGTGTTGGAGGTATGTTCAAGTGAGGGAGAACAAACTGTATGAGTTCTGTTGCTTTGGTCTAGTCTTTATCTTTGTATATACATATATATTCCATGACACCAGGAGAAAAAAGGAGGAGGAGAATATGCTTCTTTTTTAATTTAACTCAATATAAAATATATTAGTTTAACAAAAGAAGAAAACTTATAAATAATATTTCATGTTGAGGTGCGAGATTTAATTTAAATAGATGTTATTTTACATATTGACAAGGAGAGTTATTGGAGACCCCATTTAGATTTCACCAGAAGTTGATGCTTCTTGTATTCTCGACACGTAAGCTTTCGATATAGCATTCCAACTTTTCATGTATTTTGTTAAACATTGATCCACGCAAGTTTCATTATTGTAAGAATAAGGAGCATGAAGACATTTTTCAAAACAATTTTCGGTTAATTTGCTTACCAATTCTGTAGCGTTTGCCACAGCTAGTTCTTGAGCAATTTGTGACTTTAAAGTTTCTGCTGGTGAAATGTTTGAAGTTTTATTTGATTGGGATGGTGTTGTTGCATTTTTATCACCATTTGAAGTACGAGTAAACAACCCCATATTTTTTTTTTAAATTGAATGGTAAAGTAGTTTTATAATTTGGAATGGTTAACAATGATATGTGTAGTTCGCTTAACGTGAGCACTTAAAGACGATTAAGTTTCTGGCGACGAATATATTGATGTCTGTTAACTAAGTTCGCTGCGAATCAATTCGCTCTGTTACTGTTGAAAGAGTTTTTTTTTCGTTAAGATGAATAAGAAGAAAGGGCGGTAAAAACTGTATGAGGATATGCAAACTAAGGTAATTTATTGATTGTATTGGACATTTTGTTGCAATTTTAAAATCAAAGTAAGTTATCCCTCTTTTTTAACAGTAACTGCACTAGTTTTTCTTTAGACTGAGAATATCTTGTATAAATTAAAAATATGACAATTCAACTATTATGGAATAGTTGAATGATGGTTTGAAGAGAAATTGAAAACCATGATCAGTGAAAGAATACTATTTCAATCACTTAATTAAACTGTCAGGTATGTATATTGTTTGTATTTATAACTAACAGTTCCAACAAATACGGTCTAAATCACCTGATCATTTAACTATCTCTGTAATAAATAAGAATTTAAAGATGTATAAAATAATACGGTTGTTTGGCCGAGCGGTCTAAGGCGCCTGATTCAAGATTATAAATTCTTGACTGTGGAACACCACAGGAACACTCAGGTATCGTAAGATGCAAGAGTTCGAATCTCTTAGCAACCAAATTTGTTTGTTTTTTTTTAATTTTTCCCCGATGCGTTTGATTTCCCAATGTATTGAAAAAGAGTTTAGAAATCAACGCTATGCTTTGTAGATTTTAAATTTTTATTGTACATATTAATTGCTTATATATATTCTGCATCTCATAAATGTCTCTAGATACCTGGTAACCGTTCTATCGTGGAGCAACATGATCAGAAGGTAAATCAGTAGTATCGTTTGCATTTTAATGATGTATTATTGTTAGTGGCCATTTGTGGATTATTGATATAGTTAGGATATAGGGTGAGGTTGCAATTTATATAATAAATTCTGTTCATTCTTCTAAAAAACGTATAAAATAATATACATGTAAAATAAAACCTTCTAGTCTAGTTGTTTCGATTTTTTTTCTATTTTATAATGAAAAAAATTTTATCCAACCTGATTATGGTATCGTCTTCTTCTTCGTTGTATTATACGAGTGATAATTTCTGTGACAGTTGTGTCACAGACTTTAACAAAAACCCTATATTGAGTGCTTTAAAATAATTATTTACATTTAGATAAAGGTTTTTAAGAGAATAGAAAATAAAAGATTGAGGTTAAATAGTAAAAATCCCCGTTCAAAAAATAAATAAAATTTCCCCCACCGTTTGAACAGTTTAAAACGTTACCATGTGATAGGATTTTATATTCTTACCTTGTGGAGCATTATTAGATTGATAATGTTCAGTCATTTTTGTAATATACAATGTTTTTTTTTCGTTCTTTTTTTCTACATACTGAAAGTAAAATATATACATACTTACTATCTATCTTTCCAATATTTCTTGTCCTTTTGGCGTATTTTCATCTTCACATAGAAACCCGAGATATCCAGACACAGTCGGATAAGCCTATTCTGAACATAAATTTTTGTTCTAAAATATTCTACAACTTTTTTTTTATCAATTCTAGAATATTATTATTTTCATAATAACTTGCTCTTTGATAGTCATATCCTATCTGTTCTATAGAATATTCGGTTCCAACAATTTAATCTTCTAGAAATTCAGTTCAACAAGTCAGTTTTGGTTATAATAATTACATGTCCGTGTAAAATGATATTCCATCCCATAAGCTGCGAAGTACTTTTTTTTGTTTTTTTTTTTTTTTTTCAATTTACGACGTACATAGAAGAGATTCATTTAGCTCCCGTGTGTAAAGTTTGATCAAGACTTCAATTTTCGATCATACTAGACTGTTTGAAACGACGGCCCTGTCAGCCAAATGGTGTTACCGACAAAAACACGTCCGTATGTACGTATTTCGATGTTTACGCGTCTTGTCTTGAACAACAATAAACAAAGCAATTAGACGAATCCATTGACCGATGTGTTTAAATAGCAAGTGTAAAGATTGAAATTCCACTTTTTTTTTGCCACGCGCAAAGTAAAGCAAAAAAAAACAAACTGTTTGCGTTTCTTGTAGTTACGTTATGTTACGCAGCGTTTCGGGCGCCGTTGTGCGGCTGTTTCTGTGTTTAAATTGTTCAATTTGTAATCACAGCAGAATTCCATCATTGGGCGCCACCGCGGGTATGTGTTACCATAGTAATCAACGATTCCCGTCCTTTTGGGTGTGACAATGCGGTCTGCGCGCTCGCTGTTTCTAGGGCATGGCACACCCGGTCTAGGTCTGCACCCCCATTGTCGCGGGACACACCGCGCGTCCCAAGCCAGACCTAGGGCTTGCACAGACCTCTGCTCTGCACGGGCTTCCATCAATGGGGGGAAGCCCTCGTTGTTGTGGCAACATAAACTGCCCTCCTCTTTTCTTTTTTTCACTTCCAGCTTTTGTTTTTGTTTTTTTTGCTTCGTCGTCCCCGCCGTCGCCGTCGCCGTCGCAACCAAAACCGCTGGAACGCTGCTGCTGCTGCGTCCTGTTCTTCTTCCCTTTTTTTTTTCTGTCTGAAATTTTCTCTTTTTTTTCCTAATTTGCAATCTGCCATTGCAAATTTGAAATTTTCCAATTCTTAAACCTTTGCTATGTGATATATAAACGCTTGTTTCTTTCTCAATCCTATTGTATCAAGTCTTACTCTATCCCTTCTTTCCCTTTTCGCTCTTTATCACCTCTTCTCTTCTTTCAATTCTTTCTAACTCGAATCAATTGTAAACATAGAAGAGTTTTAAACAACACAAGACATTTATCTTGTTTCACACACCTTTCTCTCTCTCTTCCTCCCCCCCCCCTTTTTTTTTTTTGCATCACACACACACACAAATACTAAGAACGAAAAATGGAAGCTCACAACCAATTCTTGAAACAATTCGAGGCCCACCGTCTAGCTATGAAGGAAGCCGAAAAGGATGAAATTCTATTGATCGAAAACCACCGTAGATTCGTCATGTTCCCCATCAAATACCATGAAATCTGGGCCGCCTACAAGAAAGTGGAAGCCGCATTCTGGACCGCTGAAGAAATCGAATTGGAAAAGGACGTCAAGGATTTCAGCAACTTGTCTGACGACCAAAAGAATTTCTTGGCTAATCTATTGGCTTTATTGACTGTCTCCGAAGATGTCATCAACAAGCATATCATTGAAAAATTCTCCGCTGAATTACAAAACCCTGAAGGGAAGAGTTTATACGGTTTCCAAATCATGATGGAAAATATCTACGACGAAGTTTATTCCATGTTGGTCGATGCATTCTTTAACGGTCCTGAAAAGGTCCCATTCTTTAAACAAGTGCCATCTTTACCTGAACAAAAGGAAAAAATCGACTACATTAACAGATGGATTAAGAACCCAGATTCTTTATACGCTGAAAGATTAGTCGCTCTCGCCGCTAAGGAAGGTATCTTCTTCTCTGGTGCCTATGCTGCCTTGGGTTGGTTAGGTCAAAATGGGTTCCCAGGTTTAAACATGGCCAACAAGAACATCTGTAGAGACAAGGGTGCCTACGCTGACTTCTCTTGTTTGTTGTTTGCTCATTTGAAACAAAAACCAGATGCTAAGATCGTCGAAAAGATTATTCTAGAAGCTGTAGAAATTGAAAAGAGTGTCTTGAAGAACGTCTTGAAAGTGGAAAAATTCGGTGTTGACGCTGCTCTAATTGACCAATACGTTGAATTTACCGCCGATGGTTTGTTGTCATCATTCGGTAATCAAAAGGTCTTTAACGCAGTTAACCCATTCGAATTCATGGAAGGTGTCACCGCCATTGGTAAGTCAAACTTCTTTGAAAAGAAAGTCTCTGATTTCACCCAATCCGCTGAAAACACTAAGAAGGTCGTTGATAACAATATTAACTTTAACGAATCTTTCTAATTTGGAGATTATGACTACTACAGTTTCCTTTCCCTTTTTTTTTTTATATATATACATATATATCTCATATAATCTTTTTTTTTTTTTTTTTTTCTTTAAACAATAAAATCAAGTTATTTGTTTCCCGTCATTCTTCTTTATAATACGCGAAGTGAAAAAAAACAACATATAATTGCAAAACCAAAACAAGATCGAAAAACAAACAAACAACAAACAACTACAACATTCAACCCATTGGAATGTCTGAGTTGAAATCCAAAAGAGATAAATTCCTAGACGCATTGGCCGACGATTCATTAGATGACGATTGGTTACCAAAACAAAATAAAACACAATCACCAAAGACCAACAACACGCTATTCCATCAAGATGCAATTGCGGATGCTAATAAGAGTACCACTGAAAAAAAATTATTCGTGATGAATTCATCAATGCTTACTTCTCCAATTAAGACTAACAACATACCCCCAAATGGAAATGGTAACGGAGAAACTGACAATGAATCCATTGAAGAGATACCAAGACATTCACCAGAAAAAGTTAAACCATCAGAAAGAATATTATTACAAAAGTTGTCACCTTCACCGGGAAAGCAAGTACGATTCCAACGGAATTTCAATTGGAATATCGATGTAGATGATACAGACGTCAGACCATGGGAATTTAGAAGATTGATTAGACAAAATTTTATTAGAAAATTACCTGAGACGGCAAAGATCGTCCCCTGGAAGAAACCTTCTCGTGGATTGATTCATTCATTGTTGCAATTGTTAGAAGTAGATACTAAAGTTGCCCTGGAGGATGTATTTGTCAAATATGATGACGAAATTAAAAATGTCACTTTTAACAAGAGGAGAGAGATTAAAAAAGTGTACAAATTGAAAAATAAATTGATGGAAGCCATATTGACCAAAATTAAGAGTAGATTGAAACTTTCTGCGATACCAAGAAAATTAGATGGTAATGATCTAGATAGTGAGTATATCTTTGCGAAAAGAAAATTCATACAGGAATTGTATACGCGAGAAGTTGCTAACAATAAGAGACTACGACAAGATGTGATGGCAAAAAGAGAAATATTGGAGACTATGAAGATGGAAAACATGGCAAATAACAATGATTCTTTTCAAATGCAGGACAGAAAAACACAAAATAATTTTCATCCTATATTGGATGATATTACTCAGAGACACGAAGAACAACTTACATACTCTCAATTTAAAAAGGACACACTAGATTTGAATTTTGAATTTTAACAATAACCCCTCCCCCCCTGTGCAGTTTCATCAGTATATATAATTTTTTTAATATTCTTATTATAATAACAACCAATTCTACCTTCTACTACTATTCAAGCCTTTGCAACATATCTTTCCGAAACTTAATCATTTCTTAACCCGTTTCAATATAGTCTAGTCGGCTTACTTGCTCTCATACGGACGACATTGTGCTGGCACTACAGCGTTCTCTTGAATATGCTTTAGATGCTGAAAATAGCATGTAACAATCGAATCTTACCAACCATAGATCAAGTCACATTAACTTTTACTTTGCATAATCGGTTCATCTCCCAGCATACATAACAAAATCCCGAAAAAAAAACTTCTTCTACTCTGTAACGTTATCTTAAATCATCTTTTAGGAAAAACTACACATCTCAGTTAAAAATTACCATGATCCTAATGAATGCTACTTAAATGACGAGGATACTAGATGTTTCTCCCCACCCTCCTAAAAATTATTATTTGGTTCTTTATTTATTTCCAACGAAATTTTTATAATCAATTGGTTGCAGAGCTAGTTATCTTCTATAGAATATAATAACATATTGTGAGACTTTTTTTTTTATGATTAGACACTTTTCTAATTGATTTTTTTCAGACGAACAAACAAACAGAACGTTAATAATAACTTCGCTGCACTGAAAAATAAATGCGGGAGAGAAAGGCTTTAACCGTAAAAACAGATAGTTACCACTAAATCTACCATTACTTAGACAACTAACAGATATACAGGCGCCTTTCAATCAGCTGGAACCGTTTAATCAATTGTAATGAAGGGAAATTTCGTACCAAACAAAAAGAAAGAGTCCTTAAACAACGGGAAAAAACCATCTACCAACACTAACAACAACAATGCCACTTTCGTTGAATCCAATGACGTAAATAGATCATTCAATAACAGATTTGAATATTTGATGGCAAACGGTCTTGGTTCTAACGTAACAGTAACTGTTACTTCAGGTTTACAATACGAGGGGATTTTAAGTGCTTGCAATTTGGAATCCACTAATGGTATAGATGTAGTTTTAAAATTTCCAAAGATTATCAAGTCCATTGGTAATGATGATGTGGATATTAACGAATTGCGTGATACTTTGCAATCTACACTAATGATCAATGGCGATGATGTTGCCGAGTTAGAATTGAGAGATATTGATTTGACTTTGGATGACAAATGGGAACAAGCTCAGTCGGAAAAATCTATCGAACAAGACAAGATTAAGACTGCAGAATCCAATGGTCCAAGTAAATTTAAGACCGATGTTGATATTTCACGTAGGGAATTTAAAGAAAGAGAACTACAAAGATGGACTCCAGATGAGGATTCTGGTGCATTCGATTCTTCTGCAGCTCAAACTTTAGAAGAAGCATCCAGTACCTGGGATCAATTTGCTGTAAATGAAGAGAAATTTGGTGTCAAATCTACTTTTGATGAACATTTCTACACTACAAAAATTAATAAGGATGATCCTCAATATCAACACAGATTAAAGGAAGCTGACAAGATTGCCAAAGATATTGAAGCACAAGGTACTTTTGGTAATGTTCATTTAGCTGAAGATAGGGGTATTATTATTGATGATTCAGGAATGGATGAAGAAGACTTGTATTCTGGTGTAGATAGGAGAGGTGACGAATTGTTGGCTGCCTTGAAAAGCAATGCTAAATCAGTTGATACCAAACCAAATAAATATGTTCCACCAACTTTGAGAAACCAACCACATCATATGGATCCTGCTATTATTTCATCCGTTTTCCAGACTACGAAGGCCTCACAGCCATTGAAAGCTGTCGTACCTACCGCTGTTCCTGAATCAGATATTTCAAATGTTAAAGGCGAAATTTCGAAGGTTGTAACAAAAGAGTTGCACACTTCTAAATCTTCAGTCAATAAGAAGGATGCCCAAATTGAAGCATTAAGGGAATTTTCACAAAAATTCAAAGTCCCTTATGACGTGCCAAAGGATATGAAAGAGATTTATAAGAGAAGTTCTGAAAGTACCCCACAACCTGCCACCACCACATCGTCCGAAGCTGAAACAAAGGGACAAAAGGTCAGTTCGAAGAACAATACCTCAGCCACCACCACTACTACTACTGGTGGTCACTCTAGAAGACGTAACACTAGTTCATTTTTCGGTCATAAGATACTCAGTGGCAGCGGATCCAAGAAAGAATTGTTCAAGAAAAATTTCAACATTTTCATTAAATCAAAGGAAGCCTACGAGAAAAAGAAAGAAGCAGCTGCTACTGAAAAGAGTGAGTCAAAGAGTATGGAACCATTCTTTATTGAAAAACCATATTTTACAGCACCAACTTGGCCAAGCACAGTGGAACGTTCTTACAAGACGTTATTCCCTGATCAAAAGACTATTATTCAACGTGCACAATTAAAAATGCAAAAGAGACAAATGAACCCCATGTCAATGGGTCACTCTATGACAAACCAACGTATGGGAGTTACCATGGGTGGTATGATGGGTTTCCCCATGGGTGGCCCGATACCAACGAATCCAAATCAAATGATGAATGCTAACTTTGCCAATTCAATGGCAATGTACATGCCATTTCAACCTCAAGCAATGTTTTATCCGGGTATGACTCCAGTAATGTCACCTGGTGCGACTGGTGGTGCCACTTTAAACAAAGAAGGGCTAGATTCTACCACAAGTCCATCTCCACAGGCAGTATCACCTCATATTCCAGCTGCGTATATTGGGGGTGCACCAGGTAATCAAGCGATGGCCGGATTCGGATATCCTGGTACTATTCCGTTTCAAGGTATGATGGGTGGTAATGTAGCGAATGGTGGGATGACAAGACAGAATTATCACCAGGAACATGGCCATCACAACAATCATCATCATCATCGGACCCGTCATACTCATGGCAATGGTAGCCATACCGCTAATGCTAAAAATCAAGAAGAAAGTGCTTGAGAAGTTGTGTGATGAGGTCTACTTATGCTAATATAGATATAAATGAATATTTTCCAACGCTTTCTTTTTTATGTACTGGATTTATTTTATTAGTTAATTGCTGGGCGTTCGTAGAGAAGGACAGATGCACTGCGCTCTAGACGTACCGAAAGATTCCTCGAGGAATTTGTACTCGTTTAGCTTGAACTACGGATCTGTATAACACAGAGGGACTCTATTATATTTGCAGAATGATTGGTATCGACATAGTTCAAAATATGTCAAAAAACAATGCTCAAAACAGATGGAACCATATACTTTCAAATTGACTAAAGAACAGTTTCCCGCCGAGATAAGATACGATGGAAGAATACAGTCCATATATCACCGATGAGTTAATTGAAAGAGGGCATGCAAGACGTATGGGACACCTAGAAAATTATTTTGCATTATTGCAAAGACAGGACTTATATTCGAATTTCTTTATCTATGGTGAATTCAATAAAGAAGTGCAGGATTGGCAATTAGTATTGGCGTTAAGAAACATTATGTTTAAAAATCCCGTGTTAGCTCATACAATCATCCCAAAAAGGTACCCTAATCAAAAAGATTTCTATCAAAGTGAAGAGTATTTACAAAAGGCATGTCCTGAACATGACTTCATCAAGATTTTACCTAATTTATCCCTCTCGATGGTTCTCATGAATGATCAAGAAGAGTATGATGATGTTCTCAATGATGTTTTGACACAATTCAAAGAATCTGATGGAGAGATTACCACGGATATTTTGAAAACGGTTGCTCATATTAGGATCCCCATATGTGATCCTGAGAGACCAAATTGGAGATTATTAAGATTATCCGAGACACAATTTTTCTATATCAGCAATCATTGTACATCGGATGCCATAAGCGGTGTTAACCTTTTCCAAGATATATGTCTTGAATTGACGAATGAACAAGCCCTTATTCCCAAAGAATCTTTCTTGATATATGATTATGAGATTGACTGGGAGCATTTTAATAAGATATATGTCCCCATTACAGAAAGAATTGACTATCGACCCGCATTGAAGAAATTACCCAAGATTATAGTGTCTGCACTAGTGAAAGGGTTCTTAAATTATAGAAATTGGCCAAGCCCAACTACTACTACTGTAGATCAAGGAATTCCATCTAATATACACATCTTATCATTCAATATTGAGGAAGTAGATTGTATTAGAAACGCTGTTAAGGATGCAGGGTGTACTTTTACACCGTTCTTACAAGCGTGTTGGTTTTTAGCTATGTTTAACCATGGCAAGATATTCAACATGCAATCTTGGAGAGAATGGGGGGTGGATATTGCTATTCCTAGTAGTTCGAGACGATTTTTGGCTGATGATGAATTGAAAGATATGTATAAATATGGATCCAATGTAGGTGGATTGCATTACACTTATCTAATTTCATCATTTAACATTCAAAGGAAAGATAGGGAAAAATTTTGGAATCTCGTCAGGTATTACCAGAAGGGATACACTGCGTCGTATGATAATGGTGATCATTTCAGTGGGTTAGGGTTATTAATGATGGATGAACTTGTGAAGAGACAAAACATTGATAAAGCAGTCTCATCTGATTATTTACATAAGACACGTGGTGGTGTATTATTCAGTAATGCTGGTTTTTTTGCGCAGGATAGCAATCAAGATTATCATATCAAGGATATACTGTTCACGCAAAGCCAAGGAGCCATGAAGTTTTCCTTTGGGTTGAATATTGCGACTACCAACATTGGTGGTATGAATATCACTATAAATGTGGCGCAGGACACATTTGCTAATGACCAGGAGGGACTGACAGCATTAAGTCAGCACTTCTACGACAATATCAAGGCGTTTGCTAACATTTCTTAGTGTTCATCTCTGTAAGTACTCATGAAATATATGAATATGTATATATAAATAAACTCAGGAATCGTTCCAAAGTTTGGCCGCAACATCGTTTATTTGGTGCGCGCGCGGAGAAATTTAACGGCAAGCGCACGGTTTAACGAAGTGAAGGCATCGCGAGGTTTTGTAGTCTCTGTGTAGTGAAATACAGTAAAGTACAGTACATCAGGTCTCTGATCCCGATAACAGAGGCTGTGCCACTGCAATCGTTCGAATGATCTACCTGTAACAGAACTGGACTGCTTTTTGTTTAATCGTTTGTGTGTCACGTTTCGTATCTGACTCGGTTAGAACACTAGAATATTATTACCATTATAATAATAAAAAAATAATAATAATTTTTATATAAGACAATAGTGTGTTGGCATTGGCAGAGTTCATTACGATCACTAAATACTTAAATCATTTGTCGCGATTATAATCCAGGAAAGCTAAAAATCATAAAAGGAAATAATGGCAGGTACAACACTGACAGATGCAGATAACTCAATAACTTATGATGCTATCATAGTGGGTGCTGGTGTGATCGGACCTTGTGTAGCTACTGGCTTAGCAAGAAAGGGTAAGAAAGTTTTAATTGTAGAGAGGGATTGGGCCATGCCTGATAGAATCGTCGGTGAATTGATGCAACCGGGTGGTGTTAGAGCTTTGAAAAGTTTAGGAATGGTCCAATCTATTAATAATATTGATGCCTTCCCAGTCACAGGTTATACCGTGTTTTTCAATGGTGAGAAAGTTGATATCCCATATCCTTATAAAACGGAGGCAGGACCAGTGGAAAAATTAAAAGATTTGGTTAAGGATGGTAACGACAGAGTCTTAGATGATAGTTTAATTCATATCAAGGATTATGAAGATGGCAAAAGGGAAAGAGGTGTTGCATTCGTTCATGGTAAATTTTTGAATAATTTAAGAGACATTGTAGCCCAGGAACCAAATGTGACTCGTCTTCAAGGGAATGTCATAGAAATAACCAAAAATTCAACTAATGAAGTAGTTGGTGCAAAAGTCGATATTGACGGTCGTGGGAAAGTGGAATTCAAAGCCCATATAACCTTCGTTTGTGACGGTATCTTTTCACATTTTAGAAAGGAATTGAACCCAAACCATGTACCAACCGTGGGTTCCTCCTTTGTTGGTATGTCCCTATTTGACGCTAAAGTTCCAGCACCAATGCACGGCCATGTCATATTAGGTTCCGACCATATGCCAATCCTGGTATATCAAATCAGTCCACAAGAAACCAGAATCTTATGTGCTTACAATTCTCCCAAATTACCAGGTGATATCAAGAGCTGGATGATTAACAATGTACAACCTTTTATTCCCGAGGCTTTACGTCCATCATTCGATGATGCCCTCTTACAAAGCAAATTCAGGTCAATGCCAAATTCATACTTACCTGCTAGACAAAACGATGTAACTGGACTTTGCGTCATTGGTGATGCATTGAACATGAGACATCCGTTAACTGGTGGTGGTATGACTGTCGGGTTAAATGATGTGGTATTATTAATTAAAAAAATCGGTGATTTAGACTTCAGTGACCGTGAAACTGTGCTAGATGAATTATTAGACTACCATTTTGAAAGAAAGAGCTATGATGCTGTCATTAACGTCTTATCGATTGCATTATATTCTTTATTTGCCGCTGATAACAAGAACTTGAAAGATTTACAAAGGGGCTGTTTCAAATATTTCCGAAGAGGAGGAGATTGCGTTAAATTACCAGTCGGTTTCTTATCTGGTGTTTTACCAAGACCATTATTATTAACCAGAGTGTTTTTTGCAGTGGCTTTTTATACTATTTACTTGAAATTTGAAGAAAGAGGTTTCATGTGCTTCCCAGTAGCTCTTCTGGAAGGGATCATGATCCTAATCACCGCCATCAGAGTCTTCACTCCATTCCTATTCCGTGAATTGGTAGGTTGAAAAATTAGTATGTACTTATTTTATCTACTTCATACATTTACTTCATCTATTTATTTTCATGTAAAAGAACGACAAAAAATTCATGTTGTTTGATTGCCCATTTTTAATTATTATCGGCCGGACAATGAATGCCATTTCCCTTAATTTAGGGAATTGCCATTTAAAATACAATCAGTTTACACATACAGGAAGGAAATGATACACCGAAGAATCGCAATAATACTACAAGAAAATACTAGGGAATATGTCTACACCAGTTTGGATCAGATGGCTTAAAGTTTACGCTGTCGGTGGTGCCATAATAGGTACCGGAGTTCTACTCTTCAAATACACAACGCCATCTGATGAGCAACTAATTAATTCATTAACTCCTGAACTTAGGTTACAATACGAAAAGGAAAAAAAATTACGTCAAATTGAACAAGAGGAATTGATGAAAGTGGTAAAAGAGACTGCAGAGAGTAATGACCCAATTTGGAAGACTGGTCCCATACAATCTCCTTGGGAGAGAGGTCCCTTGAGTATGAAAAATCAAGGACAAGACCCTATACAACACATAGATGATCATTTCCAAAGACTCAATGCCGAAAAGGAACAAAGGGATGAATTGATACGAATTAAAAGGGAATTAGATTATTTACAGGACCAGAGTAAGAAGAGAACAGAAAGTATAGTAAACCAAAATGCAAAAAGTTGGTGGAAATTATGGTGATAGAACCAGTTTATTGAAACTATCGATTCATTTTAGGGCAAAGTTACACTCTGTAAAATTAATTAAAGTCAATTCTATTTGATGCATCCATTCTACTTAAACCAATCAAGGAACTTCTGTCATTTAAGTTTAAATTAATGACCCTCTGTTATTAAATACAGTGGAGCCTTTATCATAATTTATTACCAATTCAGTATATATTTTTGTAATATGATTAATTATGGTTTTACGGCAAGTATGAGACCATTACTATGGCATATGTAAAACAGTTATTATGACGAATACAAGACTTAACCAGAAAAGGCAAAAATATGAGACAAGGAAATAGGTGCAACGAAGATAAGAAAGAAGCAGATCAAGTAAAACGATTCCCGAGATATAAATAGCAAGGAAATTTATGATTGTAAAATTGAGAATATAGCAATCTATCTTATTTAGATATATAATATTTAGAGAATAAATAGAGAGAATTTAAATAAAATAAGAGAATACTAAAAACGAATCCTATAGAATCACCAAGTATTCCTGAACAACAAATTATGGCACTAAGTATTTTCTTTTAAAAAGTAAATTTACTGATTTTTCTTTTTTGATCTAAAAATAATTTATATCAGGAGGACGATTAGAAGTTCTATAAATTCATTTTTAAAATACTAAATCTTTGTACATAAAAAATAAACAAAAATAATGCGCAAGCCGGGAATCGAACCCGGGGCCCAACGATGGCAACGTTGGATTTTACCACTAAACCACCTGCGCTTATTATTACGTTTTTTGTAACTATGTGACGTTCAAAAAACGGCATTACCAAAGAAAACAAATGATGTTAAAGATAAGATAAGCTATGAATGGTGAACCCCTCAGAAGCATCGATTCTTACGTTCCCTGTTGTTTTGGAGTAGTGTGAGTCCATTTTGAATAATTTTCTGTTTGTTTATGTGTAAGTTAAGCAGGTAATATCTCCCTCGTAATATATGTAAAAGAGTTCGTTCTATTAAATAATAATGACGGAAACTGACGGAAACACGAGTGGATATTAATTAGCGACACAGAAAACCTGTAAGTGAATTATCTATGCACCTGTTTCTTAGTACTAATACCAAAACGTTCGAATAATGGAACATTGTCGAGCAAATTTATGTCGACAACATAAAAAAATTTTTTTCACATCATAATAAATCGATTATAGTGATATTTGTGATAGGTATAAAAGGATGAACATTTCCAATTAAACTGTTCAAACTTGGTTATCATTATTTTATATAAGCGGAGACTATTTTGTCAACATAAAGTAATAAAACTTTTTCTATTAGAAATTATCAACGTTTCCTATCTTAAAAATGTCAAAGATTAACGATATCAATACCAACAATGATAACCAAGGTTGTACAAGTAATGGTAGCGCCGCGATGAATTCGTTCAAACAAGAATCGAAGAGTTTACTGTTGTTACGGCGAATATGAAACATATTACCATAATTAGAAAATTAAACAATTACTTCGCATAGTGAAATGTGATGTGTCATAACTTTGACTCATTCTGTGACGAAGATGAACCAAAAACGGAAATAGGTGCAATGACAAAGAAACAAATGAAACAGAGAAAGTAAATCCCCAGACGTATAAATACTGGACTATTATTT
>JAJLTG010000038.1:9935-111479 GCA_030568095.1 Naumovozyma baii
ATGTTTCATCGTTTACCAAATTGAGTAAAGTAATAACATCATGTCTCATCGTTGTTTACATATCCAGTATTGTCACTCTTCCTTTCCTATTCTGGAAAACGGCGTCGTGATTTCGACTAGATCCTGTACCAACTTGATATCTAACATTTTATCCATAGAATATTAATAGTACCACTATCGAATATTTATTTCCAGCACAATATAGTTATTTTAAGATAAATATGAACACAGAATCTTCAAACTCTAATAATCACGCCAAGATCTTGTCCACTGAAGATGGAAAGGTTGAATGTGTTGAGCGAAATAGATTTACTTTCGAGTGGTTTTGAATATTAGGATTATAAAGAAGAATATAAATTGTCATAGAAAGTAAAATAGAAGATTAAAATAATTAAGCTATAGCAATAATTTTAACAGTTAAATGGTAAAATCGCCATTAAAATTTGAAAAAACAACAACCCACCATTACTGTAGTAAGAAGGAAAATATACCACATTACACTATGACACAGCAATCTTTCATAGGCGATTTCCCACCTCTTGTTCCTGTTTCACGCCCTCTAGTCTGAGAGTCTGATATTACATCCTTGTTTGCAGCAATTGCAGCTGCTCCAGTCCCTGCTCCAGCTGGTGTTACAACAGCTGGGATTGTCTGTCTTTTAGTGCCTGTTGTAGCCTTTCTGTTAGTACCAGCACCGGCAGTGGTTGCAGCAGCAGTACCAGTTCCGGTTTTAGATACATCATCTGTTATAGTACCATAATATTGAGCGACCCTCTTGAAGAAAATTTTTCCCTGGGTACGAGCTAGACTTAGTTCCAAATCAGATGCAGCTCTAGTTCCGTCAGCGCCAGCTAAAGTTCCAGCCCCCCATGGAGATCCACCGTGAATTTCACTCAAGGACCCCAACTCTGCAAACGTTTCTTTATACCCCAATGGAACAAACACCATTCCGTGATGAGTCAAATACGTCAAACAATTCTTAATAGTAGATTCTTGACCACCACCATAAGTACCCGTACTTACAAACATTCCTGCCATCTTTCCATCCAGGGTCCCATCCAACCAAATACTCCCAGTCTGATCCCAAAATGCACTCCACTGAGCGGGTACGTTACCATACCTTGTAGGAATACCAAACAGGAATGCGTCGTATTCTTTCAATGTACTTACTGATGCATCAGGTATACCTTCTGGTTTCCTGGGTGCGTTCATCTTGTCTAATACTTCTTCGTTTAATGTTTCTGGTACTCTATACATGTCTACTGTGCCACCAGCAGAAATTATTCCTTCTTTTACTGCTTTGGCCATGGTATCGATGTGTCCATACATGGAATAAGTGATTATTGCGATTTTCGCCATTGTGGAGGGTGCTTATTCGGTGAAGTTGCTTAGGTTTGGTTAATCAGATGAAGAAGAAGAAAAATAACAAGAATAAAGGGATACATATATGTATGTGGATATATATACATATATATATCTGGATATGCACCTCCCCCCCTATATATTATTTCACGTCTAATTGGGTATTGTAGTTGCAGTTATGTCTTTGAAAGTGCTGATGAACTGGAATGGAACACAGTATGGAGGTAGTGTAGAATATCGTCGACCGTCTTTCATGGGGCGGGCGACACGGCTGGGTGTTGTTACAGGAATGCACTGTTGTTAGCCGGTTGTGGTACTGTGTCAAGCCTGCGATGGGAATGGATTGGATCAAAGGGTATGATAGAGTGGAAAAGTTTAGTAGTTGGCTATTTTTCATTGCTGCTAACGTAAGCATTTCTCAAACTGGTAAAATGAAAACAACAGTGTCAGAAAGGGCAACGCCAATTTTTCAAAAAAACAATAACATAAACTAGTCACCACTTCTACTCGTTTTCAGGGAATAAATAAATAAATAGGACAGGTGGACCCTTAAGATTTTAACAATAAGTATCTGTTCTACACTTTTGTATTTCAGAAGACAAGAACGAACAAATAAATAAACAGAATATTATGTCGTCATTCACAAGCGTTACTTCATCCCCCATGAAATCCAACTCAGCATCTTCGGTATTTTCCCGTTGGAAGAAAGCTGATTTGATTGATTTAGCCAATAAATTAAAGATTTATGATGTACCTACATCATCCAGGAAACAAATTGTAGCTGATGCTGTATTGGATCATTTGGTTCAATTGGACGCACCCTTGGATTATGACCATGAGTTCCCTGAATTGAGATCATTTTATGAATCTTCATTTTGGTCTAATTTTAAACATGAGGATGAGAATGATGAAGAGATCCCACCATCTGATGACGAAAGAGGAATGCAAGAACAAGAACCCGAAGAGGAAAAGGAAACCGGGGAAGTAATAATGGAAACGGAAGGAAAGGATGAACCAATTTTGGAAGAGAAGAACAGTTATAACAATTTGAATTTTAAAGAGATCGACGAAGAAGAGGAGAACAGATCTAAATTTAATACATTCAAATTCAATTTCCAAGAATACGCAAGTGATATAATTAACGGTGCCAAGCAATTAAACGAAAATGTTCAAGACTTTTTATCCACATTATCCACAGTGGATACAATTTTTTACGTTATCGAATTTTATTTCTTGACGAAATATTTAATTGATAATCATGATGGTAATTATTATAAATGTGATAATATAATTGATTATTTGGTTCCCATATGTATTTGGATATGTTTGAATTTATTATTACCCATCTTCGTCTCATATTATATCAATTTTATTCGGTATGATTATGCCATTGAAGTGGACCCTATGGTTTTCCATTTGACTAAAGGTTTGATTGCATTGGCGATCTTAAAATGTAATTGTGGACATGGTGACAATGGACGTGCTTTCAATATCAAAAATATGTTGGATCACGATGGTGAAAACATTTTCACCAGCGATACTGATGCTTCTTATAGTAAGATGGACATGTTCGTGTCAAATTTAATAATTTTGAAGAAATCTTTGGGCCAATTACCATTGGTTTTTGCCATTGCAGGTTGTTTACTAACTTTGTATGTGTTATAAGAGCAAGGAATGTTAGCTTTTTTTTTATTTTTATTTCTATTGTTTTATTTTCTTATATCTTCTATGTATTAACTAAAAAATTTATTTACCGACACTGACATCAGGATACACATCAAACCTTCTTTGGAAAGTGATAGGAATTTGACTTCTAAAACTAGTAATCACCTCTGGGTCTAACTCAGCAAACACGGTTTCTTCTCCCTCTCCAGCCTCCGCAATAATCTTACCCCTAGGATCCACTACTAAAGAGTGTCCATAAGCATGGTAATCACTTTCGATATCTCTTGCAGGCGAGCACAAAATCACATAGTTTTGATTATCAATGGCTCTAGCCTTAGCCAACAAATGCCAATGCATTGGACCCGTCACAGTGTTGAAGGCCCCAGGATAAATCATAGCAAATGCGTTCTTTCTCGCAGCTATCATTGCTAATTCAGGGAATCTCATATCGTAGCATATTCCTACGCCAATGTGGCCATACGTAGTGGGGAACACTGTGGCAGTTGAACCTGGTGATAAGGTGGTGCTTTCTTTGAAAGTGATACCGTTTGGGATGTCGATGTCAAAAAGATGAACTTTCCTATGTTTGGATATTAAGTGACCTTTCTCGTTGAATATTATGGAGGTGTTATAGATTTTGGAGGTGATTGGGTCTAATTCTGGGATGGAGCCACCTATTAGGATTATTTTGAAACGAGATGCGATAGAAGATAATGCTGCCACAGTGGGGGAATCTTTGAAATTGGGGGTTGATGTTATTGGAATTGGTTCAGCATAAGATTTAAATTGGTTAATGGAATAAGGTGAGTTGAAACATTCCGGTAAAACTACTAGTTTTGTTTCTGGTTTAGTTGACATTGCAGTCTCGATTAATTTTGTTACATTTTGTATATTTAGTTGCTTGCTTACATTTGATGATTTAAATTGGATTAGTGCTACAGTTAGCTTCTGTGATAGTGACATTTCTGCCTGCTTGGTTCCTTGGTTGCTTTGGGAGAGAGAGAACGTTTAGAGTTAGATAGCTTTCACTTTATATTATCTGTTGAAAACATAACCAAGAAAAATAGCGTAAAGGTCTCAGTGACTCAAAGTTACCCTAATAAAGTAAATAAGATAAAGAAACCATAAATGAGTTAATGATTGAATTAAATTACATTAAGGTGTTAAAAGAGAGATGAATTTCAGTACACTGTAAGTCAGTCATCTAAATATAGTTGGTTCTGAGCAAGTATAAAAACTTGACTGTAACAGCAGGCTGCGTTGTGTCATGAAAAATTGCACGATCTATATTAGGTATGTAACCAGGTTGTGCAGTGTCACAGTTTTTGACATGATGAATGGGACAGTATTAGGAACTTGGAGGGTTCTAGAGTGGTGTGGATGGAGATAGAGAGGACTGGGAGGTGTGTCTAATGTGTGGGACTGTATGTGGGGTTGTGAAGTGATAGTTTATGTGGTGGAAATAAATATTCGTTAATGGATAAAATGTTAGATATAAAGTTGGCACATAATCTAGTATGAGGCATGACACCATTTACTAGAATAGGTAAGGATGTGTGATAATACTCGCTATTTAAACAATTATGGAACATGATAAAACACAGTTTCACATCTTTCTAATCCCATATCCAAATGGATATAAATTAACAAATAACTTGAGGTACCGTTTTTTTTTGCCTTTCCTGTTGCTATTTTATTATTTTAAAGTACTTTTATATACCTTTATTGTCGAGGTTTAGCATGATCAGAAAGTAAATCAGTTGTATCAATTGCTTTTGATGATGTATTATTGCTAGTGGTCATTATGGTTTATTGATATAGTTAGAATATGGTGAGGTTGCAATTTATACAATAATATACATGTAAAATAAAATCTTCTAATCTAGTTATTCCGATTTCTTTCTATTTTATAATTGGAATTTTTATCCTACCTAATTATGGTGTCGTCTTCTTCATTGTGTTTGTAGTGGTGACACTGCACAGCCTGTGTCACTCATAGCAGAAATAGGGAAAAAACCCTTCAATTCTATAAATTGAGTAAGACAAAGATACCATGCATAAGTTAATAATTAAATTAAATTACATTACATTATAAAAAGAGAGATAAAAATATAAAAGTGGGGCTAAAAAAACAAGAAAAAGAAAGACTTATATATATATATCAACGGTAGTATCATAATAGTAGTTTGTTCATGACAGTCTAATAATAATAGGAGGGGAAAAAAAAAAAGAGAAAGAAATTGTTCTGTTGGAAGGAAAAAAAAAGAGAACGATTTATTTTTGTTTCTTTTCCTCTTTGGATTGTTTCTTTTCTTCTTGTTCCAATTTAGCTTGCTCTTCTTGTTCCTTCTTGAAGATGTCCTTTCTCTTCTTAACCATATTTGCCAATTTCTCGGAAGGTTCATAGATACCGAATCTTCTAAATCTTCTAATTTCTTCATTCATCTTCCCAATATCATTCTTACAATTGTTTAAATTAGTCTTCAAATTTTCTTCCAATTCGATGAAATATTCTTCACTTAGGATGAATTTTCCTTGGTTTTCCATAGTTTCGAAAGTATGATTAGTGAATCTATCCTTCAAAGGAGTTTGGAACCCTTCCCCTGGGTTCAATTGTACACCAGGTTGAGCGGCTGTCTTAATGGCGCCAGCTCTGTAGGCTTGAACAGGACCACCGAATTTCTTAATTGTATAACTATAGAAATTAGATTGGTATTGATCATAAGTTCCTCTTCTTGAACCTATCCAGCCAATCTTTTTCAAGATTGATTTGACGTGATCACTGGAGACTGCGTTACCAGTTTGGAATTTGTAAACCTTGATTGGGTTGAACGTGATTGGGTTAGCGATACCCAATTGCAGGAACAAAGTCAAGACTGAGACCTTACAAATATGTAAGAAAAAGAACGCCCATTGGGCCCAGAAGGAGGAGTAATTGACTTGTACTTCCTCGACTAGCTTTGCGGCTATTTCCGGGTAGTCCATATATCTTAGTATTGGGATTAAGGCTCTTGATAGTTGGTTCGTGATGCAGATCCCTGGAGTTGGGGAGATAACGTCAGGCAAATCGGTGTATAACCAAGCCAAGATTATGGAGATGTACATGATGACGTTTTTCTTGTTGTAGGACCATTTGGGGACGATTAACTGACCGGGCCACAACTGATCGAACAGCGGTTTTTCCTCGTCCAACTTTTCCAAATACGGTTCATCAGCAGCGTCGTAGTGGAACAATAGACAGCCACCTTCGGACAGGTAACCTTGGTGTACCGATTTGTAGAATGCATCAGGTGCGTAGTTGTGGAAGATGGTAGGTCTGAGGACCATGACATCTGCGAGAGACAGAGGGTTTCTGTCTCTGGGGAAGATATGGATGAGCTTGTCCTTTATGGTATCTTCCCTTGAGATCTGGAATGCGTTGTCGTTTTCCAAGTCGTCGTTCAGTCTGACGTAGATTTCCATTGTTGTTGTTGTAGTGGTGGTGGTGGTGGTGGTGGTGGTTGCAGCAGAGTGGAAGAGAGAGAGACAGAGACAGAGACAGAGAGAGAGAGATATATATAACACCAGAGAAAGTGTGTGTTAAATACAGACAGAGGCAAAAAGCTGGGGTCGCCAGAAGTCGGCGACAGCGAAAGGACAGCAACAACAAAGGTACCCCGCTTTATTTCCTGCACAGAAACCGCCGCAGGCCCGCACTGCTGACAAACACTGTTACGTAATACACGTCGTGTGGAGTGATGCCGCTGGTCTCTGTCCCTGCCATTGCAATTTGCTATTACAAACACATTCTTTCTCTCTCTCTCCCGATAAGTATACCACACACACACACAGAGGTAACACGCAATGCTGCTAAGGAACAATGAGCTCTATCTGTACCATCTGACCCTGAAAAACCAGACAAACTACATCCACTCGGCAACCGGGACCTTCGTCGCCATCAGCGGCGGCAAACCTGCTCTGCTGCAACTGTGTCTCGCCACCGAGACTCACTTCGAAATATATGACGTCTCCCAGGGCTCGCTGGACAAGATCTACCACTCTCCCGTGCTCCAGTTCAAAATCACACAACTGCAAGCACTTACACCGACGGGTTCGGCCATCTCTTTCATCGTCATCACCTCGGACGCAGGTAATTTAACCATCTTTAAACTCGATAGGGGGAAGATTGTCACCTTGATAAATGAACCGTTCGCAAGATCCGGGATACGAAGGACATCGCCAATATCGTATCTGGCAATCGACTCGCACGCAAGGTGTCTGATGATATCCGCAGTCGAACAGAAAAAATTAGTATACTTGCTCGATTACCAGAAGAATCAATGGTCCATTGCGTCCCCATTGGAAGTGATCAAGCAGGGCACTTTCACCCTCAAGTTGATTAGTTGTACATCAGATTTGAATAATAACCCGATTTTCGCCTCTTTGGAAATTGAAAACAATAAAGACGTCCTTCTGATATTTTATATGTTGGATCTAGGTTTGAACCATTTGATAAGAAGATCTACTTTCAAGATAGATTCAAATGCAAACTTCTTGTTTGCATTGCCCATCGCATTACAAAATAATTCTTCCAATACCATGAACCCACTTGTATTGGTAGGGTCGCCCAATTGTCTATCATTAAGAGACATGGATGGTCAACATAATATAAAGATTCAAATACCATCTTCATCAAACGAATCTATAATATCAGGTACCATTCAAAAATTGAAAAAAAAATCAAATGCAACTAAGACGGAACACTTTTTCATATTATTACAATCTGACAAGGGTAATCTATACAATTTACAATTGCAATCAACAGATAAACTAACCGTAAATATTTCATATTTTGACTCAATTCTTCCCTCTAATTTGATTCAAATCTTCAAGAACGGGTACATGTTCACAAATACTGATCTCTTCAACAAAAATTATCTTTTCCAATTCCAATCATTACAAAATAATACAAATATCACCCCCACATTTGCAAAAGATGAAAAATTAATCAATTTATCCATATCACATACCCAAGCAGATATATTGAACCCTTTGATATCAACTTCAATTACAAAATCTACCCCATTCCAGTTAATAACTTCAAGCTCCAATTCTAACACTGTTTCCGCATGGACCAACTCTATAGGGTTTAACCAATTAATCTCAACAAATTTGCCACCAAACGTACAAAACGTATGGACAATATCGTCGTCTCCAGCTTCTTCATTTTCATCACTAATGTTCATCGCTTTTTTCAATTCAACAATGATATTAAAAATTGAAAACGACTCAATGGAACAACTAAAGTTAAATAATTCCCCATTCATTGAAAATGATGAGGATACAACAATATACGTAAACAAAATTGGTCAAAATTCAATTCTTCAAATATGTAGAAATATTTTAAAACAGATTACAATATCCAACTACGAAGAAAAATTGAAATGGTATCCACCAGCAGGAATCCATATTGTAAACGCTCATTGTAATAACACTCAACTGGTAATAACTTTGTCAAATAACGAACTTGTATATTTCCAAATGAATACAAATAATGATGGTGACGACACATTAATGGAATTACAGCAAAGAATTGACTTAGTAGATGATGAACCAATAACAGCAATATCTTTAATCGAAGGTATACACACCAAGCGCAGTAAATTTCTCGCAATAGGGACAAAGGGCTCAATGGTAAAAATAATTTCATTAGATCAGAAAAGAGAAGACACATTCTTACAAACAATATCTTTACAAGCGACTTTATCAACAGTGATTGATTTAAAATTGGTTTCCAATCCTGAAAATTCCAATTTGAAATTACATATTGGTTTGGATAATGGTGTATATATGACTTCAAACGTCAATGTAAATGATGGATCCATTTACAACGTGAAAACTAAATATATGGGACCCACACAAGTACAATTATCTATCTTACCTTCAATATCAATCCATGAGAAACACAAAGAACAAGACGAAGACGAAGAAGAAGAAGCTAGCACATCAAGATCGTTGCAGACTTGTGTAGTAATACACGGTTCAAATACTTGGATAACTTACCATTACAATTCTTTGACATACATTAGACCAATCTCAATGCCATCAACAGGGACAAAATTTTTCAAAAGAATCACTTCATTCATAACGGAAAATATTAAAGTTAATGGTTGTGTCGCTTTGGATTCCTTAGGGAATTTAGTAATTGGTAAACTTAACGATTTCGTCCTACATAATGAATGGTTTCACAAGGACGATTTAACATCTGCCCAAGATGAAGAAAGCGAAGATGATGAAGATGAAGATGAGGATCAGATTTTGAAAAGACCCATATACAGAAATAAAAAAATACTCTCATTCACACACGATAATAAACCAATTTATAGACTAATAATAGACCAATTCATTAATGGAGACCAGTGTATGATCAAGCTATTAAACACTGAAATTAACACGTTGTTCACATCAACAACTCATGTGCTAAATAACGTGAATTGCAAGACTGCCATAATAACCAAATTCAACTCATCTAATAAGAACTATTTAATAATCGCTACACGAGATAACAAACTTATCACATACGAATTATCCATCAAGAAAAAATTGAAAACATTCACATTAACACATTTGCATGAAACAGAAACTATAGGTCACGTAAACTGTATCATCAATTTCCAAAAATTTGTATTAATACCATACAATAATAATATACTTGTATTATACGATTTGGGGAAAAAACAATTATTAAAGAAATCAATCTCAAATACAATCCCATCAATAAGACAAATTGTCAAAATCGCAAATTGGCAAGATGAAAGAATCGCCGTGGCGGACATTAATCAATCTGTAACTTTCTTCCACTTCGATCCAAATGTAAACAGTTTCATACCATTGGCTGATGATATAACAAAGAGACATGTGACAACTATTGCATTCTTGGATAAATCTACTTTAATAGGTGGTGATAAATTTGGTAACATTTGGACATTAAGGTTATCTCACGAGGATGAAGACACATTAGATACGCTAATCTCATCAGTAACATCAACTGATGATAATCATGATGGCGATAGTGCTTTACTACAATCTCTATTAAGACACGGATCATTGTTAAGAAATAGACTACCCAACGTATTTGAATGCCCCTTCAAATTAAATCTAATGAACCATTTCTATGTTAATGACATAGTAATGGACTTCCATGTAATAGAATCATTACAAATGTCTGATAGACCAATAATTGTATATACAGGGTTACAAGGTACCATTGGATGTCTGACTCCTCTATTGGCAAAGACACAAATAACAATGTTGAAAAAAATTGAAAAATCAGTAAGTGAAGCAGATGATGTCTTAATTTTAAGTGGTAATGCCGCAAATTTTGGTACCATTAATGGTGAAGAAGACCCAGAAATGAGTGATGAAAACATACTATTACCGCCGCGTAATGATACCGTACCCGAAGGGTATTATACCATTGTCGGGAGAGATCATTCTAAGTATAGAGGTTATTATGCACCAGTGAGAAATACCATCGATGGCGATTTATGCGAAACATTTTTTAATTTTACACCATCTGAACAACTGATGTTGTGTAATAATATCGGGAAAAAGGTCACTTCTAATGATGTCCAAAAGTATATCAATGAAATTAGAACTAATTATATATAGAGAGATCTTATAGAATATATTTACATTGCAAACCCACCTCTATATAAATCTTCAATGATAATCTTTCTTTCAACATGGTCACATAGTTGGCTAATGTTAGTAGGAAATATCTTACTAAACCACATACAATCAACAAGTTTTTCTTTCCCCACTTGATTGTATAATATAATATTTCCAGCATATTTATGCCCACCAATGTGAGAAATTAATGCAATATCCCTTCCTTTGAATAGACCCTTTTTTTTTATCTCACGCACTAAATCAGCACCAACAATCCCACATCTTTGATCTCTCTGTAAATGTCCACATATAAACACCCAATCCTTCCTGCTTTCCATCATTGGTTCCCATATCGTACCATCTTCACCATTTAAAAAGTTGACGAATTTATTCAACTCCGTTTTCTTAACTTGGTACACTTCCATCGAGGGAATATTAAGGAACATTACAACAGCAGCAGCATCGTTCTGCAACCTTAAAAGATCACTTCTTTGTAACGAAATGGTAGATAATAAAGTCCCACCGTTATTCTCCTCCATTCTCAAATGATCCTGCAAATATTTTAAAGAACTAAATGGCCATTTCTCATTAATCTTAACATTAATGCCCCATTCAGATCTCCAAACATGATCACCTGGTGGTGATATCAATGAGATATGTCTCTTATATTGTGGAACTTGTTTAGGTAGAGCAACGGTGGGATCCAATTGTTCTGCGTCATTCGGTAGTCCCGCATTGGTCTCAGTGCAATAACATTGTGATTCGTTTATTATTGCGGGGCTCTTGATGAATGTATATGAATCATGTAAAAATGATTTGAATTGTCTATATTTGAACAGCTTGTACATTTGTTTGTAGAGATGTTGATGCATTAGTTCGAATAGAAATATACGGTGCAACTGGAGTTTTAATATCGCATTGAAAATATATACCTACGTATATAAGAAAATGAAAAAATGAAAAACGTTTTCAATGCAGGTTGTTACAGTAAGCACTATGTAAATATATTTGTACAAATTTCATTATCATTAGTATTATGTTGGGAATATTTTATCAAGTAGGAAGTTTTTTTTCTTTTTCAAGGATAGTGACATATACTGGTGACATCCAAAGTTGACCCCAATATATTACTTCTGTAGACATTATCCACTAATCTATGTAAGATTAATGCATCCATTAGCGTAGGGAACCCTTCAAATTCGAATCCTTGCATTATAAATTGGGAAGGTAAATTTGGAATTTGTTTCGTATTGTAATGAAAATCTGCAATAGATTGATACAGTCGAAATATATTACCATTAACAGCATTATAATTTCTTAAATGATACACTTCCATGATTTCCTTCCCTGCATCGTAGCCAACCTGTCCATTTGTCACTGGATAGTCATTGGCTCTAACACCACTATAATATAATACCAGATTAGAAATTTCTGCAAAACCTGCATCTCCTTCCAATTTCAAATCACCCTTTGTACCATGAATATCAATAACTAAATTTTTGGTAAATTTCTTTGTCGGTTTACCACCTTTAAAGGAACAAGATACGGGAACATTCCCCTTAGACAATGTACCTTGAAATAAAAGATGATCTGGGACAGTCTTGGGTACCTTTTGACCTGTTCGTATACCTTGCTCATCTATCAGTTCTTGCTCAGGGATATTATTAAAGATCATTGAATTAATTCTTGAAAAATATGAACCAGTCATATACTGTAATAAATCTATCGTATGTCCAAATGCAGTAGTCACTAAATCCACACCTTTTCCCAATTCGAAAATGTATGAGGGAGATTTCTGTGGCCTTTCATAACCATACCAGCCACCATTCCCAGCAATTTCAATAGAATTAATATCACCAATGTAACCTTGAGATATCAATTCTTTAGCACGTAATATATACGGAGATTTTCTACCTTGTAAGGATATGATTGTTTGTAAACCTCTACCAGCAGCAGCTTTATAAATTGTTTCAGCTTGTTGTACAGAACATGCTAAAGCCCATTCTACGAACAAATATTTTAAATTTGGATTCTTTTTCGAATATTCCAGTAAGGGTATCAATACGTCATAATTTTGCGCTACTTGAATACTCAATACTATCATATCTACATTTGCAGAAGATGCGAATGCTTCTAATGTGGGGAATGCAGTAGCATTACTCAATTTTAAGTGTTGTATGGCAGTAAAAGCAGACTCAATATCGGGATTATATACTGCAGTGATTGCAAACTGTGATGATAACTGTAAGATGGCAGGATAGTGGGTCTTCATGGCCCAACCTTTATATGCTGATAGACCTATGAATCCAACTCTAATTGGTGCGGCATTAGGCACTGTTGAGACTGACGATCTCTTATTATAATCCATGAGTTTTTCTTCTATGTCAATTCAGATAAGCACTAATATTCTATTTTATGTTGTTGATTTTTCTTTTGATATTGAGTTGACAGTTGCTTATGCAATTTGTTTTGGGGATTAATGTTGTCTATCGAATGCTGAATAAACTATTTTTTTTTTGTGTTTTTTTCTTGGTTTGATTCCCTTTCCTTTTTCTAATAGTACAGAGATAGTTTGTTTACTATTGATTTTTTTAAAAATATAAAGATAAAATTAGATATAATGAATGGAACCTGATTTCTTGAATGATTTTCCTTTGGAAGAACTATTTTTTTTCGAAGGCTGTTTGACATGGAAAGGAATAAAGTTATTCCATGAGTATTGTTTTCGTTTCTTCTTTGGAAAGTTTTGATCGTGGTGGTTTTTCCAGTGTCGTGCCCGGAGTACAGTTAGCCGAGAACAGTGTTATCGAGCGAAGAATATCAATCACATATGCAGTATTGCATTGAAAGATTAAGAAAAAAAAAGGAAGATTGATGAGGGTTTGAAATAAGATAAGTATATTTTGCGTTGTGGTTATATTATATATTATAGAAAATTAGAGGGTATTGGTAGTAAGAATAGAAATAGAGTAAATTTGTTGTTTTTTTTAGTTTTTTAGTTGTTTTTTTCTTTGAAAAATTGGGAGGAGAAAAAAAGAATGTTAAATTAGATAGAATCATCATCACCTATAGTATGTGTTCTCTTAATCTTGAAGAACTTAATACCTTTATGTGGAATCTCTGGTGAACCCAAATTTTGGTTAGTTGGAGGAACCATATTCGGTTCTTCAACCGTTGCTGGAATAGGTGTTCTAAAACTATCAGCCGGCATATTGCCTCTCTTCCGATGGAAAAATCCAAATTTAGGGGAAGCATGTTGGTCTAAATGTGGTGGTGTCTTAAATCCTTCATCGAATTTATGAGAGATGTACCAATATCCGGTCAAGACAAGTTCGATGAAACATACAACAACACTTGCCCATGCTATACCCAATAATGAAGCTCCGATACTGGCACTTCTATCGGCATCATGAAATGCGTTTCTAGCCATCACTGTTGCAGCTGTTTGTAAAACTACTGCAGTCACATTGAAAATGAAACCAAATGAGATTAGTATGAATATTACTCTTAACATCACAGTTAGGAACCATGAAAGAATGTATAAGATGAAAGAGACACCAATGAATGCCAAGGCAATCCAAAAGAAACAGAATGAAAACCTAGTTAGATAGTAAAAAGCGTCTCTATTGGAAAGAAATTTGGAAGGTACGTTTATTTCTGTATTAAAATTGTCCCTTGGTGAGATTGGATAAGCAGGTGCCAAATTATTACTGCAAATTGTAACTCCATCAGAACGGCTGCATGCGCCCCAGAAAGTCCATCTCGTTAAATCTGGTGCGTTGGGGATATCATGTGTATCACCTTGTACCCAATAAAATCTATCTACTGGATAATGTTTTGTAGTTCCTGATATAATAATTAGTATTAGAAGTAATGTGTTACCGGCTAAAAATAATAGCGTCAGGAATCTTAGCAGTAAGCTTGTAAAATTCGCCATCTTTTATCTGAGCCGCTGTTATTCGTTTGTTTGTTTGTTTGTTTGTTTGTTTGTTTGTTTAGAGTTTGTCTTAGACAATTTAATTACAGGTTATGCACTACTAGTCTGTTTGCAAATTGATTGAATAGAAGAAGGACAATTATGAGAGATGTATCTACTAAGCTAATTTGACGAAAAGCTAGAAAAAAGACCCCTTCCTCTTTAATTCCTCGACCTCGATGCTGTTTGTTTTTCAATGCCGCACTTGCAGTGGAAAAGGCTCGAGAAGCAGAAAAAAACAACAACAACAAAAGAACGGGGATGCAACGTTATGTAACGAAGCCCTGCAGCTACCCTGCCTCACTGTTTATGTCTTTCCCGAAAGGGTTATTTTGTGGGCTGGGGGTTGTCCGTCTAGGGTTTAACACCTGGACACCGCATACTACTGAATTAGGACACAACAATTAGGATTACTGGTTAATTAGACACAGGAGGGATAGACTTATTAAATTTATAGAAGGGATTAGTGGAGAACTTCTAGAATATTGTTGTTTTTATATAAAATTGGGTCATTACAAATTCAATTTTTGTTATTTATATTTTATACATGGAAATCATATCTGTATCAAATTTGAAACTTTAGCAAATCTCCATCACTTTTTGAATAAAATAAAATAATAGCTGAGATTGAAAATACACTAATCTATGAATAAATCCGTAGTATTAATTTTTTTTATATACTTCTCATATGAGTTAGTTTTTTTTTTGTTCCAGTTCTAGTCAAGAAAAAAAAATTAATTTAAGAATACTTTTTTTTTTTACCTCATAAATTGGACAACAACGATAGAAGAAAAATCCTATGCTCTCTTCAGTTCTGTAAATCTATTAATTCCACTAAAGGGTATTCTTCCAAAAACACTGAACTTATGTCTTTCCCTCGTTACTAAAATACCAAAGAAGAAACAAAAAAACAAAAAAAACAAAAAAAGCAAAAAAAAACATTTTTACAAGCGTACCCCAGTATTTAACCAACTTTTAATTAGATTTTAAAAAAAAAGATAATACAAATTCACTCTCCATTCTTTACTATTGTTCGGAAATCCGAACAACTTTACCTATTGTTCACGTGCAAAGACGCGTCAATGTATATCATTTTCAACGAGGGCATTACAATTTTTTTTTTTTTTCTTTTGAGTATAATAGAATAAGTTCGAATGAACATTACTATTGGGATATTGATCAAGACAGCTCATTACATACCCACTTTCTCCATTGTAATAAATACACCCAAACCAAATTACATTACATAATAACGAAGAAGCATTATTATGTTGTCACATTTCACAGCCGACACCATCTCATATAACACGTTAAAAAGAACTGCCGCCCACAGTCTCGAATTAGAGTCATTCCAACAAACAACAATGAAAAGAATAAAACGAGATACAACATCAAACAACATATCCAATAACATTATAACACCAAATTTTTACTCACAATTACAGCAACAGCAACAACCATTACAGAACAATAGACCACCTACACCAGTAACAACACCAAATCCACGTGATAATCAAAATAATAACGACCAATTGACAAGTTATAACGATGAATATAATGCTGAAGTGCCCTATTCGGAAGTGGAAGACTATATGATGAAGGGATACTTCGATTTGGCAAACTCATCACTACAAACGGAACTGTTACACTTGGCACAGTATAGTTTATATGATGTGACACCAGAAGAATCTGAAATGGAAAATAGCGGTATGGTAAGTGATGATCAAGATCAAGTAATGTTTTAATGAATGAATTATAGAATAAAGTAATCAGAATATTTTTTCTTTTTTTTACAATTTTGAGTGGGGTGAATAAATATGCTAATTAATACTAATAAAAAAAAATAATGGCTAATATTGTATCCATCTAGTTATATATATGTATTTTTTGCGATAGAATTACCTGGGAATGTATAACAAAGCTGATTAAATTGGGTTAAAGGTACGATATATTTCTAATGTCCATGTAGCGGTAGTTTGAAAAAGATTAGGATGGCTGGATTTTAAGTGTTACATTACTGATGTCTGTCATCGGCCAACAGTGGACTGGCATTGATTTGGGTCATCAATAGAGATAAGAGCTAACTAAAGAAGTTGATTAGAAGGTAATGTAGAAGTTACTCAAACTCGTCTTGAGTAATATTATTTTTATATTAAAAAGAACACTTCGTCTCATAATTAATTATATTACAATACTATCAAAAAAAAAAAAATCTCCCGGGGGCGAGTCGAACGCCCGATCTCAAGATTTCGTGTTTTAAATTACAGTCTTGCGCCTTAAACCAACTTGGCTACCGAGAGTGATATTTTCTATTTTTCTATAAGAAAGGTGATTATCTATATAAATAAATAAATCAAAGTGATAAAATGACAAATTTAACATCGAAACAATGAACCGAAAGCCTCTTTCCACATAATATGCAAGAATAATGTCATCTAACTTAGCAACTAAGCTAGGGTAAGTGAATAATGGGACGTGGTAGACTTATATTGATAGAGGGGCTAGACAGAACTGGTAAGACCACCCAAACAACTATACTTCTAGATAAATTGAAATCGACTGCTCAACTTATAAAATTCCCAGATCGTACCACCCCAATCGGTAAAGTTATCAACCAATACTTAACAGAAAAGGATTTCCACCTGCCTAGTCAATCTGTTCATTTGTTATTCTCTGCTAATAGATGGGAAGTAGCTGAAAGTATTAAGAATCTCTTATTGAAGGGTATTGATGTCATACTCGATAGATATGTGTATTCAGGTATTGCGTATTCTGCAGCCAAAGATATCAATGGAATGGACTTGCAATGGTGTTTGAACCCTGATAAGGGATTATTAAAACCTGATTTGACTGTGTTTTTAACAAATGAAAGTAATGCAGATGCTGAAAGAGATGGGTTTGGTGATGAACGTTATGAAAATGTACAATTTCAACAAAAAGTGAAAAGGCAATTCTTTGCAGTCTTTGATAAACTGGAGACTACGAATCCAGAATCGTTGAAAATCCTAGATGTTACTGGTAAGTCAATGGAAACAGTTGCTGCAGAAATATGGGGTCTGGTGCAACCTGTATTGTCAGATAAAGAAGCAAAACAAGATTTTTCTTATTTCTAGAACTCTTCCATATTATATTAAATGGTATACGATAATTTTTTTTGTATGATTTTAAATTTAACATTAACATCTTTAACCTAGTCTATCTAATGTACTTAATCGTTCCAGAAGCATATCTTTTGAAACTTCTTGTATTTCTCCACCCAAAAACATTTCATCCAGGACCATGTAACTTTTATAGAAATTGAAAACGATATCCAATTCACAAACATTACCGAAAAATGCATCTAGTACCTCTACGAAGAGATGAATGTGAGATAAATAAATAGGTTCATCATCTTGTAGATCGATACCCATCACGAAATATAAACCAGCATATCTCTTATATACTAACTTGGTCTTCTCCGAGAACTCAACAAAGTTGCTTTGATGTTTATGATCCCTGGCTGATATCAGTCTATAAATTTGCGCTATTATATCATGTGACGAGTTCGTATCTGTACGATTATTTGCAGAAGAACCACGATTCCTATTCATAGTCGTATTGGGCATCTCGTACCATCTTACCAATCTTATCACACCTTGTTTATTGAAACATAATATAAATTGTATAGCCATCCTACAGTGTAATTTTCCTCGTTCTATCTTATGAGGCGTCTCTTACTTTATTGTATGTTTGTTTACAACCGGATCGATACCAATTATAATTTATTGTAACTTTTTCATTGAAAATGTATATAGTCTGACTTGCCAAAAAGAATGGTTCCGATTGATAACTGTAACCATATGACTTAAAAAAATTTAGAAACATAACGGAATAAACATACAGATGCATTCAAATGAATCAGCTACAATTCGATAACCTGCAAGTCAACTTTTCCAATTCAATTAAGGGAAATTTTATACGATTACCTCCCCAAATATGTCAAACTTTGGATTCTACTCGATACCCTATCCAAGATTTTGATGTGTGTATGAAAACATCAAAGAAGACACTCCATCTGGGTTGGGATGGATTCACATCACAGGCAAGTGATCAGATACTTATACATCCCATATTAGCGTCTTTCTATGAGGTTACCAATGGAGATAGAATAAATATATATATTCGGAGATGTGACAAAAATTCAGATATAGATGAAGTTCATGTTGAACCAGTGAACAGTGACGACTGGGAAATAATAGAAAGCAACTCTTTACTACTGCAAGAGAAAATATTACATCAGACAAGAGTTGTTTCTTCGGGAAATATTTTCATATGTTATGTCGGTACGATTATTGCTAAATTCTTGGTTAAGGATATAATACCGAAACGCTTGAAAGTCGGGAGGATTGTAGATGGTACACTGATCATTGTGGAACCTAAAGAAAATAAGATAAGGATGAGACAATTGTTTGGCACTGAAGAACCAGGTACAAACGGTGAAATTGTTATCGGACAAGTACTATTACGATCTGTGGCTTGGTGTAATGAAGAAAACAGTGATTCAATAAATCTTTTTGTAAATCCAGATAATTTTAAATCACCGTTTGCATATGTATCGTTAATTCAAAACCAACTGGAAAATCCGAAGAGTAACAAACCAGAAAAAGATGAAGAAAACCCGGCTACGAATCCTTTTACTACACGCATAGCCGTTAATGTCAAAGAAATAAAATCATCTTCATCATCATCCTGCAAATTATCACAGAGAGATGTTATGCTGTCATCTTTTCTATGGAATGTTTTATTTTCAGAACCTATTAATGGTGCTAAGGTTAGAGTCGAGTATGTGTCTCAAATAATACCAAGACCTACCGATTTGAAAGTTATTCTGCACAGAGTGAATATTAGTGATAATAAAAATGTGAAAGAAGATAAATTTTCTGATATAAACTCCTCACATGTCTACAAACAAGTTATGGACCAATTAAAAGAATCAATTATTACAAATGGTATGGTCTTGTGGAAAGAAAAAGTTCTGGTCGAATTAAAATCAAATTCAACTAAAACTTTAAGCGCAGCTAATCTTATTGATAACCCACTAGCGATAGAAGCATGGACTGTTGATAATGGAACAGAAGATCATAATTTCCCTCGCTATATTTTGGGAAATAATAGCATAACGTTGGAAAAGACAGTTGGAATTGATGATTTGGTAAGAGATATAGTTTCATTTGTGACATTAGATATAACTCCATCAAATGCGATATTGGTCGAAGGTCAAGCAGGATCAGGGAAAACTTCATTACTTTCAGAAGTCTCTAAAAACCTAACTTCATATCCTAATTCCATTCATGTTAGGTATATCAATTGTGAAAGTATTACCGAACTTTTAAGTTTTGAGAAAGCAAAGAAACTCCTAAAAGAGTGGATATCTCTTCTATATTGGTATAATCCGTCTGTTCTTATATTAGATAATTCGGAATTTGTCTTTAATGGTAATACGAACCAAAATCCAGGTACGGTAATGAATAACAATACTAATTCAGATAAACTAACTTCCTTTTTAATAAATGAAATAGCAAAAATTTCTACAAAAACACAGAGAATAAAACTTATCTTTAGTAGTAAGAATCGAGAAACCTTGAACAAAAAATTATTTGAAACGCATTTGATAGGTAAAGTCTGGACAATAAAACCACCAAATAGAGAAAAGAGACTAAGATTACTGGAATATTATCTGAAAAAGAAAAATAATGGCATAGAGAAAATTGATGGAATGGAATTACATCAAAACTTGACACTAAGTGATATGGCATTGGAAATAGAAGGTTATTCACCATTAGATTTGAGCAGATTTGTAGACAAACTTTTTCATGAAGTACAAATATCAACGATAAAAGGTGACCTCATAGACAACGTTCTCGACAGGGATATATTCCTTCGCTGCCGTAAGTCCTTCACACCGTCATCATTGCAAGGCGTGAAACTGACCAAAGCAACTGGTGTTAGATGGGATCATATAGCGGGGCTAAAGAAAGTAAAGAGGTTACTATTAGAAACTTTAGAATGGCCCACCAAATATGCACCTATTTTTGCTAACTGCCCTCTAAGATTAAGATCTGGTATTTTGCTGTACGGCTATCCAGGCTGTGGTAAGACGCTGCTTGCAAGTGCTGTTGCTCAGCAATGTGGTTTGAATTTTATCTCAGTCAAAGGACCTGAAATTTTAAACAAGTATATCGGTGCTAGTGAACAAAATGTTAGGGAATTATTCGAGAAGGCACAATCAGTTAAACCATGCATTCTTTTCTTTGATGAATTTGATTCAATTGCTCCGAAAAGAGGACATGATTCAACAGGAGTTACCGATAGAGTTGTTAACCAATTACTTACTCAGATGGATGGTGCCGAAAGTTTAGATGGTGTTTACATTCTTGCCGCTACCAGCAGACCAGATTTAATAGACTCTGCGTTATTGAGACCAGGTAGATTGGATAAGAGTATATTGTGTGATATCCCAAATGATGATGACAGATATGACATCCTGTGTGCGATAACTGGTCATGAACGGACGTTCAAAACTAAATTACAGTTGGCCGTGGGGACAAATCTGAAAGAAATTACCAAGAGAACAAAGGGATGCTCAGGAGCCGATTTACATGGTCTTTGCTACAATGCATATTTGAAAGCTGTTCACAGGTTATTAGCCAAGGATACTGAGAAGAATGAACGTTCAGTATGCACAAAGGAGGTCGGAAATAACCACCAATTGGTGTACAAAACAATAAATCCAACCGAGGAGTTGATTGAAGATAATGCCATGCAAACCATTGTTAATGAATTGGAGAGACAGTTTAGGAAAAAGAAGTTAGCTATTGGTCCAGGAGAGGATAGTAAGGAAGGAATTGAGAATTCAAGGAGGGAAGTACTCCTTACTTTAGAAGATTTATTAGAGGCATGTATGGAAACAAAACCAAGTATATCTGTCTCCGAATTCAAAAAGCTTAACACCATTTACAACAAATTTCAAAGTGATCGCAGTGGAGAGATGCCCTCCGGTGAAGGTCCTGGTGAAATAGGAAGCAGACTATCACTTATGTAGGTTGTGAAAATCTGTACATATAAGATGATTCTAATGGACCAAAATGTAATATGATTAGCTGAAATTATATATGTGCAGACCACAGCCGCGTCCGCATCATGCTCTCTCAAACCACTTTAGGGTCCTATAATTGCATGTCATTTGACACATTGTAAAAATCGTCGTAGCTTCCTCAGATGGGAAATTGAGATCGGACTTTAATGAGCAGAATCTTGAAGATCATATATGATTTGAAAGTCGTGGTGGTTGTGGTGGAAATCTAATTCTTTAGAGTGAAACGATCCTAATACGGAACGTGGGTACCCGTCTACTTGCCGAAATTTGTCATATTTTGCCGAGCGAAATACATCACTATGGGGACCCACCTGCTAAGAATGAAAAAAATGATGGAAATATAAGAAATTAATATTAAAAAACTTTTCAGATCCGTAAAAATACACACCAGATACCAGATACCTTTTAAAGAACTGTTTTCCAACCTAGGAGTGTGATGGAATAAACCCGCCTATATTTTACACTAGCTATTCAAATAATATTACTACTACTACTAATAATATAATACAAAATTTGCCATAATAATAAACTATTATAAGAGCCCGGATTTAAAAGTAATAATCTGCTTGCTTTCTCGTTTTGGTCATTTCAAAAGTCTCAACTACTTAACAGGTAACCATATTTTGAATCTACAACCGATCCAACTGGATTACCACATTCTCTAGAACAATATTCCAGTCTCTCCTTTAAAAATATAAGAGATACGTTCACTCTGATCCATAGCTACTGGTGGATAATAAATACCAACCGTATTATAAAACAATGACAGCTATTGGAATGTCTAGAACGAAGGATACTCCTTTAACAAAAAATCCATCACTGACAGCTTTGAAGCTATTTGGGAAAAAAATACTACATTCTAATAGTTCGCCTTCCTTCACAGGTACCAAAGTGTCAATATCAACCAAGAAAAGGGACACCAGTGGATCTCTAAGTGAAAAACATATCAGTCGTACTCTATCGAAGAGAACGAAAAGTTCAGCAATAACGCCTTCTAAGGGAAAACTTACTAAATTGCCGGCAGATAACATAACATATAACCCATATGGTCTAAATCAAAACAGCTATAATTCTGATGGTAAGATGGTAAATCAAAAACCAGCTCAAGTTGCGGACTTGAGCTTCTACATGCAAGATGGTAACACCAAATTAAGGTTATTGCCCTTACCGATCGCTGACCCAAATATGTACTTACCACCTGAAATGCATCAAGAGTCGGTTCATTTGAATGATAATTTTGCCTTTGACGAGGAGAAAAAAGTTATTGGATTCGGTGGATCTAGTGAAGTTAGAAAAGTCGTTTCTCTTCGGAGGAAAAAAGATGTGTATGCATTGAAAAAACTAAACATGATTTATGATGAAACGGAAGAGAAATTTTACAATAGATGTTCCAAGGAGTATATTATTGCGAAGCATCTAAGTATGAAAAATAACATTCATATTATCAATACTGTATGTTTAGTGAAAGTACCCACTACTTCATACACAAGTAGAGGATGGGGTGTCATTATGGAATTAGGAACCAGGGACTTATTCCAGTTAATGGAAAGGACCGGTTGGAGAAACGTTCCATTAAATGAAAAATTTTGCATATTCAAACAGATTGCACAAGGCATTAGATTCATACACGACCAAGGTATTGCTCACAGAGATTTGAAACCTGAAAATGTCCTTATGGACCAAGATGGTGTGTGTAAATTAACAGATTTCGGTATATCGGATTGGTATCACACTGAACCAAATGATTTCGAAAGTCCAATAAAAACATGTGCTGGTATGATTGGGTCACCACCTTATGCCTCGCCTGAAGTGATGATGTTTGATACTAAAAAGAATTATCCTGAAACATTACAGAAGCGCTATGACCCGCTCAAATTGGATTGCTATGCTCTTGGTATAATATTAATTACATTAGTCAATAATATCATTCCATTCTTAGAATCATGTGATAAAGATGCCGGCTTTAGAGAATACCAAACTACATATCATAATTATGTTCGCTTTCAAAATTCAAAATTTAGAAATAAAAATTGGTATAAACCAGGTCCCGGTAGTGAATATTCATTGGCCAGAAATTTCAAGAGTACTGATGCATCCCGTGTAGCATGGAGATTAGCAGATCCCCAAGCTGATACTAGATATACCATGCAGGATTTATTTACAGATCCATGGTTTATAGGTATTGAAACCTGCGTCGAACCAGATGATGTTTGTAGACTCCCGGATCCACTAGTTTCAAGGAATATTGATTGTCTCACCAATTATGAGAACAGCTCTTCTGCCTCATCTTATAAGACCGCCACTTCTAACGGTTCCGTTAATGGTACAAGAACTGTTATCAAGCCACGGTCTATGGTAGAGATTGCTGAATCACCAAACACGTCGGTAAAGGAAATCAGATCTCATCACGTACAGGAAAAGGCTTTATTCACATTAGACGAAGATGAAGATGAACAAAAAACAGGATCAAGCCAGTTGCGAGAATCGGGAACGGAGAGATCCATACCCCTATTCATTAACAAGACAAACACGGTGCCCTCAATCGGTGTAAATCGTCACCAAGGCTTTGAAGCACCACTTCGAAAATTCAGTGAGTTATCAATTGGCTCAAGTCATAGTGCCTCAACCTTTAACAAGATCATTGCAAGATCAAGTTCAATGTCGTCAACAACTTCATCACTACAAAGCAACCAGTCACGGAAGAAGAAGAAAACAATACATAACCATATGCATGTGGTGAATAGTGTGACAAGAATCTAAACTCTTTTTGTTTCGGCTTTTTTTTTTTGTCCCTTTGATTTAATTCCTAATCTTTAATATTCTTAATAGTAATACTAATGACAATAATAATACTGCATATAAACTGTACACCTTTACGAAATTTATGAACGTGCCTGACCGTATATAAGTCCTTTGTTCTGTAGCGTCAGTGTTGTCTGACTGATGCCCTGTGAACCATCCTACGTATTTGACGCTTGCACCCCGCACGCTCTTCGAGAAATTCTTGAATCATGAAACGCTGTAGGAATAACAAAAGAAAAAGACAAAAAAAGAAAATGCCACGAAAAATTTGCGGAAAAATTATGTGCAGGTTTCACGTGGCATGTTTTTTCTAGATGCAACTCTCGACTGTAGCCAGCTTAAAGAATATTGGACAACAGCATAATAAAACTTTCTGTTAACAAGATTAACTGTTGAATTCTTCGTTTTCAGGGAAATCCCGAGTTACTTTTTGAGAAGTAAAGGGATAAACAATAAGAAGTGTTTGCTATTGAATATCTGATCTAGTATACGTTTATCTTCTGCTAGATCTACACCTCTATTGAAACAAAGAAAAGACAACACCCAATACTTGAAGATACAAATATTACTATAATGGTGAGGAGTATTATTAAAGCCTCATCAGAGTACGTGATACGAAGAATTTCAGGGTTCGATGCTGTTCGTATGAGACAAATCTTAGCCTCCCTTATTTTTCTACAATTAATTATAACTATAGTTATTTGGTCGACATATAATTCTACATCTGTTTCATCTACAACAAACCCATTAGCTTCATCATCATCACTATTAGCTATTCCGTTGTTGTCAGGTTCTAATAGGAACTCTATCTTGGATACTCTATCTTCATTTAATCCATTTTCCGCCTCCTCCTCCTCTTCCTTAGGATCTTCTGAAGACAGTGCCGAAAACTCCCAGTGGATCACATCTTCTGATCCATTAAAGGTGGAAGATGATATTAGTTATGCCGCTGCATTATACAGAAAAATCAAATTTGACACGAAATCCTCCTGGATAGATGATTATACCTTAAAGGGAAATTTACTAACTCTCCAAGTGGGCCCACATAAAGGTGAGAAACTAAAATCTACAGATGATTTGAAATTTTATGATTTTGATCCAAGATTATCTTGGTCCGTGTATCTACATTATCTTCTATCCCAGGACTATTCATCTGTATTGAATGATGAGAGTAACTTTATCTATGATGCCTCTACTGGTTCCACTAATCAAAATTCTACGTCTTATAACAAACTTCATCACAAAGTAACCATGCCATTTTCATGGTATGACTGGACCGATTTCCATGAATTGAACAAACTTATATCCTTAGAAAAGAATAATAAAATAAGATGTGAATTTTTGTTCAATCCAGCGTTCGATATTGAAACTTTAACTGCGATCGAAAAGGAAATTGACGAACCTTTATTTATTAACGAAAGAGTTAAATATGGTGGTCCAAAATGGTACAGATTAGCAAGAAAAGTTGCTACGCGTGTGGAGAGAATATCTGATCTTTGTCAACTTATCGAACCCAGGGATTCTTATCATAATTTGAAAAATTCATCAGCAGTCGATAAAACCTACCACAGATTTACTACGCCATTCCTTATTAAGAAGTTATATTCAAAATTAAGACCAGAAGTGTACCAATTGCAAGCAAGAAACTATATTTTAACTACACAGAGACATCCCTTATCCTTCTCTATCCTGCTTGGTAATAAAGATACATATCAAATCAATTTGGAACAAGATGCCCGCTTAAATGCGGTAGAGGCTAATCTTGTTGACAAATTCGTTCAGGATAAGTGGAATTCACCTGAATTTATTAAAGAGATAAAAGTGGAACCTGAAATAGATGAAGGCGATGTACCAGTTCAATTATTATCTGAAAATTCAGAGACTGAACGCGATATTATATTCAATCATTATAAAGTTTTCCAAGATTTTATCAGTAATGAAGATATCTCAAGAATTTTCAAGCTAGAAATACCTGAAACTGACAAATCATTCTTCAATTTTGACTTAATTCATTTGCAGCCAGAAGATTTTGAATTTGATGCTCATGCCAAGATCAGAGAATTAGAATCCATTCCAGAAGAGGATTTATCACCACATTTTAAGCAATATTTGGATTCATTAAGAAACTCCGTTATCACATCGCCAGCTTTGCAGACAAAATATTTCAGCGAAGCTGGTGATTTGCAACAATATAAGGGTATGGGTCACCATAGAGATAAAAGATTTTTCAATGGTGATAACTTGATTAATGACGAACAAGAATATTTTGGTAGATTGAACTCCATGATTAGAACTTTCCAAAAATTTACAAGAGCTAATGGTTTGATTTCCTGGTTAGGCCATGGTACGTTATATGGCTACCTATACAATGGTCATTCATTCCCATGGGATAACGATTTCGATTTACAAATGCCAATTAAACATTTGCACATTATGAGTCAATACTTCAATCAATCTCTGATTTTAGAAGACCCCAGGGAAGGTAATGGAAGATACATTATTGATGTGGGTGACTCTTTGACGGTCAGAATTAATGGTAATGGTAAAAACAATATTGATGCTAGATTGGTTGATGTTGATACTGGGTTATATATTGATATTACCGGGATGAGTGTTTCTGATGCCCCACCAAAGGACAAATTAAAAAACTGGATGGAAAAGAAAGCTGAAGAGATGAATATTGTTTTGAAAAAGAAAAAAGAATACGATGAAAGTGAAGTGAAAGATTTATCTAAATTTGATGGTAAAGATTTAACGAAATTGAATGCAACGCAATTAGTACAATATGTTGAAAATCATCGTAAAGAATTTTCAAACGATAATTTAAATAAAGTAAAGGATGCGAGAAAGACCGAACTTGAAGACATTCCAAAAGGCAACTCTCCTTCAAAGGATTTAAATCCACGAGAAAGATATGAGGTGAATAAGAGAATGCATCTTTTCAATTGTAGAAATAATCATTTCATGAATATGGAATTGGTTACTCCATTAATCAACACTGTATTCCATGGTGTTCCTGCCTTAATCCCCAATAAATATGTTCAAAATCTGAAATACGAGTATGGCGTTCCAAGCGAATACTCCTATCTTACCTATCAACAAATGTCTTGGGTTCCTGAACTTAGAGCTTGGATAAGATCAAAATATGTCAACAAAGCATCTAATCTAAATGGCCTATATTCGTCATATTTCACGAAATTACCTAACACAAATGGGCTAAAGAACATATCCTTCAATGATATAAAACTTATTTATGAAAATTTCCAAAAAGCAGGATATATTGATGTATTAGCCAAATTGTTTACTACTTTCAATGCAACAAGTTATAGACTGAAGGAGTTGGACATTCAATACAGCAAAAAATTAAACCCAGAAGAAAAAAGAATTTACTTGCATGATTTGAGAATGAATGTAGCTCCAAATCTAAATTCCCCAGCAAAGGACTCTGTAATTTTCAATTATGAAAGACATTTATATGATAATTTGAAAAGAAATATTAATGACACTATTATAGAAGAGATTGAAAGATCCATCCAAGTCGAACATGTTGATAAGATATGGGATCTTACAAGAGCATTAAAGCACAAGGAATTCAGTTTATTCAATATTACTAAGGTACTCAAGTTTCCATCAACCGATCCTGGTTTTGAACGTGAAGTTGTCGAGACAGTAGATCTAAACCAAATAGGGACTGACCTGTTTTGTGATGCATCTCCAGGGGAGCCAATCAAAATTTTTGATGCAGACCCAGTTCTTGATTTCCAAGAACTTAATTAGAACTCTATTTTATAAAATGTCCATAGATTATTATTCTTAATGTATAGTAAAATAAATATAATGAACCAATGTAAAAAAAAATGATTTTTTTAGTTCTATTAATATATAGCTTAAACTAAGAAAATCCTATAGATAACCGTAAGTTACGTAATCACACACGTCGGGGTAAACTTGGCATTGTTATACTAAAGATTCTTAAAGTGCGTAGATCTAAACCTTAACAGAAAAATATCAATTGAAATTGAGTCTTCTTAGTCAGTGACTAATCGAAAAACAATTTATCTGACATCATAATAAAGCACTATAAACATTCCATGCCATGCTGTCCTTAAGGAAAAGAGTTGAGGCAAAATCTCAGGAAAGGAAAAAATTGGTCCCTAAATCACATTCTGAGCATAAGTTATCACAATCTGGTTCAATAAACACAGTCACAATTAATAAAGATTCTCGAAGGGTAACATTAACATCAGGTGCAAATACGAGTGCTTTCACTGAAAATGCATATACCGTCACTGATTTAGACTCGACACTTTCCCAATTTACATTGATATTTGAACAAATAAAAAGTTCTATACCCCAAGAAAGAATAGCAGCTGCATATGAACTAAGTATTTCATTGACATCACTAACCAGAGAAGTGTCAGCAGAAGAATTTCAAAGGTTCAGTAATAACCTAAACAACAAGATTTTCGAATTAATACACAGTTCAGATCCAAATGAAAAGATAGGAGGTATTTTAGCTGTCGATACACTCATTGATTTCTATTCACATACTGAGGAATTGCCAAATCAAACATCTAGACTAGCAAATTATCTACGAGTTCTGATTCCTTCGAACGATATTGAAGTGATGCGGCTTGCTGCGAATACATTGGGTAAATTGGCAATACCCGGTGGAACTCTTACATCAGATTTTGTCGATTCCGAAGTGAAAACCGCTTTTGAATGGCTAACGACATCATCTGATAATATGACATCTAGTTCTAAACATGAATATAGCAAGCATGCGGCGTTACTTCTCATATCTGCATTAGCAGACAATTCGCCGTACCTACTATATCCATATGTGAACTCCATACTTGACAATATCTGGAGAGCTTTAAGAGATACTAAATTAGTTATACGAATGGATGCTGCGATAGCACTAGGTAGATGTCTTACCATCATACAAAACAGAGACCCATCCCTCACAAAACAGTGGTTTCTAAAACTGTTTAGAGGATGTACCAAAGGATTGGCTCTAAATACTAATGAGGCTATACATGCGACCCTATTAGTGTATAGAGAACTATTAACTTTGAAAGGTTCATATTTAAACGGAAAATTTAATGAAATCTACCAATCCACAATTAAATACAGAGATCATAAATACGATGTCATCAGAAAGGAAGTATATACAATATTACCTTTATTGGCATCTTTCAACATTGAACTTTTTATCAAATCGTTCCTGGATCCTATTATGTTGCATTACCTGGGAATTTTAAAAAATATCAACTCTAGTGCCGCGAGTGCCGCAGATAAACCAGCTATTCTAGTATCAATTGGGGATATATCTGTAGAAGTTAGTTCAAACATTATTCCTTATGTGATACCTATTTTACAGAGTATTAGGGATGGATTACAAACAAAATATAAGTATAGGAAAAACTTTGAAAGGGAACTATTTTATTGTATCGGTAAGCTGACTGTTGCTATGGGTCCCGCATTGGCAAAGCATATAAATAAAGGCTTATTAGATCAAATACTTCAATGCTCGCTCTCTGATTATATGCAAGACACATTGCTGATTATAATAGAAAAAATACCTGCATTGGAACCAACCATCAACTTGAGATTATTGGATTTACTCTGCATGTATTTTTCGGGTGAAAAATACAGTCACCCAGGTTCACCTACATCTTTGAAGCAACTTTCAATGGATAAGGCTAGAGTATGGAGGAATAAAGTTACTTTAACCAAAACAGGAGAGGTAAATGATGATATAAAAGATGCACAGCTACTATCACAGGCATTTAAAATGTTTCAAAATATAAATTATAAATATTCATTAACTGAATTTGTACGATTAATAACCATTCCGTACATTGAACATGAAAATTTCCAAGTTCGAAAACTTGCTGCCCTAACATCCTGTGATCTTTATGCCAAAGATCCTATTTGCAAACAAACTTCTTTCCAAGCATTAAATTCTGTCTCTGAAGTCCTCACAAAATTACTGACAATTGCAATAACGGATCCAATATATGAAATACGACTAGAAATACTACAGCATCTAGTACCTGCATTTAACGCACAATTAGGACAACCTGATAATTTGAGACTACTGTTTATGGCTGCAAATGACGAAATTTTTTTAATCCAGATAGAGGCAATTCGAATAATTGGAAGACTTACTGCAATTAATCCTGCCTATGTGGTACCGTCCCTCCGGAAAACTTTGTTAGAATTATTAACACAATTGAAGTATTCTACTATGCCAAGAAAAAAGGAGGAAGGTGCTACTATGTTATATACTTTGATCCAGTTTGGAAAAGATGTAGCAAAACCATATGTTGATCCGATCTTGGATATACTTCTTCCCAAAGCAAAAGATACATCATCAATGGTAGCATCGACAGCCCTTCAAGCAATTGGAGAATTATCCGTTGCTAGTGGAGATGAGATAAAGAAATATTTACCTGAACTCATACCATTAATTATCAGCACTCTTCAAGATCAATCTACTTCTTTTAAGAGAAGTGCAGCTTTAAATACGTTAGGTCAACTGGCTGTATCAACTGGATATGTAATTGATCCCTTATTAGACTATCCAGAGCTTCTTGGTGTCCTATTAAACATTTTAAAGTCTGAAACCAGTCCCAAGATCAGAAGAGAGACGGTGCATTTATTGGGAACGTTAGGTGCTTTGGATCCATATAAACATAGAGAAATTGAAGTGACATCGAATTCCCAGCGTTCGGTAGAGCAAAATGCTCCCCCAATAGATATTGCCTTATTGATGCAAGGCATGTCACCTTCAAATGAAGAATATTATCCAACAGTTGTAATTAACACACTGATGAAAATATTGCATGACCCTTCTCTTTCATCTCATCATACTGCTGTTATCCAGGCAGTTATGAATATTTTCCAAAACCTCGGCTTACGCTGTGTTTCATTTCTAGGACAAATCGTACCAGCTATTATTATTGTAATGCGTTCATGTACTCCGTCATTATTAGAGTTTTATTTTCAGCAATTATGCTTATTAGTATCTATTGTTCAACAGCATGTTAAGCCACATGTGGGTATAATATTTGAAGTGATTAAAGAATTTTTTCCAATTGTAAAACTTCAAATAACGATCATTTCACTAATCGAAACTATCTCAAAATCAATTGATAGTGAGTTCAAGAAATATGTTCCAGACACTCTTACATTTTTTTTGACAGTACTTGAGAATGATAAATCAACTAAGAAAACGGTCTCAGTAAGAATATTGAAGTCATTGGTGGTGATTGGTTCTAATTTAGAAGACTTTATCCATTTGATAATACCCACTGTTGTGAAAATATCGGAATATTCACCTGGGAACTTAGGAAAAATTGCTGTAATTGCATTAGGAAAATTGGCTAAAAATATCAACCTTTCTGAAATGTCTTTAAGAATAATTCAAACTCTTGTTAGGTTATTGAATAGAGGTGATCCTGATTTAACTAGAACTACAATGAACACGTTATGCCTATTTCTACTGCAACTAGACACTGATTTTATAGTTTTCATTCCACTCCTGAACAAGACACTGATAAAGAACCATATCCAGCATTCAATTTATGATCAATTAATTAATAAGCTTTTAAAAAATGAGGGTTTACCGACTAACATTGTATTTGACAAGGATTTTGATGTTCCCACTAAAACCCTTAATGATGCGGATACAACAGTCAAGAAATTACCAGTTAATCAAGCAGTTTTAAAGAACACATGGGATTGTAGCCAACAACGAACGAAAGATGATTGGCAGGAGTGGATCAGAAGATTATCTATCCAATTATTAAGAGAGTCACCTTCGCATTCCCTTAGAGCGTGCTCAACTTTGTCAAGTATCTACTATCCGTTAGCAAAAGATTTATTTAATACATCATTTTCAAGTTGTTGGAGTGAATTATATAGCCAATATCAAGAAGACTTGATACAGTCAATAATTACAGCATTAAAATCGCCACAAAATCCACCTGAAATTTTTCACATACTACTGAATCTGGTAGAATTTATGGAACATGACGATAAACCACTTCCTATACAAGCTGAGACTTTGGGTAAATATGCTCAAAAATGTCATGCATTCGCAAAAGCATTGCATTATAAAGAATTAGAATTCTTGCAAGAACCATCAACATCAACCATCGAGGCGTTAATTTCCATAAACAATCAACTTCATCAGACCGATGCAGCTATCGGTATATTGAAACATGCCCAAAGACATCATGATCTTCAACTAAAAGAAACTTGGTATGAAAAATTGCAAAGATGGGATGATGCTTTGAATGCATATAATGAACGTGAACAGACAGGAGAGGATACTGTAGAGGTGACAATGGGTAAAATGCGATCTCTACATGCTCTAGGTGAATGGGTTCAACTTTCACAACTTGCTGAAGACAAGTGGAAGATCTCGAGTACTCACATCCAGAAACTGATGGCACCGTTGGCTGCGGGTGCTGCGTGGGGTCTCGGCCAATGGGATAAAATTGAACTATATACTAAGGTGATGAAGGCACATTCTCCAGATAAAGAATTTTTTGATGCTATACTTTGTCTGCACAGAAATAATTTTAATGAAGCTGAAGAACATATATTGAAAGCCAGAGATCTCCTTGTGACTGAGCTTTCGGCTTTAGTAAATGAAAGCTATAATAGAGCATATAATGTGGTCGTGAGAACTCAAATAGTATCTGAACTTGAAGAAATAATAACTTATAAGAAGCTCCCTCTTCATTCAGAGAAGAGGATATCAATGAGAGAAATGTGGATTAAAAGATTGCAAGGCTGTCAAAAGAATGTAGATGTTTGGCAAAGAATATTGAGAGTTAGATCATTAGTTGTAGAACCTAAACAAGATACTCAGATCTGGATCAAATTTGCAAATCTTTGTAGGAAATCTGGAAGAATGGGATTAGCAAGGAAAGCATTAACATCGCTATTTGAAGATGGAGGTGATCCAAACCATCCGAACATAGCAATGGCATTGCCACCCGTTGTTTATGCCCAGTTAAAATATATCTGGGCAACAGGCTCACAATCAGAAGCTCTGCAACACCTTATCAACTTTACCTCCCGTATTGCCCAAGACTTGGGATTGGATCCACGAAATATGATATCTCAAAGTTATTCTAAAAATAGTAAAATACCATCTGGTAATACCAAAGAATATACTAAATTACTGGCTCGATGCTTCCTCAAACAAGGGGAATGGCGCGTTATTCTTGAACCAGAGTGGAGAGTTAGGAATCCAGACGCTATTCTAGGGTCGTATCTATTGGCAACGCATTTTGATGACACATGGTATAAAGCATGGCATAACTGGGCGTTGGCAAATTTTGAGGTAATTTCCATGATTACTTCAGGACCCAAAGAGAATATAGCAGATAATCCTATACCATTAAGTGGTGTAGACCAATTCAAAAATGGTATGATAGGTGCAAATACTTTTGATACTGAAGAAAACAATTATCCTAAAGAAATGATACACCGTCATGTAGTACCAGCAATAAAGGGATTCTTCCACTCAATAGCATTGTCGCAGTCCAGCTCACTTCAGGATGCCCTGAGATTATTAACGCTATGGTTTACATTTGGTGGGATTCCTGAAGCTACTCAGGCTATACATGAAGGATTTAATTTAGTTAAAATCGGCACCTGGTTAGAGGTTCTTCCGCAACTAATATCTCGTATTCATCAATCTAACCAAGTGGTTAGCCGATCATTACTTTCGTTATTATCTGATCTTGGGAAGGCACATCCACAAGCCCTTGTATATCCTCTAACTGTTGCTATTAAATCTGAATCAGTCTCCAGGCAAAAAGCTGCCATTTCAATTATAGAAAAAATGAGAATGCACAGTCCTATTTTGGTTGATCAAGCGGAACTTGTTAGTACAGAGTTGATTCGTGTTGCTGTTTTATGGCATGAGCTATGGTATGAAGGGTTAGAAGATGCTAGTAGACAATTTTTTGGTGAGCACAATACAGAGAAGATGTTAGCATCCTTGGAACCTCTCCATGCCCTATTGAATAACGGACCTGAAACAGTACGCGAGATATCATTCCAAAATACATTTGGAAGGGAATTGGATAATGCATACGAATGGGTTACCAATTATAAACGCACTAATGATACTAGCAACTTAAATCAAGCATGGGATATTTATTATAATGTTTTTAGAAAAATCAGCAAGCAATTACCTCAACTACAGACACTTGAACTGCAACATGTGTCTCCCAAACTGTATAGGGCGCATGACTTAGAACTTGCCTTACCAGGGACATATTATCCTAATAAGAACGTTGTTAAAATTTCATCCTTTTCGTCTGCATTTTCGGTGATCTCTTCCAAACAGAGACCTCGTAAGTTAACTATATATGGTAGCGACGGTAAAGAGTACCAATACGTTTTAAAGGGTCACGAAGATATTAGACAGGATAGTCTGGTTATGCAACTTTTTGGATTGGTGAACACGTTATTACAAACTGATGCGGAATGTTTCCGTCGTCATTTAGACATTCAACAATATCCTGCCATTCCATTATCTCCCAAATCTGGTGTTCTTGGCTGGGTCCCTAATAGCGATACATTCCATATATTGATTAAAGAATATCGGGAGGCTAGAAAAATACCATTGAATATCGAACATTGGGTGATATTACAAATGGCACCGGATTTTGATACTTTGACTTTCTTACAAAAGATTGAAGTTTTTACATATGCTTTAAACAATACTCAAGGCCAAGATCTATATAAGGTCCTATGGTTCAAGAGCAGATCATCTGAGTCTTGGCTGGAACGTAGAACAACATACACGAGATCATTAGCAGTAATGTCAATGACTGGCTACATTCTAGGGTTAGGTGACAGACATCCAAGCAATTTAATGCTCGATAGGTTGACAGGTAAGGTGATACATATTGATTTTGGTGATTGTTTTGAAGCAGCCATATTAAGAGAAAAATTCCCGGAGAAAGTCCCATTCAGACTTACAAGAATGTTAACATATGCGATGGAGGTAAGTGGAATCGAAGGTAGTTTCCGAATAACGTGTGAAAATGTTATGAGAGTTTTGAGGGATAATAAAGAATCATTAATGGCAATCTTGGAAGCTTTTGCATTTGATCCATTAATCCATTGGGGCTTTGACCTTCCAACGGAAAAGATCACTGAACAAACAGGCCTCGATCTTTCTTTGACCAACCCTAACGAGTTACTAAGAAGAAACATGATATCTGCTGAAGAAGCGACCCATATGGAGGTGGAACAACAGAATGCCATTAGAAATGCAAGAGCAATGTTAGTTTTAAGACGAATTACGGATAAGTTAACTGGCAATGACATCGCTCGCTTTAAAGAATTAGATGTACCTCAACAAGTAGACAAACTAATACAACAGGCAACATCTGTCGAGAATCTTTGTCTACACTATATAGGCTGGTGCCCCTTCTGGTAAAGAGGTAACATACACATATATTTTAGAAGAAATTAATCCGATATATACAATCATTGTTTTAAAACAAAGTATGATTTATTAATAAATAGACTAGATATGTTATGTCCTTTACTTAATCTTGAATTACATTACTATTACCTGTGAAAAAGCGAGAATTTGTCACTATGAGGACAGCTTTGTTATCAGATTGATGTAGTATTTCTCAAATGTCTTTTGATCTGATGTAATTAATGCCTCGACTAATTCTACAATGAGTTGCTGTGGGAATTGTATTTGGGGAAGATATACATTAGCCATATATGCTAAACAAGGATTCAAATTAACATCAGAGCCTCCTCCAGTTTGTATATACATTTCTCTCAGAAGACGAGATAGATCTGTTGCAACAATTCTAAAACTTCCCTCCTTCACATTAAATTTGTATTCCGGCTTAAATGGTATTTCAAATACTAACGGAACACTTCTTGTTATGAAAAATTCATTCAAACCATCTAACCTTTCAATAGCCGCTGCATGCACATCGTTAGGATCGGCACATTTACCAGAACCGAAAAACTTAACGAAGTTTACCAATACATTAAGGGCTAATTTCATTGCAGAAGTTTCCTGCACCTCTTGAGGTGTATACGTTAATAATTCTGTTAAAATGGTTGGTAATATCTGTCTATTCTTTTCAGTTAGCAGTAGTGACGTTACATTATTTGTAATAAAAGATTGTAAAAATGCATAATATGCCTTCTTTAATATGATCGTGTCTCTGAACGAATCTGTTAGTACTATGTTCTTTCCGTTCTCGCGATTATTATTGTTTCCCTGATACCAACCTTCAGTTTCTTTATTTCTTTCGTTTTCAATTCCGTCTAACACAACAAGTAACTTAGAAACCACAGGTGTCAATAGGTTATTAAACAATTGATAGCAACCATCATCTTTACGGAACATATGTATCATCTGGCCTAAGAAACCTAGAAAGTCATTCATCTCTAACATTTTTAGATCGGAATCCAAGAATAATGCTATTAGTTTATTTCCGAACGGAACCATTTCGTTATTTAATATCGGGATAAGACGAGAAAAGGTAAATCTTGAAGCATCTCTAATATTTTCGTGCTTATTGAAATAGGAGAAGGTGACCAAGACAACTTCGGCAATGTTGGAGAATTTTTCAATCAATGACCTTTCAATTAATTTCTTTGACACTAATGCATTATTCACTTGATTTTCTGGAACTAAACCACCATGAACACCCCTAGCCAAGGTACCAATCGCCATTAATATGTGATGACATTGTAAAATAACTTCTGGTGCTTGAGATCTTGCTGAGATGCATCTTTCCAGTTCTGTAAATAATGGTGTTAAGACTTGATCCAGAACATCATAATTAGAATCACAATTTGCGCCTATTAATAGCCCAACACCTTCAAATAGATACAGTTGATTGTCAAAAGTAGTGTCGTCTTCGGACCCATCTTCGTTAACATTGGTAACTTTAATTGGTATTAATGTGCTTATTTTGTTAATAATCTCAGACAGGATGGGAATGTGGAATTTTGGTTTTGTGGTTTTCAACAGTCTCGAAAATAAATACCATGTTCTTAATCTTACCTTTTCTCTCTTATTAAACATACCGAAATTGCTACAAAAGATGTTTAATAAAGCAATCTCATCTTTTTCACCCGCCAAATAAGAATTATGCCTAACCACTAGTTCAAAGAAAAGGATTTCAACGTATTGATTATCCATTTGAAAAACAGCCGAACTTTGTAATAATACTCTCATGAATTTACCCATTACTAATGCAGGTTGTGATGTGAATATTTCATTCTTGTTGAGACCGAATAAGTTATTTCTTATACTCTCACTTAAGTTTTGCATTTGATAGATACCAAGTTCCAAATCACGCCAATCTGAACAGTTTAAACATGTTTCAATATTACTAGATATATTTTCCAAATATAAGGTAGGATTAATAACAGCGATACTATCTTGGAAAATCTTAAACTTGGACCTGATAGTTTCCATAAATTCTTCAATTTCGTCGTCTGCATCTTCGTCAGATGATTCATCTATTCTCATCTTCTTAAAACCTATATTTAATAATGACACAATAAACTCTTGATGTTGTGGATCCAATGGTTGCTTTCTTGACATTAACGCTATAGCTGAGCCTGGTTTCCCACCCAATGCAAAGATTTTTTTCAAGAATGATAAATACTGTGAGATAAAAGTAAAACATTGTAAGGTAACGGTATCATATTCATGGGTCATAAATTTGAAAACTAATGGTGCCACTTGTGTTATGATTTGTTGATCAGCAGCCACTGCAACGCCTTGCAATTCTGGAGTTGGATCGCCATCATTACACTGATCAAGAATAATAGAAAGTTCCAAACCAACAGATGATGTCAGTTTGGCTAGTTGTTCATATGTCTCCAAATCATCATGTTCCACAGAGGCAACCTTATCAGTCAAATTTAACATACTTAACAAAGTCAGTTTTTCCACTGGTTTCATTTTTTTACTAATAATTTCACAAAGTGCGTGTGCACAAGCTATTCTGGTACCAGTGAAATCTAAAAAATTGTAAATAACTGAAATGTATTCAGGATTTATGATTAAGTTCAAATCTATCCAAGCTATGTATGAACCGATGCATGATAAAGCCAAGACTGCTAGACCGCTAATGTCTTGCTGTATTTGCTGTTGTTGCGGTATCAATGCTTTCAAACTGTTTAACCATATGGTTGATAGTGTTTGAACATCGTTTACTCTCATGGTATCTTTTATATTATTATTTTTTAGTTGAATGTCCTTTGATCTAACAAATGTTTGATCTGCAATTTCTGAGTTAATAAAAGAACATATTCTTAAAAAGTAATCCAAGCCTATTTGCGAAAACTCTTGAGATGGTGATTTAACTAGTGATTCCACGGACAAAAGGGTAATCATATCCTGAAAGAAAGACATCCAATGATTATTATTAGCATCACCATACATGACATAAAATAAGTTTGTGATTAGTTCGGCAATCTTGTTTCTGAAGTACTCTGGATCTCGAATATTGTTCGCCACTTTGCTTCGTAGGAAATCCAATATGACATCCTTTATATAGATCAACGATTGTTGGGAAGTAATGTTAGAAGACTCGACGACTATATCATTCAAAACTTGTAAAGCTACGAATCTAGTCAAGTCATCAGATGTAGAATCATTTAAAAGCGTGGTAAATAATTGAGATGCACTTGGATCAGATCTAATTTGTGTTAAGAAATCTAATGCTTGCTTTTTTGTTTCTGCATCTGAAGATGGATTATTAGCTATAGTAACAACATCTCTAATTCTTTGTAACATGTTTTAATGACAGTGAAAAGAGAAATTTGGATGAATAATAATATAAATGAAAAAAATGCTAACAGGAATGTAAATCGGAAAGTTTTCTCTCTCTTTTTCGAATTGGAAATATAAAACAAAAAGGTACTTTTTAATAAATAAATGATCAGATATGAAATGCAGTTATGAAGGTTTAATCAAAAGCAAAGAAGATGATGGAGTAAATCTGATGGGTAAAGTAGGAAACTTGAAATCCCTTGGATTATGAGACAGAAGAAGGAGGAATAAAAGAGGATCTCTTAATAATTGATAGTAATGCCAAAGTTGTTACGCTTGATACGGGCTACCTTTAAACCTTCGTGATTCTGTTGTAAGATCAAGAAAAGTTTAGGTCGATATGCCTTTCCGTCTATATATTCCATTTCGATATTTTTTCCATCTTCCAAGAAGAGAAAAAAATTTCTTTATACGCGGTGTAAGGATGAATAATAGAGATATTGGTAAGAAGTTTCTATATATTAGTGATGGATATGTAATTAAGCAGACTCACTATATAGGAAGTTCTTTAATTGAGCAAATGCTCTACCACGTTGAGAAATTAGATTCTTGTCCTTCTTTTCCATTTCGGCGTATGTCTTACCATTACCTTCTAGTGGTTGAAATATGGAATCCCAACCAAAAATAGTTGGCCCACGACTATCTACAATGACACCTTTCGTGATCCCTTGAAAAGTATGAAATTTACCATTAAAGTCTGCATAGACAATAGTGGTAACGGCTTCTGCACGTTTATTCTCGAAAGGTTGTAACATTTGAACAATCTTTGCTAAACCCATACTCTTGATGAACCATTTGATATAAGCACCTGGCAACCCATTGAATTCATCAAAGCGTAATGCTGTATCTTCAACAAATACGGGAACACCCTCACCCAAGGTAGCCACAGCTTGCTTACATTTAGCTAGGGCGATAGCTTCCAAATCAACATCTTGTATTTCATCAAGGTCTAACGGTTCATTAATGATAGTAAAACATGGAGCTGGATCAGACTCAGAGGGTGCCAATATCATCTTGACTTCTTTCAACTTGTTGGCATTACCTGTAACGAATACAATTTCCCTTGATGTGGTCATCTTTGTTCTTGTTTGTTTGCTCTCTCTTAAACTTGTGGTAAACATGGATTCCTTCTATATATCGACAAATTTTAAAGAAAAATAAGTCAACCTATATATAAATCATCTCATCTGTTCAATATGACTCCAGAACAAGTCATATCTTTAAGTCCGAAAATTTTAATGAATGCTAATATTAATTAAAGTACATATATATTTCTATTGAAAAATAGATATTAAGAGGAAAATAAATAAATTATGCCTTTACCAAGTAAAGGGTCTTTCTTGCTTTGGTTACATTTAAGCAGTTGGAGCGTATTCCAATTCGTTACTGTTTTCGTAAGCGTACATATCCAAAGCAACAATAGCAGATTCTCTAACAACATCAACTTCATCATTCAAGTATTTTTGTAAGACTGGAACAACTTCTGGAGTGGCGATGGCACCTAAAGCTTCAGCGGCTTCATGTCTAACCATTGGAGCTTCTTCCATACGACCTAAGACTTCAGTCAGCACTGGAACAGCTAATGGGTTACCCATTTGACCGAAAACATAAGCAATTTCGTGCTTGAATAAAGCAGATGGATCAGCGAAACCAGTAGCTAAAGCGTGAATAGCTTCATCAGAACCTAGATCTCTCAATCTGAACATAGCTCTGTATCTTTCGAACATTGGCTTTTCTTGGTTGTTCAACAAAGATTTTAATTCAGCAACCTTGTAATCTTGTTCCAAAGCTAATGGTGGAGCTGGATCAGTACTTTCGTACAAAGATTGTTGTAACTTTTCAGTTTCAGCAGCAGTAGAATGTTCCCATTGAATTCTAGCAATAGCCAATTCAGCAGTTTGCTGAACAGCTGGATGTGGATCGTTTTCCAAACATTTCTTCAAATCTTCCAAGGCGACTTGGGCACCCAAAGCACCCAAAGCCTCAGCAGCTTCATGTCTGACCATTGGCTGTTGAGCAGCATCCAACATAACTTGTCTCAAAACAGTAGTAGATTCCATGTTCTTGGTTTGACCCAAAACGTAAGCAACTTCGTGCTTCAACAATTCACTGTCATCACCAAAAGTTTCAGCCATATAGTTAACAGCTTTGGTAGCATCAACTGGATCGACAGCAAACTTTTCAGCAACACACTTCAAGTTGAAAAGAGCTCTGAATCTGTTAGATAAGGCAGAGTCCTTGCTGACCAAGATATCCCTCAATTGTTCCAAATTATTTTCATCAATAACTTTTTGGTAGTGTTTTTCTAGATTGGTAGACATGTTTAATATTATACGCTTCTTTCAGGTGTTTGGTTTATTAAAGAGAAGCAATCTCAGAAATAGCTAGCGGATATGGACTACAGTGAAAGCTGCTTTTATATGTAAACTACAATCCCATTCTCTTCAAACGTCAAGACAACAATTTTTTTGAAAATTTTTCAAAAAAAAAAAATTCGGAAATTTGTTCCACGCTATTCTCTCGCAATTACTCAGCAATGTATCTCCTTTGTTCTTCATTCGAGATGAAAAATTCCTCTCTGAAAGTTCTCTGGGGGTTTATCTTTCTGTGTCCTAGTACCTTCTACTGCATATTAGTTGCAATGCTGCCAATGCAAAGTTGATCTGAAAAAGAGCGCAGAACCTACTCTAATTAAAGTTGCACTTGACCGTAACATTATGTCCCAATGAAGTAGACGTCACCCTAGAGCTGACGAAAATAGAACCCTTCTACCATTATGCTCCAATAGAATCATTTTAAGATATTGTATTAATTAGAAATACGGTTATTGAACCTTGCGATATTTCTTCTATAAAAAATGTTACGTTTTCTCTTGTGGTACATGGTACGTACTCATCTATTGTCTAATGTGACGTGCAATGTTTTCAGCAGTCTCACTGCTTACGTCTTTGCTTACTCGTTCAAGAGCTTCTTGATATCTCCTTTGTAGATCTGGGGTGTCCCTTTCATTGACTTCTCCCTGTGTTCTTTCTTCGCCGGCGAAAGTATACTCTCTCTCCACATCTTCATCCTCATCGCGTTCTACTAGACCGTCATTTTCACCTTCCTCTAAATCGCTTATCACCTCTGCACTTGAATCACTATCATTTTCATCGGTGGTTTTAGACTTTTCATTCTTTTCTCCAAGACCTAAATCTTTCATTAACCCATTCAATGATTTCTCCTTCCTTATCTTTTCTTTATCCTCCTTGTCCTTCAAAATTCTTTCTCTTTCAGCCTTATAATAGTCTTCGTACTCCTCCACCTTCTTATCGACAGCTTTTAAGAAATTGTCAAATCCATCACCTGTGAAACTGGAAACACCAACCATATCTAGTTGTGAATAAAACTCTTCTAACATTAGCGACATCGAATTTATCAAAGAACTCATATAACCTGACCCCATCCCTAAATCACCATTCAATTCCTGATCCTCTCTTACAGAATTCTGAAACGCTTCAAAATCAGTCATCCATTCACGAGCAAACTCGGCATCTTGCACATCAGTCTTATTAAACACCACAATCATTGGTAATTTCGTCTTGTACAATATAGAACATGCGTATAACATATTACTCATAAATGTGGTAGGAGAAGTATTTCTTGGTGTATCTACGATATAAGCAATAACAGTTGGGAAAGTTGATGCAAATGATTCCGTAATAATGGACCCTGACGCACTCCAAACAAAACATTCTATCTGTCCAGGAGTATCTATTATACAATGTTCATATTGGTCACGTTTATTCTCCACTAATTTAATCACTTGATCTATCTTGGTGCTGAAAAGATTTAAACTTGTCACAATAGCTCCATTTGGCCCCAATTGATAGTTTTCCATCACTTTTTTGTATTTAATCGAATCACGAATATCAATATTAGTACCATATGGGACTCTTAACACTGCTGGGTCTAAATTAATGACATATGGCGGTGTCTTCTTTGTACGAAGATGTGAATTTAATCTTTGCATAAAGGTGGTCTTTCCAGATCCGGCCATACCGATACAGATAACAGTGCTTAGTGGCATTTTTGTATCGAATGTTTATCTTACAGGTCAATATGTTAATACCTCCAAATATATCCAAAGTCTACCTGATAAACTATCCCAGTTGAATATTTGCAATACTTAGAACCTCCATTTGGTGTTGAAATGGCAATGAGAAGATTTTTCTCAAGGCCTTGGCAAATATTTCTGACGAATATCATCACGTGAAACTCTGTCATAACCAGTTGTTATAAACAATAAGAAATAGTTTAAGAAAGAGAATAATGTTTATATGGATAATAAAATATACTTGCTTATCTAATTCTTACTGTAAAGTTTTAACACTCTTTCCTCGACATTTTCCAAACAACTCTCATGTCTGGCAATGGTTAGATCATTAGCTAATCCTTTCATCAAATCAGCTGGTTGTGGGCCACCGGGAGCACCCATCATCGGATCCTGTTGTAGCATACCAAGGGAATCATCACTGTTTTCTGCTAATAAGAGATTATAAACTGGGTTTAACCCTAGAACGGAAATGAAGTACCAGGATATACTACTCACCCAACGAACATCCAGTTCAGATGTCATGACACCACTTTGTAACATTTCTTTAAATCTCAAAGTCAATGGGAACGGTAATTTCATTAGAACAAATCCAGCAAAAAAGTGATTGACCCACCACATTATCAAAGTCTGTGGAATAAAATTTGCCATATTGCCCTTAGCCATATTCATCATGGAATCAGTCATACTGGGATCACTTAATGGATTCAATGGTTGTGAATCAGTTTTATTCTCTACAGCAAGGTATTTCCCCTCTGCCAAGACCACAGCTAAAAATTTCTTTCTTTCTTGAAATGATTCCTTGCATAAGTTGGATCCATTGGCTAAAAGTGCCTGAGCTTTCATTATATACTGTGATTCAGTCAATTTGACTCTTGCTTGACCTTTTGGCTTGGGACTGATAAGAACAGTGATATATTGGCGCAGAATACCAGCTAGAACCATGACTATCGAGATAGGTAATAGGACCCAGTATTTTAATTTGGGATCAAGTGTCATTTCTAAAGTGGCACCGACGGATGCCGTAGTGAGAATACTCCAATATGATAACATTGCCCCTGCTGAAAGTACTATCTTCCAAAGGTGGCTATTATTTATAAATTCGTAGGACGACGATTTCTTCTGTCTTGAAAGGTTACAGTGTATCAATCTGGAAAATTTAGAGCACTGGATTTTTTAGGCGAACTTTTAACGTACTGCGATGGAAACAAATCCATATCTTACGTCTGAAGCTGCTTACTTGCTTAGAGAGGGGAGCTCATAGTATGGTCCAATATCAATACATAAATAAATAAATAAACCTTTAAAGATGGAATTGCTAAAAAAGAGTGATCTTGATTAAGTATGTACACTGTCTGAGCAAAATGAAAAATGCAAATTCTATCCACAGGACCAAAGGTTTATTGCTCCTCACCTTTAGTAAAAACCAACCAGTTACCATTATCAGCTAATTGCGGTGATAATAGATTATTCTTAGCTAGTTGATGCAACAACTCTTTAACCTTTAATTTATTCGGATCCATTTCAGCCTGTGCGGTAGCCTTAGCAATTTCCAACAACTTGGCATAATTAAGATTTGCATATTTACTATTTGATTCTTCTACAAACGATTGAATGTATGATACCGCATCTATCAAGGATGTATCCAATCGAGGATCAATTGATATCCCGATTGCTTCAAGGTTCAATTTTTTCAAATGATTCTTTTCCACAGAATCTAATACTTGTTTGATGGAATCAATATTTGAATTCCTTTGTAAGAATAATCTGCGTTCCCTGTGATCCTGGAATAGTTGAGCATGAATACAACTTTGAAATACTTGATTATCAAGTTTCTCAGGAAGGGTCATATGGGGTACCGTCGTATTCAATTGATTTTTAGAGTAACAATTCCAATAATAGTCTTTGTTAATTATTCGATCCTTATTCACTTTCCAGTTAAATAAGAAGAAATTATCGAACTGTTGTAGAAACTCTGTGTATTGCTTTACAGCAACGCTTTTCTCTATTCTTCTCCCTAGTTTACAGAACTCCTCGTTCGATACATTACCATATTTTACTACAAATCTTGGTGTCTTAATTGCCTTAAATATATACTTGATCTCCCGCTTCATAATGCTCCTGTTCCATCAGTACCATTCCGTGATACAACAATATCCTGAATTTCTAAGAACCAACTCATTTATGCTACATACAAAACATTCCAAGGAAAAAAAATAACAAGCCGTCTTGACGGGACCGTCTCACTCTGGTTTCCTGGTCAGGTGTAAAGGGGTTATAGGGTCCAATTCCAACAAAAGGTAGCACTAATTTGCTGAGAATGATTATTTTTTTTTGACTTTTTGGCACTTGAGAATTTCATGAATGATATTCAACAGAGTTTGATATCAGTTCACCGTCGCATACCGATTCAAACCTCCTAAATAACTCACAGTTCATCACTGATCAAAAGAAAAATCACTTTTATATTTCAAAGAGATGAAATTAGGTCGTCTAAGTTATTCCATAGACTAAGATATTAGAACCAGCACTTGTTTTGTTGACTGCGAATACTTTCTTTTGCAAATTCATAAATGATGGATTTGCCAAGGACAAGAGAGTTATTTTAAAATCAGTGCTTTCTATTTCAATAAATAACAATTATCATTAGTTCTTGTACATTAAAAGGTGTAATCATCCCACCAAAGATGATTAGTTATACGAGAAAATTTTATTAAGAGAAATATAAATCACAAGATTTGTGCCAACAAAGATATTTTCCAATGGAACTACTGCAAGAAATGGGTCAATTATTTAATCTAAACATTTAAAACTTTAAGTTTGCTATCAGATCTCTTAATTTTTGGATTAAAAGTTACATGTATGCATATTTATTTTATTCAGTATAGCCGTGACTTCCTTTCCTTCAAGAAATCGGGTTCTTTTGCTTTTGCAACAAATAAGAAGAAGCAAGGGGGAAGGGTGAATAATCATCTAAACTTTACGCCACTGAACAAGACATAAGTATACATACAAGATATAAAGGCATAGAGATCCATTGATGCTATGCCCATTGATTTCGAGGACGGCATTGCTACGAAATTTTTTTCTTGCAGGTCCATGTAAATTACCCGATTGGGATAAATACATATGCAATGATGAGGATTTGTTTCAAGATATGGCAGGTAAAACCATACTCGATAAGATACCCATAATTATTCAAAATGAGTACTTATAAAAGTGTAATTCGGCTCAATTGCTCCTTGTATGAACAGGTAACTCAGTTTTAACACCATTTACATCACAAGATTTAACAAACAAGAAAAATGGTATCTAAAGGCATATCAAATTGGTTACAAGACAGCAAAAAGCATCATATATACATGCATATTGATGTTAGAAAAGAAAAATTCATTTTGATACTAATAATAATTTCCACAATAGCTAATGGGCTGGTACCTGCAATCACATCTATTCTTTCTGGTAGAGTTTTTGACTTACTCTCGAATATTAACGATTTTTCACTGGATAGCATATTGTTTGAGTTAAGAACAAGATCATTTTCAATAATGGCTTTAGGTGCTGCATGTTGGCCGTTTATGTGGACATCTATATCATCGTGGATGTTGCTTGGTGAAAGACAAGGGTTTTCCATTAGAGAAAGGATTTTTCACGGTTATTTAACTAAACCCATAGAATGGTACGATAGCAAAGAACAATTATCGGGTGATTTTACTCAATTGAATAGATGCGTGGAAGAATTAAGATCTAGTTCTGCGGAAGCTTCAGCTATAACTTTCCAAAATTTTGTCGCCATATTGGCTCTAGTTGGTACATCTTTCTACTATTCATGGTCGTTAACATTGATTATATTATGTACAGCGCCAATAATTATCTTATTTGCTATCTTCTCCTCCCACATGATTCACAAATATACCGAATTGGAAAATACCGAAACAAGTAAAGCTGCACATTTGGTAAATTGGACCATGGACTCCGCTCAATTAATAAAACTATATTGCACTCAAGTCCTTGAGATCAAAAATTTTACGCAACTAACTGCTAATTGTAACAATCTTTTTATCAAATGTTGTTTCTATGTTTCTGCAAATACAGCAGTTTTAAGATTTTTATCACTCAGTATGTTCGTACAAGGTTTTTGGTTTGGTGCAACAATGATTAAAAAAGGGAAGCTTAATATCAGCGATGTTATTACTTGCTTCCAATCATGTTTACTGCTGGGTTCGACGTTAAATAATACTCTTCAACAAATCGTCGTCTTACAGAAAGGTGATGTTGCTCTGAAAAAAATCCTAGCATTTTTAAATACAAAAGATTCATCTACAGTGGAACCTACTTATTTTCCCAAAACGTCAGCTCAATTATGCACTATATCCTTTAATAATATTGCGTTTAGCTATCCAAGTAGGCCTTCCCATCCTGTCCTTAAAAATGTTTCATTACAATTTCAACCTCAAAAATTCACTTTTATCATTGGCAAATCTGGTTCAGGCAAATCAACGTTGGCCAATTTATTACTGAAATTCTATAATGAATATGATGGTCAGGTAAAAATTAATGATAAAGATGTAAGACAAATAAATAAGAAATGGTTACTAGAAAATGTTACCGTAGTGGAACAACGCTGTACTTTATTCAATGATACTTTAAGAAATAATATTACGTTAGCCGCACTTGATAATAAACCAAAAAATGATGATTTCATGGAACAGAAATTGAAAGATGCTTGTTCAATTGCCATGTTAGATAAACTGATTTATGATCTTCCATTTGGGTTGGACACAATTGTTGGTTCTGGCGGTGTCTCTTTAAGTGGTGGCCAACAACAACGTGTTGCTATTGCTCGCGCGTTCATGAGAAATAAACCAATTCTTATATTAGATGAAGCAGTTTCTGCGTTAGATATTATTCATCGTGATTTACTTATGAAATCCATCAGAAAATGGAGAGCTAAAAAGACAACTATTATATTAACACACGAACTGAATCAAACAGAGGAGAATGATTTTATATACGTTATTCAGGAAGGACACCTTAAGGAATCTGGGTATCAAAAGGATTTGAAACAAGATATGAAAAGTATCTTTTCTCGTATGTTAAGTCTCCAAACCAATAAGCATGCATCATATCCAGTTTCTGAAAATACTTTTGTTGAAACACCACTCAATAAGAACGATATTTTTTCAAATATCGAATCTGATTTAGAACCCCCCACATCTAAAGACGAAGATCCCATTGTTTGTCATCACGGAACTGTTTTAAATGATTCCAAAGAAGAAACATCATTCAACGAAAAAATACTTATAAGTGAAAGTGGAATTGAAGAGCCCGAAAACAATAAGGATGACTTGAAATTAATGCCATTAACTCAGATCATAATACAAATGTGGAAAACAATCAAAGAGAAGAAATTACTTCTTCTAGGGTTATTTTTTGCATTAATCGCAGGTGCCGCCAACCCAGTATTTTCCTATTGTTTCAGCTACTTGTTGAATGCCATTGTCCCCATAGGGAATGGGAGCACTAGATCCACAGGCTATCTTTTGAAATGGTCATTCATTGTTTTGAGTGTTGCTGCCATAGATGGTATTTCTAACTTTTTAAAAGCTTATATTTTGGGTTATTGTAGTGAGACATGGATCATGTATTTAAGAAATGAAGCTATGCAATCCATTACAAATAAAGACCTACATTGGTTCTCTAAAGAAATAAATAAATCCTCTGAACTATCTGCCTTGTTACTCAATGATACAAGAGATTTAAGATCTTTGGTATCAGAATTCTTAAGTGCTATGACCACATTCATCGTAGTCTCTCTATTTGGGTTGATATGGGCATTAATATCTGGTTGGAAATTAAGTTTGGTTTGTATTTCTATGTTCCCGTTAATAATTGTCTTTTCAGCAATTTATGGATCTTTTCTACAAATGTATGAAACGGATTATAAGAGTAGTGTTGCTGCTTTAGAAAACCAAGAATATGAAGTAATGAATGGGATTAGAACTATTAGAAACTTAGAAGCTGAGTCTCATTTTATTGACAAATATAATGTTTTAGAAGGAAAAATGAACGCAATTGCTCGCAAGCGTTCCATCGCAACTGGGCTTGGTATCTCTGTTACTAATATGATTGCTGTCTGTATTCAAGCTATTCTATACTATTATGGGTTAAAATTGGTCTTTGAAGGGGAGTACAGTTCCAAAGAAATGTTCGAAACTTTCACATTATTATTGTTTACAGTGATGACATGTACAAGTTTAGTTGGGCAGATTCCAGATATTAGTAGAGGCCAACGATGTATCACTTGGATTTATAGAATCCTTGAAGAAGACAAATTATTGAGTAAATCTGATCAAACCAGATATAGGGAAGCCGACATAATAAGTACACATGACTCAAAGCATGTGCCGTTGATAAGTGTTCAAAATTTGACATTTTCTTATCCATCAGAACCGACCATCAATGTATGCCAAAACATGAATTTTGAAATACGTGAATCACAGAAGACAATTGGTATTGTAGGTGAATCCGGTTCTGGTAAATCAACCTTGATGTACTTATTAACTAGACTATACCATGTCCCATCCGATACAATATATATCGATGGGATAGATATCAATGAATGGGGTTTATTCAATCTTCGGAAACAGATATCGGTCGTGGAACAGAAACCTAATCTGTTTGATGGGACCATCAGACAGAACTTATGTTATGGTATATCTGAAAATGTCCTGGATATGGAAATATATGATATGCTCAAGTATGTGGGTATCTATGACTTTGTTAACACATTACAATTTGGATTAGATACAAGAATCGAGACCAAGCTTTTGTCTGGTGGTCAAGCTCAAAGAATTTGTATTGCAAGAGCCTTGCTAAGAAAACCAAAAATTTTAATATTGGATGAATGTACATCTGCTTTAGATGCAGTTAGTGCAAATGTTATAATAGATATTATCAGAAATGGACTTCCGACATTAGCTACTTTAGTGATTACTCATAGTGAAGAAATGATGAGAGCTTGCAACACGATTTTCGTGTTAAAGAATGGGAAGATTGCGGAAGAAGGTTCTTTTTATGATTTACTCAAAAGCAATGGTGAACTGAAGAGGATAGTCGATGTTCGTTCATGAAAAATCTCGGTTATCTGATGCACTTTTTAATAATTTCTACCTTTTTTCTCGCTTTTAATATATTCATCAGTAGAATTAAAAATATTTATATATGATAGTTTAACAGAATTATTTTTCAAATTTATATAGAGATATGTATCTTTAGATTTATACGAAAATAAAATAAAGTTCAATATGCGTCCCTTTTTTTGTTTGAATTATTGTTTCCCTTCTTTTCTATGTGTGTTAATTAATGAATATTTGGACTACATTACAAATGAACAGTGATAAATGGAACTTCCACATCTTCACCTTCTTTATCATCTGCACAAATTTCTAGAATCATAGTACGTACATGAGATGGGAGTTCTTTTTTTGTAACCACGTTGACTAGTTGTGAGATTGGTAGATTTAATCTTTCCTTAAGTTTCTTTGGTGGGAAGAATGAGGCATATAACAGAGATACACCATATGATAACATTGTAATTTCTAATCCTTCCTTTTTTTCGAAGTGTTCGATTAATTCACTTAACTTAATATCACCTTGTATATCAAATCTATCCCAAATTCTATCGTAAGTGATATCGTTATATTTAGCCTTTGGAGATGCAATGGGTTCAGAGAAACCGAAGAATGGTAGAGCCAAATTGACAAACCCATTTCTATATTGTTCAATATCTGTCTTATTATCAACAACTTTGTATAATTCAAGATTGACAATACCAGTAACCAATGAAGTTGTAGTTGCAATGGCAGGAATGATACGACCAGCAATGAATTTAGTCTTTTGATTGTCAGCAGGTTCAATAAAGTAGTTCTGAGCCCTACAGTTAGAACATGCGGCGATGAATTCTATATGATGGTTTGTATCATCATCTTTTTCAAATTCTACCGGTTTCATCTTCAAATTGGACAACGTGGATGGATCTGGTAACGATGACGCTAGAGTTTCCAATTCATCGTCCATAGAGCTACCCACATTTGGATCAGGATCCTCATCATTGACTTGAATCTTCAAATTAGCATTAGCTTCAAATTTTGGGATTTCCATCGATGAGATAACAGAGCTATATAGTTCCACGTCTGGATTCATACTATCACCTGCAATCCCATAATTAAATGCACGAAGGTTAGCACCAGCAACAACAAAGTGGAAATGATCATTGTCATTAATATCAAAGACTAATGGGGTTGGAGCGCGCTTAGCACCTGACCAGAAAGGTTCACCATTAGAAGTCTTGGCGTCCTTTGGGAAATTATATAGTAATTGTTTAATGTCATGATTGAATTTCTTTTCGAATTCTAACCTGGCCCATTTTATACAATCTTCCAAGGAAGTTGGTTTATTGATTATGGAATCGGAGACAGATTCCAAAATTCCCTTGACATCACCACTTTGTTTCAAAGTTTGATCAACAAAATTTGGTTGCGATAAATAAAGGTTGACATTTTCAGCGGAATCGGCAAAATAGCCTTGAAACAAGGATTTTGCCCAAGCAATAGTATGATCAATCTTATTTGGGAAAGAACGTAAAGTACATAATGGGATAGACTTTTCAGGAGGATCTCTTGATGAAGAATATGATTCTGTGAGACCGGGGATAACTACTTGCGTATTACCTTTGGTACCCAAAGTACCTGATTCTAATAGAGGTTTCCTATAGAAGACACAACGGCGATCCACATATGTACGGGCATCCACATTATCCAATGCATTTGTCACGAAATCTAATTTTTGCCAGAATGCATCATTGAAGATATTTTCAGTTTCTGGGCCAACTTTATCAATTTTTGGTTCTACTTTACCCATCATATCAGGATTCATGGTAATAACTGCATCTGCGGCTACTTCGGATTTATTTCTGCCAACATCCTTTGGTCTGAATAAAAATTGACGATTCAAATTAGACTTTTCAATTGAGTCATTATCTGTAATGACAATATGACCCTCAGAGCCGGCACCTAATCCCATTAAAGCCCAATTTTTCAACATTTCACAACCGATTGCACCAGAACCTACAAGGAAGACTTTAGAATTAGCAATTTTTTGTTGGAAATGCAACCCAAAGACAGCAATTTGATTATCGTAACGAGAATTTATTGGTTTGGTAGTTTCTTCATTTCTTGCAAATTCTTCTGGATTTGGTAATGATTCTAATGAATCAGAGTACATGAATTGTTTCAATGGAGAAAATTTTCCGGAACAAGCTTTCAGAACTTCTTGAGCAACTAAACCACCAAAAAAAGCGACCATACCCGGGATATCACCTCTTGCTTGATATGATAATTCTCTGATTAATTTCTCGTTGATTTGGCCATCTGATCCACCCAATACAGTTGGTTGTTGTACAGATAAATCAGTAACTAATTTAACTAACTCATTAGCATCTTCTTCATTCATTGGCCTTGGTAATTCCCCTTGGTGTCTGATCATAAATTGATTCAAAGCCTGGAATCCTAAATGCAATTGGGCAGTTCTGTCGAATTTAGAAAAATCGGAAAAAATATATTCTGGATCGCTCAAAGATTCTTGTAAAGTTCTAAAAGAGACCTTTTGAGGAACCTTCACTTCGGTAAAAATACCACCCTTCTTATATTGACCAAGATTGGCTAGTGATTCGATTTTAAAGGCAAATGGACCTAGTACCTCTACCCTATACAATGACCCATCATTTAATTTCTCTATACCCACCACTTCAGAGAACTTAACGTAATTTCCATCTTCTAAACCATGTCTGTTATCATCTAACATGGTCACCGTTCCATCAGGCTCAATATCTGATATCATACCAGTACGTGGTTCTTCACCAGTTGGATCTAAAACGGTAAATTCATTACCGAAATCAACAAATACGTTACCAAACAAACCTCTAGTTTCCGTAGCAATAAATTTGATGTCGTTGGCATGGCAGAAATTATTCAGTTTAACTTTATCCTCCAAATTCACAGTATCAGTAGCCACAATAACTTGATAATCTTTCAAAATGGACTCATCATTCAAAGAATCCAGTATTTTCACAGGCACATAAGAGTTCAATTCTGCTAACCTATCTCTAGAAACTTGATCTCTTTGCTTACCCACATCATTTTCCGTTAAGAAAAATTGAGAAGATAAATCCTGAATTGTTGCTGGGACCGGATCATGAACAGTCAATGACTTCACACCTGCCAAAGCGACATTCTTTGCGATTTCTATACCTAACCCTCTCAAACCAATGATAAGGACGTTAGACAATTGCATTTTCAACATTGCCTCCTTACCTAGCACGTATAATTGACGGGAGTACAAACTCTCATCAACTTCTGTAGTGTTCGAAGTCATATTCTCAATAGTTAGTTTCTAAGTTTGAGTTCTCTGAGACTGTTCTAGATGACGATAACGCATTACATACTTCTTAGAATAATCCTTTAAGACTGCTTTATTGATTTTTTGCCACCTCAAAATTCCATAGGACGGGTAACCCCCAATATAGCTAAATTCCGTTTACATAAGCAGTATAGCAAGTGACTGAGTGCAATAAAATAAGTGTATCAAGATATATCAGGACACGGTTGGCCTTCTTCCATTCAATCATAGAGAGTCTGGGCTAATTTCTAAGCTAACTATATATGTCTGTTTTTTTCTTGTCTAGATGTTTGTTTTTTGCTCATCCTCAACTTCGTCATTAGGGTGTTTTATTCTTGATTAAACTAAATACCTCATTCATTTTAAGTTGTTTTCAAAAGGACAAGAAATGCTGCTGATATCGGTTCTGTCATATATATTTCTTTCTCTAACAGCTCTACAGGTCCCACCAAAGAGATGACCTAGTAGCAGAAGAAACACCCCTTGAAAAGAAATTCCAAACATTCAACATGACACCTATTCTTTCTATCTTATACTGGATAGTACATGGGAGTTACACATATATAAACAGTGGATGCCCTCAATTTCATTTGAAAAATAAGTCACGTGACCGTTTTTGTTAACAAAATTTTTTGTCACTGCAAATTTGTATATAAGACATGAATTTTATTTTATATTCATCTTTGAGACTCCCACACCTGCTGAAGCGTACAATTAACCAACTCAACTAGACTAGTGTGCAGACAGAACGATATTCAATTAAAGTTCCAGGTACAACGCTGTTTGAATGTACGACTCTTCTACACTTATGTCTTACTTTCTTTGGAATACTGGAAAGATTAAGGGAAAACAATAAATTTCTATATGATGAGTAACCAGATAGGGACAACAGATCTCATTTGAAGTGACGAGAGAAGTCTTATTAGCCCAGTTTTTAGTAGAGCTTCGGGCGCCACTCTGATTAAAACATTTTTTCCCCCTGTTCTTTTTCAATATCAATTTCCAATATTCATCGTAGTCTATTTTATTTTATTTTAGTATACATTTCGTCTATTTCTCTACCTGAGGACTTTTGTTTATTTGGTTGTTCTTCTCCGCTTTATGACTCAGTATATATATATATTGATTCTTCTCCGATGATGCTTTCGTTATTACAGCTTCTGGCGCATTGAATGATGTTTCAGGGAATACCAAAACGTCAGAAACTTTCTTTGTACTCTGCAATCGTGAGAATAGTTTCCATGTAATTTTGCTCGTGGTCCCACTCTTTAACGGATCGTTCAGATAAGTAAATATAGAATCTGTCCATATTCCTGATCCAGTCCAATTCATCACATCCTTAGAGTGATCTACCAAAGTATTGTCTTTCTTTCTTCGCAATGTCATTTCTGTAATTTGAAAAACTACTTCTCTTAGGATTGGATGACCCATTTTACTTTGAATTGTCCAATTTTCAAACAATAACTTCCTCACAGAAGTACCACTTTTAGGGTCTAACCCTGGCATACTCTGATCAAATTCAATACCCACTATTAAACCCAAATCTCTTGGATCCATATCCTCGGGGATCCAGTTGGGAATAGCTTGAATTGGTATGGTATCCATATCACAATATATACCACCTCTTGCCAACAAGATCAAATATTTGAAAAAATGTAATTTCAATGGTCTAGTTGGCAACTGTTGATATGCTTCCAACACTTGCGGAATCGATTTGTAATGGAATTTCACTAATAAATCCATAAAATCATCATCTATTGTCTCATAAACAAACCCAGGGTTCATATCCTTCCACACTTCCCTCTTATCATCACTTTCTGAACTTGGATCTTCCGCTGTTCCAACTTGCCAAATAAAGGCCGGAAATTTACTCTTTGGTGCGTAGGGAAATTTCAAAGATAATGCCTCACGTAAACTGGAGTCCTTAGGTACTGGTTTCAAATAGTTGATTTTCCTCTCCATAGCTCTTCTTTTGGTATCTATAATCTTTTGATTTTTTTGATTCATTTCTTTCGTTTCTTTAATCAATTTTTTAAACTTACGAACCATCTCCGATTGTGTCTTATCATTAGATTGATCCAATAAAATGGCATTATTTATCTCTCTAGGCAAATTTTGCAAGATCTGTTGCAACTCATTCATGCTAGATTTAGATGCGAATTTAGAAACTGTGACCACAGTAACAATAGCAACTAACAAGACCCAAATCAATCTTTTAATTACTAAATTCGATTTCTTCATCCTCAATTAATCCGTTTCAACCTTTTATAAAATAGCAACCAGTTGAATCAGTGATTACAACTGGGTCTTCGCAAATTTTCGTTTTTCCCATTGTTCTATGTCTATGTACATTTTTCATCTATTTATAAGTCCACGCATTTTCATGGCGCTCATGCAGGGTAGAAGAAGTACTGTAGAAACGATCATCTTTGAAATCTAAAAATTAACAAAGTCTTGTATTTTGCTGTAGTTTTGTCTGTAAATTGTATAATATATAGTGATATGATATGTCTAGCTCTCCTGTTCAGCTTGATTTTTCAACTTTGCCTCTTGTTCCAATCTTTCTTCAATTTCTCTCAATTCTTGTTCTCTTTGCAATAATTCCTTTCTCTTCATTAGTAATTCTTGCTGTACCCTCTCTTCAAACGCCTTCAATCTTTCTTCTTCCAATCTTATTTGTTCTTCACGTGCCAAATAAGTGTTTTGTGCCTCAGTGGCTGCTGTTGAATTGTCTTGCTCATTTTTAACCACTTGTGGGGAATCACGTACTTGTGTTTGCAAACTATTACCTGCTGATCTGCCACCAAACGAAGATACTTCCCCAGATAGTGCGTCAGTTCTATAACGTTCATATAGATTTTCATGTGTATAGTCTTTCAAATCATGCAAATGTGAAATCAATAGAGCGTTTCTCAGCATTACAAAATCTGAAACGTTTGCATCTTCAACATCAATCATACCCCATGGATATTTTCTACCACGAACAACTAAATCATTTCCCATATCATAGACTTCATTAGACCCAATAATGGAAAATGGTAATAACGATTTTAAATACATATTTGTTTCATAATCTTCATCAGTTATGTCTTCTTCGTCAAAGGGGAAATTATAGATGGGTAAACTGAACCTATCTATATCTTCCATGATCAATTTCTTATTGAATTTCAGTTCTTCAGGGGTTAAGGAATCTGATTTACTAATCACAGGTAAAATATTAACTAAAGGACCTAACTGTTTAATGAACTCAACATCCATTTCCTTTAAACCATGACCTGTAGGATTGATTAAATAAAGGCAACAATGTACCCTACCATCTTTAAATCTTGGATTTCTCCTTACTCGACTTTCCTCTAACAAAATCTCATCATATTGGTGACGGATATAGTCGGATATAATCTCAAAAGACAAAGTATTATCCAAGGAATCACCAAAACCTGGTGTATCAATAATATTTAATTGAATCTTCACACCTTCATCATCTTCTAATTCCACAGTTTCCTCCCTTAATTGCAATTGAATCTCAGTAGACGTATCAGTAGGTAACAAAACAGTAGTAGAAGTGTCGACTACTTGTTGTCCACATAACGTGTTAATAAAAGTGGACCTTCCACAACCAGACTGTCCCACCACCATCACAGTAAAATTAATACCTCTTTTCAAATTCTTTCTCTTTCTTAACGCAGATGATGCTTCAATGATACCTGACATGATTGTTTGCCTTCCTATTCCCTTATTATTGCTTTCTTTTTTTCTGGTGAAGTATTATTTTAATGCATTTCAACATCAGCATTTCTGATTTTCTTTGTTTTGGAAACGAATCTCGACAGTGTCCGGTTAGAGACCGGTATCATTTCGGACACTTTGCAAAGTTTTGCAAAATTTCAAAATTTTGACTCATTGAAACATTTCATCTACCAAAGACCTAGTTACAAGTCTCTCTTGACAGATTCCTGCTCTTTCCATTGAGCAAATATAAAAATTTAGCTTAGTTTGCATATAAAAGTATTGATTATTGAAATAATTCATCTTAAAGAAAGAGGAAGAAGAAGCAAATAACATGTCCACTACAAAAAACGTCGTTCTTATCGATAACTATGATTCGTTCACTTGGAATGTCTACGAGTACTTATGTCAAGAAGGTGCTAACGTAACAGTTTATCGTAATGATCAGATTACCTTACCTGAACTAATTACATCGAACATGGATACAGTGATCATCTCACCTGGTCCAGGCCATCCAAGGACAGATTCTGGTATTTCAAGAGATGTGATTAAATATTTCACAGGTAAGATCCCTGTGTTTGGTATCTGTATGGGTCAGCAATGTATGATTGATGTATTTGGTGGTGAAGTCTCCTATGCAGGTGAAATTGTTCACGGTAAAACGTCTCCTATTTACCATGATAATAAAGGTTTCTTTAAAGGTGTACCACAAGGCGTTGCTGTTACTAGGTACCATTCTTTGGCTGGTACTAAGGAAACTTTACCTGATGTATTGGAAGTGTCTGCTAAAACAGAGAGCGGTGTGATTATGGGAGTGAGGCACAAGAAATATACTGTAGAAGGTGTTCAATTCCACCCGGAATCTATTTTAACTGAAGAAGGTCACTTAATGATTAAGAACATTTTACAAGTTAGTGGTGGTACTTGGGAGGAAAACCAATCTTTGAATGTGGCTACTTTATCAAAGAAAGAATCCATATTGACTCAAATTTATGATCAACGTAAGAAAGATGTGGCTCAATTATCAAACACACCTGGTCAAACGATAAGGGATTTGAAATCCACCTTCGAGTTAGGCTCATTACCAAGTGTGCAAGATTTTTATCAACGTTTACAAGCTTCAGGCAAGAAAGCTGCGGTACTAGCTGAAGTGAAACGTGCATCTCCATCTAAAGGTGATATCTGCATCGACGCTATTGCTGCCGAACAAGCTTTGAGATATGCCGACGCTGGCGCATCTGCAATTTCTGTGTTGACAGAACCACATTGGTTTAAAGGTAACATACAAGATATTATCAGTGTGAGAAGAGCTTTAGATAAAAAATATGCAAATGATGAAAGAAATAGACCATGCATTTTGAGAAAAGAATTCATTTTTAGTAAATATCAAATTTTGGAAGCTAGATTAGCAGGTGCAGATACTGTATTATTGATAGTAAAAATGTTAACACAAGAATCATTAAAAGAATTGTATGAATATGCCATTAAGGAAATGGGGATGATGCCATTAGTTGAAGTGAATTCTAAAGAGGAGCTAGATCGTGCCTTGGCCATTAATTCTAAAGTTATTGGTGTTAATAATAGAGATCTGCATTCGTTCACAGTGGACTTAAATACCACTAGTAATTTAGTGGATGCCATACCAAAGGATACTTTATTGATCGCATTATCTGGTATTACAAAGAGTTCAGATGCTGATAAATACAAGAAGGAAGGTGTCCATGGATTTTTGGTTGGTGAAGCTTTAATGAAGACAAATAACGTGACTCAGTTCATTGATGAACTTTGTCACTGAATTCATGTAATTTTTACGTAGTATTATAGAGAAGCATGCCCGAGTAAATTATTAATTTATTATAGCTTGAAAATTTTACATTTGATAAAAGACTGCAGAAAGAGAAACTTAAAAAAAGTGTATTATGTCATCTACCTATATATGTTATCATATTAATTCATCAGTATCATCTTCATTCCTTCTTTGGTTTGCTGAAATTTTCACTTTGCACATACTTTAAACCTTTAAATACTTGCTCCTTATTATGAGTTTGATGGACCATCAAGAATCCGATATCTACCAATTTGGGCCAGTTAACGTATTGAATACCATTGGAGAATAAGAAGCCGAACGATGCAGTACAAACCGTAGTTGATAAGAGTAGGTATAACAGGTTTTTAGAACTGGTGAATGCATTTTCCTTTGGAAAGAAGATAGACATAAAGATCACGGCAATAGATGCCCAGATCAAATATGGGATTGTTTGAGTTAGTGCTGGTCTTCTATCAGGGAATGGAGACTTAATTGACGTAGTATATGGTTTAAAATTACCTAAGAATAAATCGTAAGAATCCTGTCTTGGGCCATCGGTTAAGTTATTTTGATAGTAACGTGAAGCAGAGTTTAAGAAATCATTCAATGCACCAACACGTGTACGCTTTCCTGTTCTAGTGAAATCAGTCTTTAGTGCACCGGTACCTGAATAAGCGTTACTCACCGCGTCTGCGTTATCAGCCCAAAAATTTTGGAATTTGAATAACAAAGAGTGATCATTTTCCCATAAATTATCAGAGGTAGTCAACCCTGCGGTTTCAAATTCTCTTTGTAAAACCCAATGAGCCAGAACAGACTGTACAACATTAGTTCTATCTAAACAATCCATACAGTTGGTCCTTACGATAGATTGCTGCTTATTAATGATTTTTTTTGCACCTGTAGATGGTTCAACAGTCATTTGAAAGAAATCATCACTTGAAAGACCTAATTTGGTCAAATGTTCTATTAATAATTTAACCCTATGCCATTTCATCTTACGACATTCATGATGGAAATCGAAATAAACGTAATGCAATTTATCATTCTTTAACGCTTCTACAGCTTGTTCATAGGCATCCTTAACAGGTTTTTCATGACCTGTTTGATTAACCAAATTGACTAAGTAATTATCACCATACAATTGTACCTGTTGATCGAAATGTTTCTTAGTATCAGCCCAATCATTACTAGTGTTATCACCTAATACCAAACTTGGTTTATATTTCAAATTATTAATTTCTGCCCAATGTACTGGTACAGATCCCCTTGTCTGTAAGAAGGAAAAAACTTCCTTGGAATCAACGATTAGAATTTGTTCCGTCTCATTAAAATTACCCACATTACCATCTTTATCAACACCACGGCGGAAATATCTAGTACCAGCTCTTAATCGACTACGTCTAGTGATTAACCCAATTGAGATTGGTTTCGACTGGAAAATGGTGTCAGTAATTTTCACGTAACCATTAATGACAGGTTGAATAAATGCAACTAAATTTAAATCTCTCAACTCCTTAGTTAAGTAATAGTTCCAGAAGTATTTATCATCGATTGGTGCCGTTGATGTCTCTTCGACGGAGTAATTTCTTTGCATGGAATTCGTCAAATCATAAGTGTAAGAAAAGAACAAAGTTGCATCTTTCAATTGTAAGTCTAGTAATTTCAAATATTCAGATTCATCACTATCGATTTGTGATTGAATCTTACATGGGATAATAGTGTGAGAAACGATCTTATAGATGGGATGATTATTAACCTTACCAGTTTCTTCCACTGAATTGGCGATCAGGGCATATTTATTCAATTTCAATTTGATAAAACCTAATAATGCAGCAATTCTCTTAGTTTTTGAGGATTGAGCAGGGAAATGATCATTGGAGGTGATTTTGACGGATTGATCTTGACTACTTAAAAAGATAGTATTATCATTGTTTTGAGAGGTAGTGGAAAAAGATGAAAGGTCAACAGGTCTAAAGAATAACCCTTCTGAGGTTTGAGCGAAAAGTAAAGGACCAGCAGACATGTAATTGATTGGCGAAAGGTATTATTATTATTATAGGAGAACAACTGAGTCTAGCGACAAGTTAAGCCAGTACGGTTCAACAACAATCTTTTGTGGCAAAGCTAAGAGTTGTATCAAATCAATTGATTAAACTGACAAAGATAATCAATAAACTACACAATATTGGTAGACAAGAAAACAAACAATAGAATCAAATTTAAATAGTATTGTTTTTTTCCCATTTCTGTCTGTTTATTAGATTTGAAAAAAAAAATCAGTGAACGACGGAGTGCGGGTTACGGATGTTTCTGTGTAAGACGTTCTTTTTAAACAATGACACGAAATGGTTGTATTATTTTTATATTTGGGAGTTACTAATTTACATATTTTATAATGATTCCAATCAATTAACCTTTGCAATTAGGGAATCAATGTCAATTTGAATAATTGGTGCAGTGGAAGCGTTGGAAATTTGGCGAATTTTTGATTCTTTTTCTTTGTGTTCGATCTTTCTCAACTTATTTAAGGAATTGAAACCAGATACTTCTCTGTTCAATTTAAAAGGTTGTAAGAAGAACGTACATTTCTTGAAGAAATCGCCTAGTGTGGCAATTTCATGGATAATATCTTCCATACAAATAATACCAGTATCACCCAATTTTTCCTCGATTATGTTATTATCGTTCAAGACAATCTCTTTCATCTCTGTCTCACCGTCACGTTGATACAATATCCTTGACCTCTTTTGAATCAAGGAACGGATGGAACTTAAAGATGGCTTACCAATGACAATATATGGAGCGACGATCTTCAGTAAGGGAAACACAGAAGATGTCAGTTTGATAAACACACCTGTATTTAGTTCACTTAATCTTAAGACTGAAAGGATCTTAAATACCTTATGTGGTAACTTCACTGCAGTAGGACCCTTAACTCTGACTACAAATAACAATCCATCCTTCCCATCATATTCAATTTTTTCTCTAACCAAGCTATCTTCCTCCTCTTCATTTTCACTCTCTACATCTTCGTTCTGGTCTTCTTGCACAGCTTTTTCAGAAATCTTTAAAATGAAATTCTTTTCAGATGGTAAATGATCTAACTCGTTCTTTAATTTTTTGTTTTCCAATTTCGCAATTCTCTTAATTCTTTCCTTCTCTCTTTCAGTAGCCAAAGTGTTAGCAACAATGGATTCCATTCTAATAAATCTATTCTTCTTCGCAGATTTCAATTTTCTTTGCTTAGCTTGTCTTTGTCTAGCCAACTCTTGCTTCTCCAATCTCGTTCTGTCAGCATTTCTCCTCTTACGAAGCAAGATTTCAGGGGTAGAGTTCAAAACTGGTTTAATAGGCTCAGACATCTTGCTATACTGATATTTGCAACCTTCCACCTAATTAATAAATTAGCTAACATATCCATCTAAAGCTCTCTATAACAATATAATAAAATTTTCAATCGAGAGAAGCTCATCGCACCAAATCAAAATTTTCGCGGTCGTATTAAGCGATCTGCTGGAACGTCACTGGCTCGTGATATAATAGCAGATCTTCCCGTATAACATAAGGATTTTTCAGTCATTGTAGATATGTTGGTGGAATATTCTAGTGTTTTTTTCAGTCAATTAGACAAGCCAGATATGCAAGATACGAATAAATCACTGGATAGTGCCACATTGGCTCAATGGACACAGGAATTGCAATCAGATTCAACTTACAATGTGTCAGCGACAGTTTTGAAAAATGGGAATGCAGACGATCTATTATTGAATAAGTTACGTCTTTTTCAAATCGATCAGCCCACATATAATATAACAGTGTCAGATTTGGATAAAATTGGACCCATCACATCACAGAAGGCCTCCGGTAGATGCTGGTTGTTTGCCGCTACGAACGAATTGCGTATTAATATTATTAAAAATTTAAATTTAAAAAATTTCGAATTGTCACAGGGATATTTATTCTTTTATGATAAGCTAGAGAAGGCAAATTATTTCCTGGATCAAATTATTGATACTGCAAGTGAAAATGTGGATTCAAGATTGGTACAATACCTTTTGACTGCTCCTGTACAAGATGGAGGTCAGTATTCTATGTTTTTCAATTTGGTGAAGAAATTCGGACTGGTTCCTAAATCAATTTATGATGATAGAAATTATTCCATTACTGCATCAAGAAAATTGAATGCCATATTGACTACAAAATTGAGAGAATTTGCTGAATTATTGAGAAACGCAATCAGGGATGGGAAGACCGTGGAATCGATGAGACACGATATGCAAAGAGAAATATTTAAGATCTTAACCATGTTCTTGAATATTCCATCAGTACAGCCAAATGAAAAGTTTACCTGGTCTTATGTCGACAAGGATAAGAATGTGCAATCTTTGAACTGTACTCCTTTGGAATTTGCTACCCAATACGCAGGCTTGAATCTACATGATCCCTTGAAAGCGCCAGTATCATTGATTAATGATCCTAGAAATGAATATGGAAAATTAATCAAGATCGATCGTTTAGGTAACGTTATCAATGGGGATGATGTCCTCTATCTAAACGTGGATAACGAAACATTATCCAAATTGGTTATTAAGAGATTGCAGAATGATAAAGCAGTCTTTTTTGGTTCTCATACACCTAAATATATGAATAAGGATCATGGAATCATGGACATCCAGTTATGGAATTATGAAGCGATAGGCTACAAATTAAATCAATCCAAATCTTCTAGAATTAAATATCATGAGAGCATGATGACTCATGCAATGTTGATTAGAGGTTGTAATATTGAAGAAGGTACTACTCTGCCATCCCGTTATTGTGTAGAAAACTCATGGGGGCAGGATTCAGGTAAAGATGGCCTTTATTTGATGACTCAAGAATATTTTGAAGAGTATTGCTTTCAAATAGTGGTCGATCTAGATGAATTACCAAGTGAGTTAGCTGATAAATTTATTTCTAAAGAGGAAAAACCAATAGTTTTACCAATCTGGGATCCTATGGGTGCTTTGGCAGACTAAATCAATATATGTTCTGAAACTATATACAAATCGAATATGCTTACATAAAAATAAATGCTCTTGGATTAATATAAGAATTAGGAATATGCTAAAAATTATCATTTTGTGAATTACACATCATTTAATGCAACACATACTGCACCTTTATGATGTCCTCCATATTGTCTTACTATCTCTCTAGTAGAAAGATCCCATAGTCTCACATAATGATCAGATGATGCGGTAACTAAGTATGCGCTATCTGCACTAAATGCACAATCCCAAACCCATCTTTGATGTCCATCCAAAGTGGTCTCTAAATTAAATTCTTCGTCCTCACTATTTCCGACCGACCATATCTTTGCCGTATGATCTGCTGAGCATGTAGCCAGATGTTTCACGTCTGATGATAACACTACTCTTGTAATATAATCCTTATGTGCACTGAATTTGTTTATAGGTTTCAAATTAGAAGCATCTGTATGATTAGGCATCTCCCATACATAACAATCACCTTTATTATTTGCAGCAACTAACATCGACCCATCACTTGCCACAGAGAGTGATTGCAATGACGTATTATCATCATCGGGGATCAATTGATGAGTACATTGATTCTCACCCAAATCCCAAATCTTTATCGTGCCATCTCTATCACAAGAGATTAATTCACCTTGGTTAGGATGTATCACTACTTCATTAACCGGCGCATTATGTTTATAATTTCTGGGTACTGATGGGGATCTGACGTCCCACACTTTGATAGTCCCATCTTCACTAGACGTCACCATCCATTTATTATCCTGTTGAAATGACACCGAAGTAACATTTCCCTTATGTCCTTCAAATGTAGCCACAGCATTAGGATTAGTGGTCCGTATATCGTAAAGTCTTACGTTCTGGTATCCTGCTGCTGCTAGCAATTTCTTATCATTTGTAATTTGCAATCTATTCACTTGTGAATCTGAATGTTGGATTGTGCGGGAACAGACCCCAGTTAATGCTTCCCAAAACCTTATTGTATGATCGTAACCTGCCGATACCAATATAACTGACATTATTATTCTTTTTGGCTTTTCATCTGTTGCAAATTAGTAAATGATTCGAGAACTTTCTAGAACTTTTCACTATTAGATTTCATCTTTTTTCTTTATTTTACATAGCGTTCCATGTCATCATTGAAAAAAAAAAGAGAACTGACATGGAAGATCAAAAGAACTATGAAACAATAATTTCGTTTTGAGGTGCCTTTTTAGTCAAACTACTGTATTCTTGTCTGGATAACAACTGATAATTGCTATATATAACAAATGGTTAAAGAAACGAAATTGTACGATTTATTGGGTGTTCAACCTAATGCCACCGAACAAGAATTAAAAAAAGGTTACAGAAAAACAGCTTTAAAATATCATCCAGATAAGCCTACTGGTAACACTGAAAAGTTCAAGGAAATCTCTGAAGCTTTTGAAATCTTAAATGATCCAAATACAAGAGAAGTTTATGATCAATATGGGTTAGACGCTGCTAGGTCTGGTGGCCCATCATTTGGTGGTGCTGGTGGATTCCCAGGTGGTAATGCAGGCGGATTCGGTGGCCATTCCTTCAGTAATGATGACGCATTTAATATGTTTTCACAATTCTTTGGAGGCGCTGGTGGTTCAGATTCATTTTCTAGTGGGGGATTCCATTCAATGGGTGGTATGCCTGGTGGTATGCCTGGTGGTATGCCTGGTGGTATGCCTGGTGGAATGCCCGGTGGAATGCCCGGTGGCTTCAGATCTGCTCCCCCAAAACCTGAAGAAGAAGTTGTGCCAGTTAATTTACCAGTCAGTTTAGAAGATTTGTTTACTGGTAAAAAGAAATCATTTAAGATTGGCAGAAAAGGACCAGGTGGTTCCCAAGAAAAAACTCAAATAGACATTCAATTAAGACCTGGTTGGAAAGCTGGTACCAAAGTCACCTATAAGAATCAAGGTGATTTTAATCCACGAACAGGTGCTAGAAAGACTCTACAATTTGTCATTCAAGAGAAAAATCATCCTAATTTCAAAAGAGACGGTGACGATTTGATCCACATCTTAAAATTATCATTCAAAGAATCGTTACTTGGATTTGCTAAGACAATTGATACTATAGATGGTAGAAAACTACCGTTATCTAGATCTCAACCTGTCCAACCAACTGAAGAAGCTACTTATCCTGGCCAAGGTATGCCAAACTCTAAGAATCCCTCCCAGAGAGGTAACTTAATCATTAAATATAAGATCGATTATCCAATTTTTTTGAATGACAATCAAAGAATGGCCATTGAACAAAACTTTTAAGTACAAAATTTCCATGCTTAGACTCCCACCTCAACGTACTTTCCTTACTGATAGAAATTAATCACCGTGTACTAATATTTTCTTTAATATGTATAGTATCTAATATAAAAGAACAATGATAAAAGTATATGTAAAATGAATAAGGATATTAAGAATGTGCTCGTTTATAATTTGCATCTTGAATGCTTTAATTGTCTCATTGCTGTGTGTAAACGCTTTGATACAGCTTCGATGAATTGATCAGTAGTAGCATATTTGTCTAGCTTCACGAGAAGTGCCAGATCTTTGGTCATTATTCCGTCCATTTGTACTGTATCAATTGTTGCTTTTTCTAAAATTTCCCCAAATTTGACTACAGCTGGTGTGTTATCTAACTTACCTCTTTGTATTATCCCTCTAGACCATGCAAAAATTGAAGCGATTGAGTTAGTTGATGTAGGTATACCTTTTTGATACTGTCTATAATGTCTAGTCACTGTTCCATGTGCTGCTTCACTTTGAAATGCTTTCCCATCCGGTGTAATCAAGATTGAAGTCATTAACCCCAAGGATCCAAACCCTTGTGCCACAATATCAGATTGAACATCGCCATCATAATTCTTCATTGCAATTATAAAGCCACCTTTAGATTTCAACATTTGTGCTACCATATCATCAATTAAACGATGTTGATATGTTATTCCTAGGTCAGCAAATTTTTCCTTATACTCCTCTTGGTACATTTGCATAAATATGTCTTTAAACATTCCGTCATATTTCTTCAATATAGTATTTTTAGTGGTAAAGTATAATGGCAATTTTCTCTTCAAAGCCATTTCAAAGCTTGCTCTAGCGAATCCCTTTATTGATGGTGCCGTATTATACATTGCCATCGCAACACCCGAGTTGCCCTTTTTGAAATCAAACACTTCAATCTCCTTAACATTATTACCATTCAAATTAGATCGCATAACCAGTTTGGCTGTGTGATTCTCAGGAACCACTATTTCAGTAGCCTTATATTGATCGCCATGAGCATGCCTCCCTATAATAATGGGCCTTTCCCATGAAGGTACCAACCGAGGTATTTTGGGAATGATAATAGGTTCTCTAAATACGGTTCCATCTAATATATTTCTTATGGTTCCGTTTGGTGACTTCCACATTTGTTTCAAATGAAACTCCGATATTCTTGCTTCGTCGGGAGTAATTGTAGCACATTTCACCGCTACATCATGCTTCAAAGTAGCCTTAGCCGCATCTATTGTAACTTGATCATTTGTATTATCTCTATTTTCAATTGATAAATCAAAATACTTCAAGTTTATATCTAGAAAGGGAAGTATTAATTGAGATTTAATGAGGTGCCAAATGATTCTGGCCATCTCATCTCCGTCCATTTCTACAATGGTATTTTTAACCTTAATCTTTTTTGAAGACATCATAATATGGTTCTAATAATAACGTTTATTATCAGACTCCTTCCTTAGGGCTAGGACATCAACATTGTACTTCAATTAGTAAAGAACTATTCTTAATTCACTCTCTGATAACTCCACCACATCGCATCGCATTCGCTCTTCATTCAATTACATAATCGATACAAGCAGAAGAGATCATATTATTTTATCATTTCTTTCTATGTATTTTATCTATTTAATATTCATGTATATAATATATTGGCGTAAGTCTCAGTTTTCCATCAATTCCTTAACAGTCTTTTTGCCATCTAGAACATTTTTCATGTTGTCCAAGATATCGGCAAAGGTGTCGAATTCATGAAATGGGACAGCTTGTCTCTTACAGAAAGTTACCAAATCTTTACCTCTCTTGGCAAATAACAAGTCACATTCCTTGGCAGCACTCAAATCAGAAATACCATCACCACAGTAAAAATAAATTGGTCCTTTTTCACTTCCTTCCAAGGCAGATTCGTACTTTTTTTTGTAAACGTCAATAGTCCTAGATTTATCATGACCGAATGGAGTTTCATCTTTGTAAATGACTCTCCATTTGCCTTCATGATCCACTTCCACTTCATTGGCTTCGATAGACAACTTCTTAATGGACTCTTCCCCAAGCAATCTGGCCAGCAAATCCTTAATAATAGTTTTCATACCGCTGGAAACAACGACAATTGGCACATCGTTAGCTTGAGCCCATTCAAAAGTGTCCTTAAATCCAGGATCTAATTGAATCTTCTCCTCCAAGGCTTTCATACATTCAGGCAGTGGTTTGTGGATAGAATCAATCATAGCGGTGAAACCTTCTCTGAATGATTTACTACCATCAAGAACACCTTCGAAAATCTTACCTCTTTCTTCCTTCCCGAAGCCGTAAGTGTCAGTCAGGTAATCGTTGGAATCTTGCCATGTGACTGTACCGTCAAAATCAGTGAATATAACAGCTTTAACCATCGTTTCTCTGCCTGCCTTGTCTTTACCAACTGATGATTCTTTCTGTTTGCTTCCCTCTTCTTTTTTGGTGATCATGAAGTTTTCAAAATTTTTCAACTTTTCGAGGCGAAGTGAAAGGTTTGAGATTCTCGAGAGATTTGCAATTGAATTCCTCGCCCCCCCACATTATTAACTAAAGCAATTGTCCTAATAGCACCTCTATTTTTTTTCAATCTTGTTAGAATACCAAAAAAAAATAGCTGCCACATATGAATATTGTTGTATTCTCAGGTGGTACCGCCACAAACTCCTTAACACCTTGTTTCAAAGAAATTTCCGTCACCAGGGGATGCGATTTAGCCTACATTCTACCTATTTCAGATAATGGTGGGTCCACAAGTGAAATCCTCCGTGTCATAGGTGGTCCTGCCATAGGTGATATTAGATCTCGTATTGTGCGTTTAATGAGTGATTCAAAATTGATGGAACTGTTTGCTTATAGGTTACCTGATGATAAAGTACAGGCTAAGAGGGGATGGAATGAAATTGTTGACGGAACTCATGTGTTATGGAATAATAATGGCATTTATCCCGAGGTGAAAGAAATGTGTAGAGCTTTTTTTATTCATATGCAATCTGAATTGTTAAAAAAGAATAGATCTTCCAATCCTTTCCAATTTGAAAAGGCCTCTCTGGGCAACCTTTTTCTCACGGGGGCAAGATTGTTCATGGGGTCTCTTGATGCTTCAATTGAATTGATGATGAGAATTGGGAGATGCAGTGAGGATGTGCATGTTATTCCATGTATCAATACTAATCATACTCATCATATTTCTGCACTTTTGGAAAATGGTGATATTATCACCGGCCAATCCCAAATTTCACATCCATCTAAAAGATCTGCTTTAAAATCTACAGAATATGAGAATGTAACAAAGACAAAAGATCAATTCATCCATTTGCTAGAATTGGATAATGATAAAATGAACAGTTCGACGGTCTCAGCAATTGATACACCGCCTTTACAAAGTGAACCATCAATGGAACAGGTAGAAGAAGTAGAGTATGCTAATCCACTTTATATATTACCTGAACTGAAACATTCACAACTACATTACGATAAGGTGGATGATAATGAAATGTTGCCTGCCAAAGTAAAAAGGATCCTTTACATTAACCCATATGGTGAAGAAATCAAACCAAACGCCAATTCACGAGCAATTTCTAAAGTTAAAAATGCTGGCATGATTATTTATTCAATCGGTTCATTAATGACTAGTTTATTACCTATTATTGTATTGGGTAATTTGGCTGAAACTATATTAGAGTCACAGAATACCAGAAAAGTGTTGCTAATTAATAATAGTTATGACAGAGAAACGTTTGGGCTGGATGGTACACATTACGTGAAAATGGTGGTGAAATCCATGGTGGAGGCAGTAAGAAGTTATCGGATTATCAAAGGTTTGTCTACTGATTCTTTGAACCATATTAGCTGGAACCAGTTCATTACCGACATTGTTTACTTGAAGAAAGGTGATATTATTATCAAAGAAAAGAAAATGTTGTCGCATGGTATTCATTGTCATGCTATCGATTCCAAATTGATGGAAAATGAATCCTTGGCAGAAATCTTGAATAATATCATTGACCATAGCAGAAGCAATGTTCAAGGACATTAAAATGATGGTATTAACTATTTAAATATGCATATTAATTAACGAAACGAAATAAAATGAAATGAAATCAACGATTACGAACTGCAAAATTTTTTGAAGCATTTTTTGCAAAATTCAGAGTGGCTCTTTAAATTTCTTTCCAATGATCTCTTCGAAAGTATACACCCTAGACAATTCTGATAATATATGTTGTTATTATCATTGAAGATATTCTTGCCGTTTCGTAATAGCACCTCTGTTTCTGATTGGTTATATGTTACCTTGAAAGTGGATGTATTAGATGAGTACCCGTGATTAGTATTAGCATGGTATATAATGATAGGTAAGGGATCACCTCCTACACTTTTAGCATTGCAACCAAGTACAAATGGATGTGATCTTTTCTTTTTGGTTAGTTTGGGAATCTTGTAATGGGTACCCAATTTGTCCAATTGTTTCAATATGGTCACTAACTTGGTTCCGTCAGCATAATTGTTTTCATCTGAACTTGAGTCAATGGCAAGGATTACATCTAGTTTCCTTTCTGGTATAATTAAGTTTCGTAAAGGTATGTTTTCACCGTCTTCTCCACCATCTACCAAGTATAGATGGTCATGTTTAGTCATTTCATTTTCTATATTTGGATAATTAAAAAATGGGTTATGGTAATAAACTGCAAAATCGGTTTCAGGTTGGGTAGCCGAAAGCGATGATGTTCTTGTGGGATTTAATTTGGTTCCAATGAGTCCAAATAAGCTCATTAATGATTTTATTGCATGCATAGCTTCCAATGATGATTTGGAAACCTTTTGCCAAATATAAATCAAAACATTATTGAATATTGATGAAGAAGTCGCTGCAATAAAACCAATATCATCAAATTCGTTATAGCATGTCTCTGCCACACCTTTATTAATCTTAGAACCCAAGTATGGCAATTTAATAAATAATCTCAACACATTTTCCCATGATCCAAACTCAAAGGGTGAAAACTCAAACATTATATTTCTCATTTTTCCATTCCTGTTATTGGCTACAAATATGGGGATGGGTGCTTCAAAGTTGGAAAATTTATCATTTCGCTCAATTAATTTAGACAATGAAGTAGTCTCCATGAGAAGATCCTGTTTACCACCATTTTTCAATCTTTTCAATAATGCTTCACCCCAATAGTCTGTAAATGATACGAAAAACCCTTGAACCTTTTTAATTCTCACTTGTAAATGTAGGTCGATATAAAAATTCAACACTTCCTGGAATGTCTTAAATGATTCAGTAATTGAAGTTGCAGCTTGAAAAGTTCCATTGCGAAACAAAAATTGCTTCAATTTATTGATTGGATTATCAATTGTTCTTTTGTATAAAATTGTCCTGGAAACAATTGACTTTTCCATTTCATTAAAGAACGTTTGAAAATCCAAAAACGTGAGATAATCATCTCTCTTTGTCAAATATGGGAATTGCTCTTCCATCCCAGAGACAAGATCTTGTTGGGTAACATCAAATTCTGGTATACCTTGTAACAAGCCTTCGCTCAAATTCCAATTTCCAATCATTGAACTCAAATTGAAATTGTTAACAATCAAATCCATCAAAACCCAACTACCGCCTGACAACCCTGTCAAATATGATACACATTCCCACAACCCTTGTTCCTCAAGTCCTTGTAGAAACCCAGTACCTGTTAACATAGATCTATATCCACCTCCTGATATTGCGACACCTATGTTGGGTGGGTTTGTAATGACCGTGTCTAATGAATCGAAAAGAAAAGTAGTCAAGTTTAAACCTTCTAAATATTTTGTAAAATGTCTTTTTATGATAGGTTTCCGATTCTTTAAATACCACTGCTCTTCAGAACAGGTCTCATTATTCTAAATTTGGTGTTAGTAAAAATACATTTTGTATAAGTTGAATGTATTTGTTTTTTTTATACATACGTTTGCCTCTCTTATGAGTGGATAAGCAGGACATTCCACCCTATATGGGCCCATTGATAAAACTAATATAGCATGAATCTGGAAATAATACAATGAAACTAAATACCAATTCATCTTTCAGTTTTAGTGATTGCCTGAACAGCAGGAATAGATCTCCTATTTTGTGACATCTTCTCTTTATACTCTTCCAAATAGATTTGCCGCGGAGACGGAGACACACCATTTATGGTGCGAACGCATCTTACGATACAACCGTATTATTAACTGAAATATCTAGGAATGAGCTTTTATTGTTGTCATTAACTGGCTAACAAACTATAAATTAATCTAAAGAATATAAAAAAAATAAAACGTATATGAACAACAGAATCCACACGCTAGAGTCTTAGGAAGAAATTATTTGGCTGCCGCGTCATTCGCATGTACTTCTTTATCCTCTTCGATATTCTCAATGATAGCACCATGCTTATTCTTGAAAGCATCCAATTTCAATTTGTCTGGGAGTTTCACAGTGTAACCTTTAATTAATGAAAATTCGTGTACCACGGAACCACCGAGATGGTCGATGGATTCCTTGATCTTCTTAGCTTCCTTATCCGGGGTTGCCTTCTTTAGTGTAACAATATAATTAGTCATCTTTGTATATGTGTATGTTAGATAGTTCTTGTCCAATTGCGAAGTCAGTAAAGGATCTTCACTGTTCTGTTCTGTTCTGCTTAAATAGTTTATCGACTCCCTGGAAATTTCAGGCCAAGACAGACTTTCCCCTTATTCGCCGAGCCCAGTCAGTCATCCTAAAGTGTCAGTAATTTGATCTTGTTGCTTACATATCTATATATCCTATAAAATGCTCCGGCTAAAATCTAAAATCTTTTGACACCAACTCCCCTAACTCGTGGTTTATTATATCAATTAATTTCTCATCATCTCTCAAGGATATCCATTGACTGTGGAAGTAATCAAACCGATTAGGTCCCGAGACAGGCGACGACATCCAAATCTGTTTATTAGAAGGTTGCTTATTAATAATGTATGTTCCAACATTGGGAACAACAATAGTCAATACACCATGACTTAATTCCAGTTCTGTACCGAATTTTTCTGGATATGTTTCACTCAATAATTCTAGGTTGTCCATCAATTTCTCTAGGAACGTATCAGCCTCTGTATGATACGTTTGCATGGACAAGTTTAAAACTTCATCAGGGATCACTTCTCCTCTCGTAGTAGTTAGTGAGTAGTGTCTCTTTGGAAAGACCTTGAAGATAAATTGTGGTTTTGCGTGATAACTTGCAGCTCTTATCGGAGTCACCCTAATGGTTCGAAGAAGATTCAATCTGGCAATCCTTATTAAGGGGCTCTTGAACATCTCGGTTTGCAATAATCTATTTCTCCACTATCTACATGTTTTGCGAACTATTATGAAATTGTTATGCTTTCTTATATAACTAAGTATTATGTGATTAGTAATCTGCCGACTCCAGTGCTGAAAAATTTAGGCGCTGAACAATTCAGTAACTGCCACAGTTAACAGTGACTGGAATCACCAATTTAAGTATGTCTCTCATAGAATAACATGAAAGCGTCTGGTGTCGTTAATACCTCCATTTCGTCTACTTTAATAACGGACTCGTCTGATATTCTCACCCATTGATCCTGGAATTCTCTGTATGCAATGTAATGCCCATAATTATGTGTACCATAATGGACAATAACAGATTTCAAACTGTAAAGAACTTTATCGTAAGGTTTCAATTGAGTCATGGAATATTTTTGCTGTTTGGCTGGTTTCAGATCTTCTTCTGCAGATTCGGAACAGTATTCTTGCTCTTCATTCTGGGGATATTCGCGACCCAAATCCATATGCAAATTCTCGTATTGTCGATTGTTCTTTATCACATAATAATCATTGTCGTTATTGTCATCATCCCCCTGCACATTGTAGATATCCGATATAGTCAATTTTTTCTTGAACAAGACACGACGATTATCCTTCTTGATTTGGAAAGTCTTCTTATCAAACCGAGATCGATTTATATGGAAACTTATCACTAATGGTAATCGCACCATATAAAACTGTTTTAACTTTTCACCTTTAACTTTTTCTCTCACATGCAAATTCTCATCTTCTATATATTTTCCTGAAAATAACATCTGCTCTATGGCGGGATCCATCTCATCTTTCATGCTCAATAAGGTGCATCTATTACAACTCACTTCTTCCAAGATGTATGGCTCCATCCAATAATGGATCAAAGTAGACAATTTAAAACACTTGTCATTAGTATTTGGTAAATTTAAAGTGATGTTATTAAAACTAGAATATTTCGATCGAGAAACCTCATGGCATTGCAAGCATTCAATAGTTGTCTTTAGAATCCCATCAAATGGCGATTTTACAATTACTGTATCATTCACGTCAGGAAAGTATGTGGTACCATAGTGACTAAATGATAAACTGCCATCATACACTGTTTGTTCTTTCCTTTGGGGCAAATTTTCCAGTTCTAACAAGATAGTTTGGAAAAATTCTTGAGCATCTTGTTGATCATCCATATCCAATTTAAAATTTCCCTTGAGCATTCTGGCTAAATTTTCCACATTAAAGTATTTCTCCTGCTTCTTACCATCATGACATCCATTCAATTTATTCAACAGGTCATCTAATTCTTTTATAAATGACATTGCCTGAGCAACAACGTGATGCTCCTCATCGGCAAGGTCTTGATCTTTCACCTTCCTGTTACCTTTCTTCTTTTTTCCATACTTCTTCCCCTTTGCTGCACTTTTCTTTTTCAATTGTCTCTTAGAGGTCACAAGAACTTCAGTTGTACCAATTTCCTTACCTAGATCTTCTTCATTAAGTTTATCCTGTAAAAATTGCAACACTGCGTTCAATGAACCTAACGATTGTAGCACGGAGTTCATGAAACATGTGTTACCATTATTGACTAACCCACCCACTTTACCGTCATTTTTTCTCATATCACTATGTTATCCTTCCACTGTATCTTCAGCCTCTGAAAACTTTAAGATGATAAATTTACTATGCTTTTTTTTTTTTTTTTCAACTATGTACAATTTTAGTTTGTTTTGGTTTTTCAAGTAATTAGAAAATGTCTTTCTTTATATAAATACTTGCCTTTGTCATAGATTGAGAGCATAGACTTACCAAGCGTATTTGTAGATAGTACTATACTTCATAGATGCTGTATATTATTCAATCGTTTTGGTACATTTATATGACTCTGACAGCGCCATGGAAAAGGGAAAAAAAAAACTCAAAAATTAAAAAAAGCTCAGTATGGGAAAGCATTGATCATAAAGAAAAAATACCAAAGAAGGTGAAGATTATCATATGATATTTGAACTATTAGGAATATAGCAAATACTGAAAAGAACGACAAAATATTTTGTGGGATGAGGTTAACGAATTCTACCGAATTACAAACTGATGAAGAAAATCAAGAAAGAAAATGTAGTAATAGTCCAAGTAAAATTGATGATCTCATAGCCAAGCAGAAAGATATTATTAGATTAATCAAAGAAGAAGGTGCAGGGTTAACTGATTATGGTGATGTATCAGATATTCATAATATAATAGAAGATGATGTATTAATTAAAGATGAGTTTGATGAAATCTTGAAACAATTTAGAAGAGATAGTGAACCGATGGTAGCCCTTGCTGAAGATGAGGATGATATTTATGATTCTAAAGAGCATGAGAAGATGAATGATAAAAAAATGAAAGGTATACAAGATAATAATAGTGTATTATCCAGCAACAATTTTAAAGAAGAAGTGATCCCACCAGAGAATTTTAGTCACGTTGTTGGTGAAGTGTATAGGAGTAGTTTCCCTCGGTTGGAGAATTTTGCATTTTTACAGAAGAGATTGAAATTGAAGTCGATTCTGGTACTGATACCAGAAGAATATTCTCAAGAAAATTTAGAATTTTTGGAATTGGCAGGAATTGAGTTATTTCAAGTTGGAATGAGTGGTAATAAGGAACCGTTTGTCAATATACCGTCCATGTTATTGACGAAAGCGCTGGAAATTGTGTTGAATCCTAAGAATCAGCCTATATTGATACATTGTAATAGGGGGAAACATAGAACCGGGTGCCTGATAGGATGTATAAGGAAATTACAAAATTGGTCGCTGACGATGATATTTGATGAGTATAGAAGATTTGCGTTCCCGAAGGCAAGAGCGTTAGATCAACAATTCATTGAAATGTATGATGATGAAGAGATAAAACGAATAGCAAGTACAAATAATTGGTTGCCCTTGCAATGGTAAGACAAATAGAGAAAAAAAGCACGCTTAATTAATGAAGAATAAGTTATTATTATATCACATAAAACAAAAAAATAGTATTTATTTATGCCCTTGTTAACCCATAAATATGATATGCTTTCCACAAAGAGAAAAGAATATCCGATGCACTAATATATAAGATATCATGAAAAGAGAATATGAAAAAGAGGAATCGTCCAAGTACAAATCTAGGATCTTTCACCTCTTAATCTTCTAGCCAACTTAATATCCTTCTTCTGGATAGTGACACGCTTAGCATGAATAGCAGCCAAATTGGTGTCTTCGAATAAGGAAACCAAGTAAGCTTCGACAGATTCTTGCAAGGCACCAATGGCGGAAGATTGGAATCTCAAATCAGTCTTGAAATCTTGAGCAATTTCTCTAACTAATCTTTGGAATGGTAATTTTCTGATCAACAATTCAGTAGATTTTTGGAATCTTCTGATTTCTCTTAAAGCAACGGTACCTGGCTTATATCTGTGAGGCTTCTTGACACCACCGGTAGATGGAGCAGATTTTCTGGCGGCCTTGGAGGCCAGTTGCTTTCTTGGTGCCTTACCACCAGTAGACTTTCTTGCTGTTTGCTTGGTTCTAGCCATTGCTAACTGTTTTATGTATGTTCTTGTGTGTTATTGGTGATTTATCCTAGAAAAACACAAGAAAAACAAGTAGAGACTTGCTGTAGAGACAAGAAAGGATCAAGAAGTGCGCCTGTTTAAATATGATTGATCCAGTAAACGCTTCAGTGGGCCAGAGGCATTTGCTGGGTGTCCATTCCAGCGTTTTCTCGTTCTGGGCCTTAGTGTGAAATTGGTGGAATGCATGCAAACCGCGTCGAAAACAGACCGTTCCCAGAGTTTCACTTTAGTATGATCCGTCGTGCTCAGAGTTTCGTTGCTGTCTTGTGTTCATCTTGTGAGATCTCCCAGTTTGTTTGCAACATATATATATATATATATATATAGGTGCGTGGGTACATGTATCTTGTTTCTTGTTCTCTTCTTTTCCTATCCATTTCCTAGCAGAACAACAATAACAAAACATATACAATACAATACAATGTCCGGTAGAGGTAAAGGTGGTAAAGGTTTGGGTAAAGGTGGTGCTAAGAGACACAGAAAGATTCTAAGAGATAACATTCAAGGGATCACTAAGCCAGCTATTAGAAGATTAGCTAGAAGAGGTGGTGTCAAGCGTATTTCTGGTTTGATCTACGAAGAAGTCAGAGCCGTTTTGAAATCCTTTTTGGAATCCGTCATTAGAGACGCTGTCACCTACACAGAGCATGCTAAGAGAAAGACTGTCACTTCCTTAGATGTTGTTTACGCTTTGAAGAGACAAGGTAGAACTTTGTACGGTTTCGGTGGTTAATCTAATCTATTCCAAATTCAATCTATTCAATTCAAATACACGGTAAAAAAAAAAAAAAAAAAAAAAAAGTCTGTTAACGCAATAGCGTTCCTTTAGGAGGTTTAAATTCCTATGTATTATAACGCATTTTTATGTCTATATATAGTATAATTTCACAAGTTTTTTTTAATAATAATGATACATGGTATGCTTTAATTTATATATATATATGCGTTGGTTTAATGCTATGCAATTGTCGTCTCTGCTTCCATCTCATTCAATTGTTTAATGAATTTTTTCTTCATATCATCTTTTACTCTATCAATATCAACAAATTGTTTGTTATCCATCTCATGGGTCATTTCTAACCATAGATCAAAACAATAATGTGTGGTATCCTCCAATTCTCTCTTATGCTGAGGACATTGACAACGACACCCAGTACCATTCTCCCATTCCGAGTCATAAGAAGTTCTTTTTTTCCTTTTGTATAATGGATCACCTTCTTCAAATGGTAACTGATTGTATGAGTTCTTGGGACAATGATATACTTGTGAATGTCTGTACCCAATATCCCTAAAATAGTGAATATCTTGCAAATCTAGAGTCAATGCCAAACCAAACGAGTGTACTGGCGCATCACCCCATCTTTCCTTCCAAAACCCGCCTGTAGATTCCAAGTATTGGAAAAAGTTGTTGTATATATCATTGTCAAAGACATCTACTCGTGCAATTTCAAAATTGGACCAAAAATGGCATAGGTTGTATTGTTCATCACCAAATTTGTCTTCTAGAATGGGTATTTGGGATTTGGCCCTATCAATTAATAATTTCCAACTCTTTTCGTTGTTATGTTCCGATGTTTCCAATAAATAATCTATACCAATTTGCTCAAGAACTTTTTCTTCCACTTCACCTTCATAATTAATCCATCTTCCCAACTCACCTATTGATGATGATTTTGCAGGGTCTAACACGTCGAAGTTCATGGCGAATAATTTCCATGAAGAAGTCAATTTGATATTCTGTTCCCTGATGAAAGATTTCACATATCTAAATAAGTTGGGCACAGTCCAATACAATTCCGGTATAAACACAGTGAACCCATATTTCTTACCTCTTTCCTGCATCTCCCTAAATGGATCATACGTGATATCACAAAAAAATTCGACATCCGGTTCCAATCTCCAATACCATTCATGCCTTTGCACCGAGGGATGCTTATAAAAGATTCCAGAATAGAACCTACACATTCGATGATACGATTCCATATTACCGTAAAGGATACTCCTATCGCCTTGATCATTGATGAATTGTTCAAATTCCGGCATCTCAGTGACGTTGCTAGGGAATTCCCATTCTAATTCATTTAGAGTTCCATACGTGACATTACCGGTGGTCCACTTTGATACTTGTGATTGAAACTCCTCGGTAAATGGTTCATCGTTGAGGAAGATGTATGGATAATGAAACCATTGGTTGAAATGAGATTCAATGGATTTCACTGTGTTCAAGACAGATTTCAATTCTTGATTCCTAGTTAACATGACGAATGTGGCATTCATTCTTTCATTTCCCGTGTTGATGGTTCGGCAACCTTGAGAGAAGACAGAATCCATCTCGGTGTCCAAGTTTTGATACGAATATGGGATGGTACGTGCCTTGGGGTCATATTGATCCACAGCGATGGAATTGAACACGACCAAGATGGTAATTATCATTGCTATGAATACTACTATTATCATCCCGTTACATTGCGACAGTATGTATTCGAACAGATGCAATGGAAATTTCTTTATCCTTACCAGCATGTGTGCTTCCTGTATTTGTTGGCGGTGGTGGTGTAGTTTGTGATGTATTTCCTGTATTATATATAATTATATTTTTTTTTTCAAGCCATTGTCTTTTCAAGTTGGTAGCGATTTGCGTGGAGTCAAGTTGAGCTACTACTGTATAAACGGTGCCTAATCATGTACATAATCAAGAGGAAAGCACAGTGTAAATGTCTCCAATCAATGTTGCTGTGTAACGATACGTACGAGATGTACATAGTTGATGGAGAAACACCACAGCAACGCGTAGACACAAAACAAATCCATACATATATACAATGCAATACAGTATAGTCTATTAAAATCTGTAGATGGTGCAAGACGAGATAACACAGCAGTGGCAACGAACTAGAAGACTGTCTCCAAAACACGCCAATCAAGCATCTCCCACCATACTAAACCTCCCATTGCAAATCTATACAAAAAACACCAACAGGCGAAAAAGAGATGGCACGCCTACCCGGCCCGTGGAAAAGCTAAATGAAAAATTTGAGTTGTGAACTGCAAGGAACTTGCTTCAGCTCACATCAATGACTATCTAAGCCTCTAATTTGTACAGACAAGACAAACACTGTTTGTCTAGTTACAGAGATATACGTGCAAGCTGTTTAAGGACCACACTAATATTCAATCACAGGATCATTTTATACCGGAATCTGAGACATTACTGAGCTTTTACCCTTTTTTTTTTTTAGAAGATTTATTTTCATGGCTATTTTTACCAGCAACACAAGTCATTAGATTCTAAATAAATACAAAATGTCCAATAAACAGCAGTTTGGTTTCACTAATGATTCACAGAATATGGGCACTCCAACGCTAGACTTTAACATGACTTTGGACATGGATATGGATGTTCCAATAAATAACGATAAGCAGCAGAGACAGTTATCCGCTGAAGAAACCTTGCAAAATACTATCACGTCGTCAAACATGTCATCTCATGAAGCTTCCATATTGGAACAATATTTACTGAACAATCAAATTGCCAACTCATTGCTTAATAACAAAAATAATATCAACAATAACAAGAAAATGGAGCAGACGTTCACTCCATCAACTAATTCGAACTCGAATTCAAATTCTCCCTCTGTACCGAAAAATTCTGCTCTCAACTTAACAAACGAACTTAACGCAAACTTCCCAGATACTAATTCAATAATGGACACTGAAATGTTCAACGATAATAATGGCATACCAGCTAGGTTATCACTCTCCACAAATAATAAGATAGACGTATTACAAAACTACCTATCTCCGGCATCATCAGATAGACCTTCTTCTTTCAATAACAACTCATTAACAGACGCTAACTTGTCACCTTTCAGCTCCCCCTATCTACAGAACAACCCAAATTTAGCTGTATCTCCTACAATCTCATACCTAACTCCAACAAACTTGGACAATAACAGCAATAATAATTATTTGACCGATATGGAAGATGATGATTTACTAAGCGTATATTCGACAAATAGCTCCAATCTCATGCTACCGATAAACGATGAAGGTTTAAAAATTATTTCTAATTTGGATGATATCGATTTAATAATAAATGGACACAGAAACAATGATGAGTTGGAACAATTTTATGAATTTTTGGATAATCAAAAGGATATTGAAAGACAAACTATTTCGACAAGTATGCCTTCTAATGTACCTATAATTAAGACACCTATCATTTCGATTCAGGAATTCTCAGAAAATATCAACACTGATGCTAATTCTAATTTCCCACCTGTAATTAAAAACGAATTTTCTGATGATCTCTTCTCATCTCCGCCAACAATAGAATCATTATCATTGAACAACAACTCTTCTAGCTTGTACGTTAAGGAAAACGATCCACAAACTAAAAGAGAAATGGTAACCGGTAGGAAGGCAAGAAGGAAAAGCAGGTCCGATCATAGAAGCAGAAGTGGAAGTACAAGAAGGTCATCATCATCAATACATCATACCCCAGAAGAAAAAGCCAGATCAATAAGTGAAAATCGTGATAAATTATTAGAAATGGCAGATTTAACTGTGCAGGATCAATCCGCAATATCTGATAATGAAATGGAAACAAATAATGAAATAAACGAACATCATCACTTGAGAAAGGGTTCACAACACGCTTCGTACGCGTGCAAGATATGTGATAAGACATTTACGAGACCCTATAATCTGAAATCTCATTTAAGGACCCATACAAATGAAAAACCTTTCATTTGTAGCATATGTGGAAAGGCATTTGCAAGACAGCATGACAGGAAACGTCATGAAGATTTACATACTGGGAAAAAAAGATATATGTGTGGTGGCACATTGAAGAATGGTCAAGAATGGGGGTGTCATAAGAAATTTGCCAGAAGTGATGCCCTTGGGAGACATTTCAAGACTGATTCGGGGAGAAGATGTATATCTCCATTGTACGAAGAGGCAAAATTAGAAAAAATAAGGAATGGTGAAAAGCTCGACGAAAATGATATAAATCTTGGATTTTAAAGTCTCTGTGTAGATATATAGAAGAATAAATGTCTGTAATTGTTTTTATATTTAATGTTTTTTATTGGGTTTTGTTCAGCAAAGTGCAGTGCCAGAGTATTCAAAGAAAATTTTTGCCTGTCACATTTCATTGAACAGGCAAATACATACATATAAATATTCTCTTGAGACATGAAGAAGACACGGATATCCAAGCAATGATTGCTCTGGAAATTGTCCTATCATTAAGTGAATCCAATTTAATTAAGAATATCAAGACACAACTGGAAATACATCACAATTTCATCAAACCTATCTACAAAGACAACCAAACCAATGCTACTATTATAAAAACCAACTTGAGTACCATTCCAAAATATTTAGCACATTTCAATATTAGCAATGTAAGAGAATATGAATTACAAGTGGATAATGAGCATGAACTTTTAAAGTTTTCAAGAAATTGGTTGAAAACAAATTCACATTCACATCTAAATATTGATGGATTGATAAATCATACACCATACAGATATTCCATCTATCCACCTTTACTACTTTTCAATAATTCCAATGAAAGATCATTCAGAAATGAATTTTGGAACTCAGTTCCACTGGATGAAAGACATTCATATTACAATGCATTATTATCTCATTTCAATAATAATAACAATAACAGCAACCGTTTAGAATACGTAGGTATCAATAAACCGATATTAGAGGCAGATGTGATGAGGCAGCCCAAGAATATCGACATTGTGTATTCTAAGACGGGTATCGTACACGATGAAACCATTTGGTGTCATTTGAAGCAAAATGGTATATGGCAAGTCTGGAATCCATTGTATACCATGTTTAGTCGTGGTAACATCAAGGAAAAGAAAAGAATTTTGGAAATGTTTAAAGATTCCACATTGCACATGGATGTGGTAGATCTTTATTGTGGCATTGGATATTTCAGTTTCAGTTATTTAATGAATGGTGCTAGAAATGTATTTGGATTCGATTTGAATAAATGGAGTATTGAAGGGTTGAATAAAGGGTTAGTCTTGAATAAATTTCATCCGGAAAGATGCCATTTTGTTAATGCAAATAATGAAGTCAGTGTACAAATGCTTCAACAATTTAGAGATGAGAAAATGGATGGTAAACTTTTAAAGATAAGACATATCAATTTAGGGTTGTTACCAAGTAGTAAACAAGGTTGGCCCGTTGCATTACAAATCATTAAATTGCATAATGACCCACAATTGGTTCCAGTTGTAAGTTTACATATTCATGAAAACGTTCATATAGATAAGATAACTGATGGAACTTTTGTTAAAGAAGTGGTGCTACATGGATTACATGAGTTGGAACCGAATCTCAAATATCAGTTCATACATGTTGAAAAGATAAAAACTTTTGCTCCTGATATTTGGCATGTATGTATAGACGTGGATGTGATTTGTGTCTAAATTTACGCCAATAACTAGGATACGGTTTGTTAACTTTTTACATAATAGCTTGGTTGGATTCAACTGTGAATCTGGGTTGGAAGGAAAGAATTCCGGTGAGTTTGGAGGCTATTTTTTTAGACCAAATAGCAGCTGGTAAGGAAACTGTGTTACTTCATAGCAGGCCGAAATTGGTGTCATTATTGCCGAATATAGATTTAGAAATGTTAGTATAATACATGTGTGGTAATGCACATCTGAATTCGTAAGTGTTTGGAGTCGGTAACGTCAATAAAGTCCTTGCAGGAATTTTTTTTTCTTTGAGAAGTTTGTTGATTATAGTGTCTTGAAACCTGTGCTGGATATCTAATGAACTCATTAACTCATGGTTGCTGGTTAATATATGGACACGGTATAAAAGGGTTCATTGAAATCCTTTAAAATTTGCTTATGATTGATGATCTACCCTTTCAACTATACTAGGATATCGTTTAAGCTGAAAAAGTTGTCGGCGATACTGCCATAATGAACTCCGTTGAATGCCAACTCGATGAATTAAGTGGTTCTTGGATTTCTAAAGTCCTGACCTTAGCATTCTAAATCGGAATTTTGCTAAGCTTAGATCTGATGATCTGCCAGAAGCAAATACCATCTAGCACATGGTGAAATATGTATTGTTTAAAGAGTTTTTCATATAAGGAATAGCAGTCTTTGTGATCCTTTGGATACTAGTAGACATCAAAAATACAGTGAATTCAGCAGAAGTTTTCAGAGATTTCTTCAGTGAAAAATCGAGTTAAAATGGGTAGATGAACTCCCCAACCTTGTCAAATTCATAATTATTTCTGTGACTTGTATGGACGAAAAGATATAATTTTGAAAGCTGCTATTATCTCTTCCGAGTGAGGTTCGCCGACGAATTAAAGTTGCTTTTATTGGTAATGGCAGACACTTGGGGATTAATTCAAGGAGTAAGCTGTTGATTCTAATGAAAGCCACTTAAGGATTGACGGTGCTTAGATTCGAAAGTGATTCCTTTAAATGAGTGGGGTTTGCTTGGCTTTCTTGGGATGCATCATCAAATAAATAGTGTAGTGGTTTCGAATTTGGCACAGACGTTAGAGCTCGGCATGCTGGTTTTTTATAATGTTGATCTTGAATTTTTGGTTAGATTACTACTTTAATAATAATAGCCTCTAGTAGTAGACGCTAATTTTCACTTTATCATAATGTCCTGGAATTTTTACTTTAAGAAAATACTTTATAAATATGTATACATCTATTCTTGAATTAATAAAGTCGAGACATTATTATTTTATGAATATGAATATGATTTAAGTTTTTTTTATTTCATAATGTCTTTACTTGTAATTCTTCCAATTTTCGGAGCTTTACATGTTCTTCGAATGTTATTTTCTTGTTCTCAGCGATAGAACCATTAAAGATTTTAAGCCAACTGACGGGGAACTAAAAGGTCGATAGAAGTAAGCAGAAATAACTGTCCTCATCTAGATCAATGACGAGTACTAAAGAATCAAAGATTGATGTAGATCAGCAAAAGGAAAAACGACAACACATTCAGGAAATACTTCGAGATAATGAGAATATTCCAATTAAAATTGCTTCAGTACAAATAACAGGTGCACAAGATATAAATCCACAAACTTTGCAATCACATTTAGATGCAACAATTTTTAAAGCTAGGACGTTATCTGATTTGTCTGAATGTTCATCGATTTTGAACACTAAATTGATTCAAAATGGGTTAGTTAAGGACATAAAGCAAGGATTCGATTCATTGGGGATAGTAAACGATGAAACTACAGGATCTACACTAAATTTGGTATCTCATTTACAGATTCTACCAATTAATAAGTTTTTGGCCAAAACCGGTACCAATGTGGGGAATGGTGAAGGTGATGGTTATTTGGAATTCCAATTGAGGAACTCATTGGGTAACGGTGAATCTTTCCGTTTTAATGTGATGAAAGGTACAAAGATTCAATCATCATATCTATTCCAAGTGTCTAGTCTATTAACACCCTTTTGGAATATGAATCTTGATTTGTTCAAAAACGTGACAGAAGCAGGAAGAAATCTGCCCATGGAACTTGGAGTGATAGGCGGTAAATTTTCTGTAAGGAGTGGATTTATTCAGAAGGACAGTCTTTGGAATTATGAATTTTTTACTCAAAGTATATTTAGATCCTGTACAAATAAATCATTGTCAGCATCGGATTCAATATTATTTCAAGCAGGTGATGATTTCAAAAAATCAGTGGGTAGTAATATATTGTGGGACTCAAGAGATAATCAGATGGCCCCAAATAATGGACAGTTCTTTAAATGGTCCAATGAATTTTCTTTTGATAAATATTGGAAGAATCAATTGGAGTTCTCCCATTTAAAGAGTTGGTTTAAAAATGATTTTATCACCATGAGCGCTAAATTGAAAACAGGGTATATACATAATTTCTCAACTACACAGGCTATTCATATCAATGACAGATTTCAAAATGGAGGACCTAATGATATTAGAAGTTTTCAAACCATGGGATTGGGACCCAAAGATCTATGGGACTCTATAGGTGGTGATGCATTTATATCATATGGTATCAGTTTATTTTCACGTTTACCAGTGGAGAAACTGTCAGGGTCCAATTTTAGATTGCATTGGTTTGTAAATGGTGGGAAATTAATTGATCAAAACCGGAGATCATTTGCTCAATGTGTTCAAGATTTATTACGAGAACATTCTACGTCTATGGGTGTTGGTATAATCTTAAGGCATCCAATGGCGAGATTTGAATTAAATTTTTCAGTTCCAATAACTATACATGCTGGTGATGATGTAAGAAAGGGTTTGCAATTTGGCGTGGGATTGTCTTTCTTGTAGTGTATATATGTATGAGTCTAAAGTGTCTTAATAGTATATACGCCAATTGCAACATAAATGAAAAGAATTAAGTATATATACATATATATATGTATCATTATTATCCTAACATACTATGCAACATGTGGTAAAAGAATCTATGCTACTATCTTAATGTGAGTGGTCGTTCAACGGATCCCTCAACTATTAAATTGATTTATTGCCATGACAATACAGGCTAGGCTGACATATGGGCTTGCTCTTTCACCAATACGTGCCATTTTCCAAAAGGCACCTAAGGCTTCATGATTTTTATAGCGATCTAGTAGGGAAGGCCATTGTGTGTGAACGTAGGTGCATGAACAGATTAAAAGTAGGATCACTTGCAGTAGGGAACTGAAATTAAAAAGAGCAGACATTTTTGAAAAATATATTATGTTGGTACAAGAGTTATGGATTGATAATTACTCTGATTGATCGGATAATAGCCCTTGATATTAAACTTAATGGTCTTCAGACTTGTGCAATGTTGTTTAAACTCTTTATTTATATCCACTGTCAAGAGGCAATTTAAATTTCAGGTCTGAATTCCGGGTAATATGTTCTGGAATAACGTTCAAATCCAAAGAATTTGAGTAAAAGGTACTGTTGGAACTGAGTAGAATATTCTATAGATGGATAAGATGTGACTATCGAAGAGCAAATTACTATAAAAAGAATAATTCTAGAATTTGATGAAATTTGATAAAAATGATGTAGCATATTCTAGAAAAATTTTATGACCAGATTAGGCTTATCCGACTGTATCTGGATATTTCTGGTTTCTATGTGAAGGCAAAAATACGCCAAAAGGAAAAGTATATAAAGGACAAGACATATAAAAATGATAGATAGTAGTATGTATATATTTTACTTTCAGTATGTAGAAAAAAACAACGAAGAAAAAACATTGTATACTATAAGGATGACTGAGCATTACCAATCTACTATTGCTTCACAATATAAGAATATGAAATCTTATCAATTACTTTCTAAACTATTTAATTTTTTTCCATCAAATTTGTTTAATCTATTATAGTTTTTGTTGGGTTTAAATTTGATCTTTTCGTTGTGTTCGTAAAATTATTTCATATTTTTAAGGCAGAATAATTCATTGAACAAAATCATCATTTCAACTGAGAGATTCCGGAAATTGTTCTAAAAAATAATTTAACGTAATTATATCATGAAAATCATTAAAATTAAATATATAATATCCTTTTCAAGTCAAAACTTTTCTTACCAATTGAAATAAATGAGTTCTTTGTTTTATATAGATGCTGAATTTGCTGAAATTTTTGATCTCAATGACATCAAAATTCTTCTTAATCTTTTGGAAGAAGTGCTTATCAGCTTTACGACGTTTCCTATAGGACATTAATATGACCGGTGGGGTTGGGCCCTCAGTCAAATCTAATAACGTTTTTTCCAAAAGTGGAAATGCCTTTTCTAGGTATACACAATCGGCGGCAAGAATCAAATCAATATTTTTATTCTTTGTCTCAAGTATGGATGCAAGTTGTTTAGATGGTAAAAACCTTTCAAGTAGTGGTTCACCCCACCATAATTCCTCTGCAACAACTTCTTTGGAAATTTCATTAAGTTCTATGTTTTTTTGCATCAATGGCACCAATTGATCAATATCTGTAATATGGACATTAATCCCTTTCTGAAATCTACACTTCTCTAGCAATCCTACACATAGTCCTACTAGTCCAGTACCACTTCCCAATTCAAGAACATTTCTAAATGGTTTCGTAGGTTGGTTAACTGACCATTCACTTAGTAATTCTTCATTTCCTGATTTTTCTAATAAGAATTCACAAAGTAATTCACCAGCAATCCAAACTTTTCCACCACATCCACTTTCTCCACCATCTTCATAAATCTTTAAAGGCAATTTCAATTTCCCTCCGAATGAAAGATCTGAATCACCAAAATGTTCCACTGGCCTTGCCACAACAAGACTATCAAAGTCACCAAATATATTGTCCATTTTTGAAATATACTTACGTTTTCTCAAAAATAATTTGAATATTTTTTATATAGCTTATACTATATTAAAAGATCAAAACAATGTGTAAAAAAAAATATAATTCAAGATATCAAAAAAGAAACAAACGTTCTTTAGGCGTTTCTTAGGAATTAGAATCTTTTGTTATTAAACGATATCTCAAGATCTTGGTAGTGGGAACCTTGGTGAAATTAAGGAACACAGGTATATAGTGTTCCCTTCAACGTATAATGTTTAAAATTACTTGACGGATCTCAATTGAGGTATTTTAAATATTGAAATTTTCTAGGTGAGAAACAAAAAATTTTGGCGCTGACACGTGACACGAAAGTTTTAATGTCATCTTTTAAAAGATCACTCTTATTAGTGTTGCGTGATTATTCGAGCTTGTCTAGTTTGGGTAACAATTCAATAATATTCAAATTAGAAAGACATTAGGATTTTGTGGGTAATAGGTGTTTTTACCTGAATGTTTATGCATACACAGGTATGAATGAATAAAGAAATCTGTTAAAATACCGTCATAGGGCCTTATTTACTGTTTTATATAAGTTTATCTTTGATTGTAAAATTATATTTAAACAAATATTGTATTGATTCTAAAACATTTATGAAATGATATCACTTGTAGCGATAGATATACAAAATAACAAAGATAGTAATTTCGTTATTTGACAAATTTTTTCAATGAAGTTGGATAAAAAAGAAGAACTAGAAAAGAAAAGTGATAGTATTCGTTTATCTTAATTTAATATAATTACCATTCTATTACTCTCAAAACACCAAGGTATTTAAATATTAATCAACTATTATTATAAAATGGATAAACACTATGATATATAGCATCTTCATTCAATTAAGAGTAGCAACTAACTTTTCACCAGAGTTTCTATCGTTTTTGATATCATCGGTTAATTGTAAAGCACCATCCAAACCATTTCTATAAATCTTAACAGGAATGTGATGAATTTCACCGTTCAAAACCTTTTCATTGATAAATTTAACAGCTTTGATGGTGTCTTCCCTGTATTTTAGATCAGCAGGTAAGACAACATCACCAAATGGGACATCCTTACCACCTGCTAAATAAATCAAAGTACCGGTTATTTTAACATTTGATCTTCTGTCTTCTTCTTTAATGTCCTTTTCTGTCAAAGTAACTAATTGTAAAACTTCAGCAGGTAGGTTACTAGCAGCACACTTGTAAGTTTGTTGAATTGTAGTTTGATTTGAAACACAGTCAACCAACGTTTGAATGTTATTATACTTGGATTTAATTTGCTCAATTACATCAGCATCATGATAATCAAACAACTCATCAGCACCATACTGCTTCAATTGCTTTTCATGCTTTCTGGATGCAACAACCAAAATCTTAGAGAACCCATTCAATTTCTTGGCCAATTGAATGAACATTTGACCTACAGCAGTAGCACCACCCCAGAACAAAATAGGATAATCCTTTTGAGGAGTCTTCAAATCCCATTCCATCTTTAAACCGAAATTATGAGTCAATCCAATAGCAGCAGTAGTCAAAGACAAAGAGACACTTGCAGCGGCTTCAAAGGTGGTGACTCTACCTTCATCTAATCTTTCACCAGTGGCATTCTTGAAATCCTTAGAACCCTTATATGCCAATTTAGAATCGACAGCAACGTAATCGGCGAATGCACCATTAGTTGGAAATCTAACAGAGGCACCATGAACAAAAGAAAAAACATTATCACCAACATGGAATTCATTTTCATCCACATTTGGACCTAATTTAACAATCTCACCTGCGACGTCACAACCTAGAATAGAACCTTGTGGACCGACCTTCCAGGCAATATGCTTCCAATCCGTTGGGTTTCCTGCAACGGCTCTAGCCTTTATCAAAACAAATCCATCCTCTAATTCTGGTAATGGAATACCTGCTTTCAAAACAGGCTTGTCACCTTCGATAACGACAGCGTTCATAGTAGTTGGTAAAGACATTATTATTGTTTCAGTTTTTAATTTTCGTTTTATTTTGCTTTGAATTGTATAATCAAATTGCTTGCTTGTTCATTTTCAATAAGTAAAACAAAAACATTAATAAATTCAAGTTAATCAGATCAGATACAATTTGTTGGACCCTTTTATATGATTTTGAATCATCTCATCGATCTGAAATTTTTCAGATTTCAAATAAGGGTTCCGTCTCCGAAACGAGCCGAAACGAGCCGAACGTCTGGGGCTGCTTACCAAATTGTACATATATTTTGACTATTTCCTCGCTCACAGAGAAATTCCTATAGAACTGCGGAAATCATTTTCTCTCAAAAGAGAATATAAAGCTTTATTTGAACAGAGTGTTTGATTTCCGATTAGTTTCTGTTCTCCACATAAAACCATGCAGAAGATATATATAGATTCACCAGATGTTTCCAGGCCAGCCAAAACGCTTGTCTATGACAGACTTTAAGAAACTATTATTCGATTATCTATTCTATAATTACATAACAAAAGAAGTTATTCTATGTGTACATATGATTTACTCGTCCAACATAGGCGTTTCTAATCGTTCGCCCAATAGTTCAACTTCTACGTCACAAAGCTCTACACTATCCGCAATGAATTTCTCTTTACTAATAAAATCAAAGTGTCCAACAAGTGTCTCTATATCGCGTTCTACTCCAGCCGTAACTTCAGTGTAATTCTCAGGGAAAATCAATGCATCTTTCCCATTTTGAAGAATCATATATTGAGGATTGGTAATTAATGTGGTTGTTAAGAACTGACCAAATGTTCTTTCTAGCTCATCAATCGTGGTACCGCCTGTGATATTTCTTATGATAAACCCGGTATGCTCGGCATGATATATATTATCTTCCACTGGCACTTCCACGTTAAGTAATCTTGCGGTAGAACGTGCTTCAAACTCTTTTTTCTTTCTTTGCCTCTCCAGCTCTTTAAAAGTTTGATAAAGAGGTAACACTTCCTGGAGTGAAACAACTGGCTTGATACTTGAACCATCTAATTCCTTCTTGACAAAGACAGATCTCTTCGGCTCACGATCTTGGGACTCAGCATACAACTTATATGCCTTGGCCAGTTCATGAATGAAATGACGTTGTGGAGGTCTCATTGGTTTAAAATGTAGAGTTGGGCGTGAGTCGTCATCCATGAACTTATTCAAAATATCTTCAATTTGTTCACACCATTTTTCTTGCTTGGAATATATCGATAGAATAGGTTCGGTAAAGGGCAATTGTAATTCTTCAAATGTGCAAGCTACTTGCACTAAATCTTGCATTTTTTCAAATTCTAAATTGGTAGATGGTTTAGTCTCAACAATATTGAATGCCTCTCTTAATCGTCTGTGTCTTTCTAACATCTCACATTCTTGGTCGCAGTCTAGAATAATTGTGTTGACTGCACCAGGAATTTCTGAAGTGGCACCACATGTGGCGTATGTCTCCTTCCTACCACATTCACACGTCACTTTACAAGATACCATACATGGTACATCAGGACAGGCTGTATTCCCATGACATGGCTTGATACAATTATGTTCACAATTGATTCTTTTCCTCTTACAAATTTGTTTGCATATAGTTTGGCATTCTCCTCCCAAATGGCATCTTTTTTGGCATGCATGGTGACAATTTTTCAATGGTAATCCACAAATCTTCCCGCATGAAACATCTCTTTGAAAACATAATGTTCTCACTTTACTTTCCTTCCCGCATTTACAAGGTTTGAAAACTGGTGCAGTACATGGTGGACATGGTTCACTCAAAGGATGACAAGTATGTGGCATTGGTGTATGCCCACACGGGTATTCTCCTCGCACAACCTTGATACATGGATATGGACATGGTGGTAATTTGGTCCCGCAACGGACTGGAGCTTCGATAATAGTACGACCACAAGGACATATCAGGTCGTTAGAATCACTTTCCAAACATGGTGGACATTTTCCAGGGTGACATTTTCTTTGGCATTTGTGTTTACCACATGAAAGCATTAAATTGCATTCTTTTAAACAGATATGTTGTGATGTTACTAAGGATTCATCCATCAAATCTTGGGACCTAAATAATCTTTTCTTTCTGTCTTCTGCTGATGGTCTACCAGGACAACATCTCTCAAAACATCTATGGCGACGACAGGACATTAATGATTCACATTTGGCAGTACATTGTGGATCCTGATGGAGTTGACAGGGAACTAAAAATGTTTGTTGATGACAAGAACATTTCTTCTTTTCAATTTGAAGGCAGGGGTCCATACACGGTCCTATATGACAGGTATAAGGGCATGTATGTTTCCCACATTTTAGAGCTTTGCCACAACGATTACCACATGTAGGAATTGGAGCTGTACAGGTTTCTCTTCGTTTAACTAACTCCTTCAATGGTGTTTTCCCACATGCACATGTCTTCAGTAACTTTGGTGAGAAAGGACACGGTTTAAGCCCAGCAATTGTAGGTGGAGCCAAACATTGTTCGATAAATGAATGTTTATGACATTTATAATCAACGGTCCGAATTTTTTTACATTTGAATACACCTATCCATTTCTCACCATCAGCATTTTGAGACACCATTCCAGATTCTGGTAATCTGATATCTTTACACTTCACAGTTTTGCAATCCTGAGAACCACAGTAACATTTAATATGAGTCTCTGGATATTCCTCAGTACTTATAGTTTCTGGACAAGGTCCACATAACCCAGAGTGGCATTGTCTTAGACATTTATGTAAGCCGCATGCTAATGGTAAGCCACACTGTTCATTACACTGAAATTTATTTCCCCCTTTCAATAACTTAGATTGATAACATGAAATATCTTTGGTATGCTTCCCACACTGACATTTGATCCTAATCAATCTTGTACACTCAGGATGAGGACCCAAATGACATATCTTGGAACAACCATGCACACACGTATGTGCATTACATGTTTGTCCACAAGAATTTGGGTTTAATGGATTTGGTTCAGGGTTTACTACTTTCCCACACCAACAAGTCGACCTATTGTTTGGCGGAACCTTTTTGTTGACATGATAGCAGTTAGGACACTTCCATATCCTATCAATGGTTTTTTCAGTCGATTTCAAAGCCCATTCACGGATACATTCGTAATCAAAGACTCTGTAACATTGTTTGCATGCATACATTTGACAATTATAATCCATTTCCACTGTGCAAATCATACAGACATATGAATCTCCCTTAGTAATTTCTTTTATTGTCCTTTCATAATAGAGCAGATTATCGTCATCTACCTTCACACCGTCAGATTCATAATCTGAACCGCCACTACTGGAAGTATTACTCATTTCATTATCAAAATCATCATCAGAAAATTCTAAAATTAGTGATTTTGGATCAAGTTGATCCCCCATTGCAGAAACACTTAGTAGCTTTCACCCTAGAATATGTATCTTTTTATAGATCTGCAACTCAATCCATTTTCCTTGTAATGCTCTAAATCAATACTCGATTTTTTTTTCCACTATGCGAATGCCAATCTCATCGAAGCAAATATGACAGTAAATCAAGAATACAAGAATAATTCGATATTATCTAAGATTCCTTATTATTTTTGATATATTATGCTATATATTACAGTACTAACATACACACACATATCAACGTTCAAAACATACCGCAAAGAACCCAATACCACCGTCTACCTTTGGAAGTGCTCTAATACACCCACTAGCCAATTCTTCACATTTTGTAGAATCTCCATCTTCTCTGAAGACTTCTTCAAACTCTTTTACTATACCCCTCCTCGGCCAATTTGGTATCACTTTACTTTTTGGTGCGACTCTCCAACCCCACTCCTTCACTTTATTATCCAGTAATAAGTCAATAACAACTCTTTCATTTTCTTCAGCATGAATGGAGCATGTACTATAAACTATCTTTTTGGCACTAGGAAAGCTCATAGCATGTTTTATCACCTGGAATTGAAATGAAGATAATTTGGACAGACGTGCTTTCAAATCTTCACGTTTATTATACTCTTCTTGTTCGTCGGGAACTTCCTCCTCCTCCTCCTCCTCACCCTTCTTGTTTTCTTCACTTAGTTTCTTTCTATTTAAAGAATCAATAAATTGACGACCGAAAATACCACTACCAGAACAACTGGGATCCACAATAAATTGAGTAACATCTTTATATTTGTCTGGTGTTGCTATCTTAGTGAAATCACCTACATTGACTTTAATGTTTTTGGAACAGCCAGCAGTCCTAATCATTTTCTCAAGAATTTTTGCTCTTTCTGGATTCTTTTCAAATGCGTAGATTTGTATTTTTGGATCCTTCAAAGGTCCCTGGAACATATATGATGCTGCATGTGTTGTTTTATTACCAGGAGCTGCACACGCATCAATCACAATATCATCTTCGCTAGGATGTAGAATATGTGCAGGAAAACATGATGCACGGTCTTGAATGATAATCTTACCATGTTTATATAAATTTTGTGATGTGATTTTGTCTTGTGGATGCACACCGAACAAATTTGGAACGTATTCATCGTAATAGATAGAACCAGGAACTATATCAGACCAATGTCCAACCTTGGTCGGAAATTTTTTCATCAATTCCTGTTTGATATTTTCAATATCACCTCTCAATGGGTTAATACGGATCCATCTAACTGGAGTTATGTCGTTGGAGGAATCATCGGCAATTAACTCAGACAAATTTTTCACTTTATACTTCAATTTCAATTTAACCAATTCATTGTGTAATCTACTCTTATATTTCAAAACATATGACTTTATTGGTAGTTTCCCCATTTGTATTCTCTTTGCTTTAGACAACAATAAATCATGACACATTAACATTAAAGTCAGTCTAGAATATATATGCTTACCTTTTTTCTTGGGAATATCATCGATTATACCAGATTTTCTCATAATCTTTTCTAAGAATGGTTTATATTTCCAACATGAATCTAAAACAGCATATACATGTTTTGGGTTACATTTAAGTTTATAACGTTTACAGCTTTGGAATACTAGGGATTGCAACGACCCAGAAATTCTACCCTTAGCATCTTCTTGTTCTATAAATTCTAATACCCAAGTGGCATCTCTATAGAATTCCATGCTCAACAATCTATCGAATTCCTTTCCTCGTTTGTTAAGTAGCTCATCGAGAATTTTTCATTAAGATCAATTTTTTTTTTCTTTCAGAGCGACATAGTTTTCCCCAGAAGACGAAACAGAGGAACACGTTTGAATAAAATATACAAGTAATCACCAAGATATATGAATATAAAGTGATATTACCAAACCATATTGTGTCATTTATTGCTATAGGTACGAATAATAAGATGAGCAGAATTAAAGAGGAAGAGCCTGAACTAAAAAAACAGAAAGTTATTGACATATCCGAGAGACCAGTCATTGTCCCTGTCAGAGACCCACAGATTCGTTACTCTCCACTAAAGACCGGACTTTGTTACGATGTACGTATGAGGTATCATGCTAAAATTTTTACCTCTTATTTTGAATATATTGATCCTCATCCTGAAGATCCTCGAAGAATTTACCGTATTTATAAAATTCTTGCGGAGAATGGACTAATTAGAGATCCGACATTGAGTGGTATTGATGATATTGGTGATTTGATGCTGAAACTACCCGTTCGAGAAGCTACGAAGGAGGAAATCTTGGAAGTACACTCGAAAGAACACTACGATTTCATAGAAAAAACTTCCAAGATGAATCGTGAAGAATTATTAAAGGCTACAGAGAAAGGTGATTCAGTATATTTTAATAACGATTCATTCACAAGTGCGAAATTACCCGTGGGTGGATCAATTGAAGCGTGTAAAGCTGTAGTGGAGGGAAGAGTGAAGAATTCGTTAGCTGTTGTGAGACCACCAGGTCATCATGCAGAGCCTCAAGCTGCAGGTGGATTTTGTCTATTTAGTAACGTTGCCATTGCTGCCAAGAACATCTTAAAATATTATCCAGAAAGTGTTAGAAGGATTATGATTTTAGATTGGGATATTCATCATGGTAATGGTACTCAAAAGGCATTTTACGACGATGATAGAGTCTTATATGTTTCATTACATAGGTTTGAGTTGGGGAAATATTACCCGGGAACAATCCATGGTCATTATAATCAAACTGGTACAGGAAAAGGTGAAGGTTTCAACTGTAATATAACGTGGCCAGTGGGCGGTGTAGGTGATGCTGAATATATGTGGGCATTCGAGCAAGTAGTTATGCCTATGGGGAGAGAATTCCAACCAGACTTGGTTATTATCTCTTCCGGGTTCGATGCTGCAGATGGTGATACTATCGGACAATGTCATGTATCCCCAAGTTGTTATGGTCATATGACACATATGTTGAAGTCCTTAGCTAAAGGGAACTTGTGTGTCGTTCTTGAGGGTGGTTACAATTTAGATGCTATTGCAAGAAGTGCATTGAGTGTCGCGAAGATATTAATTGGTGAACCACCTGATGAACTACCAGATCCATTAAAAGACCCCAAACCAGAAGCCATAGAAATAATAGACAAGGTTATTAGGACACAATCTAAATATTGGAAGTGCTTTAAGAGGGCCTATGGTAATAGTGGTTGTAATTTTAATGAGGAAGTTAATGATAAGATATTATCTAAGAATTTCCCACTACAAAAGGCCATACGTCAACAACAATTAGAGCAACTTTCGGAAAATTTCAAATTTACTACACTGCCGTTAATGAAACTAGATGTACCAAAGGATACAGTTTTGTGTTCTCCGCAAGTGTACCAATCTAATACGGTGATAATATGCGTACATGACACTCCTGAGATATGGGCAAAGAGAGACGTGATACAGGGGACCATTGATCCATCTTCATCAATTATAGTGGACCCAACATTAGACCTTATAAAATGGATTCACGAAAAGAATTATGGTATTATAGATGTAAATATCCCTCAAAATCTATTTGAACAAGAAAATTACAGTGCAATAGTAAATTCTCAAGAAGTTTTAATGTACATCTGGGATAATTACTTAAAATATTTCCCCAATGTGGAAAAGATTGCATTTATTGGTGTGGGAGATGCCTATGCTGGCATAGTTCATTTATTAGGCCATAGAGACACTAGGTCAGTGGTTAAATCGGTCATTAATTTTGTTGGGCAAAAACAGTTAAAGGCATTAGTACCACTTGTAGATGAATCTTTGAGCGATTGGTATTTTAAAAACTCTTTAGTATTTTCAAATAGGAATCATCCATATTGGGGTGATAAAGAAAATAAAAAACCAAGGAAGAAGTATGGTAGAGTATTAAGGTGCGACACTGATGGTTTAAATAATATCATTGATGAACGATTTGAAGAAGCCACTGATTTCATACTGGATTCGTTTGAAGAATGGAGTGATAGTGAATGAATGGAAAATATAAGACACAGAAAGTATATAGCCGTGAAAAAAATATGCATTATTTTATTGATTATATCATTATATACTTGTGCTAAGTGATATAGACACTTATTTGAACTTTTGACTGGACAAAGATGCAGGTTTCTTTGGGACTTTCGGTCTCAGATGAGCTGGTTTTGTTGGAACTTTGGGCTTTGAGTTAGATTTTATCATTTTCACATCCTCCACAGTTTTTGAATCATTTGTCGCAGTCGATTTCTGTTTGAATTGCATTTGAGAGGCATTTAATTTTTCCAACATCTTCTTTTTAACATATTCCTTTGTCTCTTCATTCGACCTGGTATTTGCCCTAGTCTCAGATATAGGTACCAACTCAAGTTCAGATTTATGTACAGGTTCTTCTGATTCAGAACCTTGCACGAATGGGTCTACTTTCATAACTTTCTCAATAATGGGTAAACTCTTATGCTTCCTTTCCTTTTCTAATGATTTACTTTTCTCCTTTGTTGAAGAAGACTCGATTAGTGATGTCTTACTTTTACTCAATCCTTCTTTTGCCTGTTCCAGAACACGCTTTATTCTTTCATCATTATCTTGAATTCGAGACTTTAACGGCGTCCGTATGGGGGAATAAGATGTGCTTGATATTACATGTCTTTTTGATTTGTTTCCATATACATTTTCTGTTTCACCTTCATCATCATCTGAAGACGACACGTAGATAGGAGATAGGAGATTATCTAAAGGTGAAGTGGGCTGCCTAGTATGTTCCTTTCGCATTTTATTATATGGTATATTAGAAGAATTGGTCTGAGTTTCAGAATCTACATAAGTTGGTCTGGCGTTAAAAGGTGATAAGTTAATATTCTTCTCTTGTGTATTTATTGTCGAAGTGTTAGGCATTGTTTGTGATTTATGGAAGATTTGTGATGATTGCGGAGGCAAGTTTATGGATGGAATATTGGATTGTATAACACCAGTGTTATGCATCGAATTTACTTGTAAATTGATTGAATTGATCATTTGTACATCGTTCAAGGACATTGCGTTTGGATTACTGTTTACATAGACCATATTGTTATTGTTTGCATTATACGGTGTATCATGCGTCATGATATTATTTTGCATGTGATAATTGGCGTTAACATTATTATTTATTAGGTAGAAATTGGAGATTGGACATGGTATATTCTGCATACTTGATACCTCTTTCAGAACTTGGTATGTGTTAGGCCTTTGTACAGGATGTTCCATTAGCATATATATTATTAATTTTTTAAGACGATCACTATAGGTTGGTTGATTTGGAAATTGGAATGAAGCTTTCAATATGGCAGATTCACCATTTTTCTCAAAAGGTGTTGTATAATAACACAGTTTATAAAGAAACACACCGAGGGCCCAGATGTCAGACTTTTCATCAATGGCTAAACCTCTGCATAAATCGATCATTTCAGGAGATCTATATTGGGCAGTGGTGTTTTTCATAATGTCATGTTGTACAAATGTCAATTCTTGTGGATTGGAAGGTGGTCTAATGACACCACACACAGAACCAAAATCACAAACCTTGTATTCATCTTTACTTGTCAAGAGTACATTTTCAATCTTAATGTCCCTATGCAACAAGGGTGGTTGTAGTGCATGCATGGCAGCTATACCTTGGGTTACTTGAGACATGATATTTAATACTTCATTTTCACGTAATCGCACTTGTAATCTAGTATTCATAAAGTCTATGAGTCCACCTCTATCACAGTATTCCATCAATAGGAACACCTCGTATGAACCTTCTTGTGAATTAAATTTAGCGGCGTGAGAGTCTATGTATGAAACGACATGACTATTATTCCTTAACAATTTCATTGCATCCACTTCAGCTCTTAAAGTATTTAAACCTGGTTTATCTGGTACGATGACTCTTTTCAAACATGCAACATTAGAATTGGTGAATTTATCAGGAGGTGAGATTTGTACCGTATATATTTGAGCAAAGCCACCGCTTGTCAAATATTTTACAACTTGAACTTGATGTGATCCGACTGTTAGAATTATTCCTGGTTGATATAATGGTATCTGGGGTTGGTTCATCTGTTATTTCTAAAGGAATAGGATTGGATCAAAAACAAAGAGAGAGAGAGAGAGAGAGAAAGAGAGAAAGAAGTGGTATTGTACGAATCTTTGAGCAAACTTCGATAATGTTGTTTTTGACAAATCAAATTAAAATGGGGAGAGGTGAATATTGTGAATTGCGTATACGCAAACTGTTGCAATGCTGTGTTGCAATGCTGTGTTGTAAAGCTGTTAGTTGTAAATCTAAGAATTTCAAGAAATGGTAGATACAATAAATAATGTTTATTGTCGAGGCGAATGAAGGGTCCGTCCATCATGCAAGACGAATTCCATAATACAGAAGTTTGGCGACACAATATAGAAGGCACTTTGTCAGAAAGTGTTGCTACGGCATATATGATAATATTGATACACATATGAAACAATTATTAAAGTGAATTAAGACTTTACCAGAAAAGGTAAAAACTTGAGACAAGGAAGTAGATACAACGAAGATAAGAAAGAAACAGATCAAGTAGAAAGATTCCCGAGGTATAAATAACAAGGAAATTTATGATTCTAATATTGAAAATAGAGACGTCTATCTTATTTCGATATTTAATATTTTTAGATAGATAGAGAGAATTTTAATAAAAATAAGAGAATACGAAAAATGAGCTTTACAGAATTGCCACGTATTCAGGAACAACATAAATAATGTCAATACATGACCGTATTTCGAAGTTAATTATGCTGGAAATAAATATTCGATAGTGGTACTATTAATATTCTATGGATAAAATGTTAGATATCAAGTTGGTACAGGATCTAGTCGAAATCACGACGCCGTTTTCCAGAATAGGAAAGGAAGAGTGACAATACTGGATATGTAAACAACGATGAGACATGATGTTATTACTTTACTCAATTTGGTAAACGATGAAACAT
>JAJLTG010000039.1:6399-71271 GCA_030568095.1 Naumovozyma baii
CCCCCCCCCCCCCCCCCGCCATAGTAACACATTTTAATCATTTGTCCAATTTTTCGCGTTGACTACTTTTCAGTTTTTGAAGAGGTTCAGTGGGTGATGATGACTCGTTATCCCCAGATGAATCAATTGCCATTTTCCTATTATCAAAACTCGTAGATGCACCTATATTCTCTAGTTGATGAGCCCTTACATCCGTAGTTCTCTTTGAAAGATTATTTGAATCATCTTCATCAATTTTCTGTTTTCCTGGTAATAACTCCATTTCCTTTGTCTCGCTAGTGGCTAATATAGTACTAGGGAAATTGTCAGTCTTAATCAATTCAGCAGTTCTAATCCATCTCCTCCTTCTAGTATACTTAGAATAAGAATCTTCAATGGATGGTTTTTTCCATGTATTATCATAGTAAATAAATCCAACATCATTCCCCGGATCTGCAGTCGTCTTGGCTTTAGAGCTAGGTAATTCAATTGCACTATCATTGGTCAAATCCAATCTCCAACTCTTATCTACCCATTTCCAGATCATCCCTGCATTGTCTTCAGGTAAGTTGAAATTTTCTGGTGATGGAGCTTCATTCAAAAACTCATCTGTCCATGGAGTTCTTTCATAACTTAACATATTCGCTTTCCACCCAATACCTAACCAACGACGTTGATTCTCATATAATACATACGTAAACCTAATAGGTTTATCATTTAGTGAATGTGAATCTCCCGCGTTAGAATCAACGCTTTTTCCATCAATAGCAGATAATCTTTTAACTTGTTTATGAACTACTGCCAATATCCCTTCATCTTTGCTAATCCCACCCAGATCTAGCCCAGTAATGTAAAAGATTAGTAATCTTACCGTCTTAAACTTCCATAGCAACCTTCTTGCTACTTTGGCCCATGGTGAATGGTAAGTGAGAATAAATAATCCACCTACGAGAACAAATTTCCAAGGGGGAAATACTAACCAAGTTATTAAAAAATAAATGGGCGACAGTACAGTCATGGTAAATAATAACCTCATGATGTCTTGTTCTTTGAAATTGTAAAATGGAGAAAGAAGAAGATCAAATTTGGTTGACACTTTATCCATAATGTTAACCACTTCCTCTAAACTTGGCTCTGATTCAATTCTTGTCCTAACAAACTTATCCAGCTTAGAATAACCCAATAGCAATGATATAATAATTAAATGACCGAAATATTTCACTAACGTATTGAAATAAAGGACGGAAGTCGTATAGACACAAATAATGAGAATGCTTCTCCATATGTTCTTGCCTGTCCATGTTAATATACTCAAAGATTCATTCAATAAAATAAGATATGGATATAATAAAACCAACGATTTCGATATACTTGGCGGAGTACACGATAAGAGAGCAGACGATTCATCTTTGAACAAATGCTTACTAGCTCCACCTAATCGTGTATCGTTTGTCTCTATGAACTGTGCTCGAACTTCATGTGTCGGTGAACTGAATCCCTTCTGTTCCCCCATTGCTAAATCCTTATACACGCTAAGCTCTTTCGATTATTGTTTAGCATTCAATGGTTGAAATGAATTATTTCTCAATTGTGTGTTGTGACAGCCCTTTTTGGCATAATATAGATTATCGTAGCAAAAGGCGCAATGAAAAATGGATGGAAAGCCGGTCATTTGAACCTTACATTTTAATATGACAAAAAACGATAACACAAGCAATGAAATATCAACAAGAATAGTCCTTTTCTTTACACATGGGTCTACCATTATTTAGAATACTTAAAGGTAATAGCTGAACAAAGACTGCAAGGTATACTCTGCGAAGAAAGTTTCTCAAACAAGCCTTTTTTTTTTAGATTGACACCCATTAACGTGTTGTTTTTGAAGAAGTAACATCGGCTACTTATCAAATATGGTTGCTAGCATATTGATAAGTTATCACAACTTTATCAAGACAAACTAGTAAATCTTATAGGGATAATTTTTCTGTAAATAAAGTAAGCATAATAACTGTACCAAATAGCAATGAAAGATAGTATTCTCGATTCTATTGACATTAAAAGGATTCCGTGAATCTGATTCATGAAACGATATATTTTTTTTGGAATCATCTTATCAAAAATGTCCCTAAAAAAGCGAAAGGTGTTTTTTGATAATGATATATGTTCCCGATATGAGATAGAATCGATGTACTTCTTATATTCTAATACATGATTTTGTTAACCGGGTGTTATATCTTTACAATATTACCGTCCGTAATTGGTAAGATCTGGCAGGAAGTTCTCTAGATGTCTAAAAAAATGTTTTGTAGAATACGGATGATAGTTAATTATCAGTTTCACTGCTAATTTGCAAGGCCCCGGTGTTTTAGTGCGATGAAGAATAACTGAAATGGGAGGAACCGTTATCTTTGAATAGCAATTGTACTACAGACAAATTTAGTTTGTAGGGTTCAATTTACTTATGCTTATCAGATATGTAAACTGCTATTGCAAACCACTTATATATAAAACAGAATACATGTAGCTATTACTTTTGATTTGAGTTATTTATTAATTTTTTACCTTATTTTACATTTATTTTTGTGTCACCGCGATTCTGTCTTACATGGACAGTGGATCAGATTATCATATATGAGTGAACAGCTTTTTTTCACATCTGCAGAATAGTTCTATTTACCACTTTACATATCGATTCATCAGTGGAACCCTGCAGTTGATAGAACTAGAGAGGATGTTTAGGAAAAGAGCCGCTATTGATAATAGCAATGGCCAAACCAAAAGGAAAAAGTTGGATGTTGATCCGACTTGTAAAACTTCTGACAATAGTAGCTCCAGAATACCAGGAAGAGATGCCATTAGAGCATTGCGAAGAAAAAGAGAAATTTTGGATACAAGTAAAGGTAAAGGAACTTCTCCTCTTAATGAAGAAGCTACTGCAAATGAACCAGCTGAGAACAATGGTGCATTCATAGGAGAAAGTCAACAAGCGAGCAGCGATGTAACAACGGCAGAAGGACTCGAAATCAACGAGGAAGAAGATCCTGTGTCCAAGAAGAAAGGTGCTTCAACACAAATCAGACAACCCTCAAACGTGAGAAATACGATTATTATGGATTACCAACCTGACATTTGCAAAGATTACAAACAAACTGGTTATTGTGGGTATGGTGACAGTTGTAAGTTTTTACATTCCAGGGACGATTTCAAGGCAGGATGGAAACTGAATACTGATTGGCAGATAACAGATGATACAGACACGAAGAAATTGAAAGAGATACCTTTCAAATGCGTTATTTGTAAGGAAAACTATAAATCACCCATTGTTACGAACTGTGGCCACTACTTCTGTAGTGGTTGTTTCACCAAAAGGGTTCGAAAATCTACTCATTGCGCCATTTGCGAGGAAGATACCCAAGGTGTGGCTAAAGTCGCTATAGATTTGAAGGACATACTGCGAAAAAAAGACTTGAAGAAACATGTTAAGTAATGGAATATATGCATTGGTATTTAGAGATTTAATAAAAAAAGTTATATTAAATAATGACATGTTATAAGAATATTTTTCTGTTAGAACTTTCTTTAATATCACTGAAAGTGTTCTTTAATTTATCACGCCATCGGTAAGAGTCTGTAGAAAAAACAGGTTTAGAAAATGTATCTGATTCGAATATCGTCATATTTTCTTTCAAAAGTTTTACCACTTTAACAGATATTTCAGAAGTAGAATCCGCGAGGATTCTTTTCAAAAGTTGATCATTCCGATGAATATTCATAAGCTTATATTCTTCTTCAAAGCCTGATGTGATTTTTAAAACATATAATAAAAATTTACTACCTTCTTCTTCAAATCCATCCTGAACAGCAGATCTTGAGGAAGGGACTTTCAAAGCTGCGCAAACGGACATGTACAATTCAATAAGGCTTGTAAATTCTTCTTTGGAAACTTGATAGAACCTTTCAACCAAGACCTTATTAATAACACGTAAGAAATATATACAATTAGTAACTTTGAATGTCTCGATGACTTTATCGCTTAGATGAATATGCGTCGTTAATAATAAATTGAAAGCCTCAAATAAATTCTTGGCTGCTGGTAACTTGAACAATACTAATAGTTTCTCTTTGAAATTATTTGCTTCTGCACTACCTAGTGAGCACGCTTTAATCTGTTCAGTTAGAATAAAAAAAGCCCTTTCATTAGTGTCAAGAGTATTGAAGAACTCCCTTAGGAAGGTACATTTTTCGGATGCAATACTTGAAATACCCAACTCTCTTTCTAAAACAAGGAATGGATGACAATTTTTAACGTCTTCCGCAAAGTTTAAACTCAAAAAGTGTATAATATCATTAGTAAAGGCTTTAGTCAACAATTCTTTTTCGTGTCTAAGTTGAAGCTTTGTTATTAATGAGAAAAGTAAGTCCATGCACTCATTTCTACCAATAATTATTAAAAAACGCTTCAATATTACTGAAAATGACTTTTCAGAATTCTTATAGCCATGGTCGGGGACAATACCACTTTCACGTCTCATAAACTCAGTGAAAAACTTTTCATAATTGGGAACTGAATCCTCAAAAAAATGAACGACAGCTTTCTCAAACATACTCCTCTTAACAAGTTTATAAGATTCATCATCACTTAGCTTAATAATCTCACAATAGAACTGGAGTTGCATGGATTCATTATTGTTAAACCCGTTATACATTTGGAACGACCACCAAGATAGTATATGTTGTTCAATTAAATGTTTTCCAATGAGACAATAATATTTAATCCAATTAGTAGACGTGTTTGCATTATTTTTGACAAATTGTAGGATCTTATCTTGGATCCACTTAGGGTTTAGCATGTTCAAATTTTCTAGATATATCTGTAGAAGATAACTAGTATTATATGAGTCAGCTTTAGAAACGATGAGACATGGGAAGAGGGATCGCAACATGACTTTTGAGTTCTTCTTATTTAAGGCAGTTAGTTTATGAAACCTCTGTAAGAAAACATTCCATATGGTAGATACTTGAATACCCCCAGATACTATTGTTGTATATATTGGACATAACCAGTTACCTTTAAAGGAAAGATTCTTGGTGCTATTGTTCTCAAAAATAGAAAGAACGCCATTTATAATACCATGAAATATACGCTTCACAGATGTTAAATCTGATGATTTTAGATAGTCAGATGAAGAAAATGGTTTCGTTAACTCTTTCATTTTCTTCTCCATATTGTAATCTGAATTATTGGCTATAACTATTAATAGGTTGATCCTATTAAGTAGCACAGATAACGGATCACTTAATGATATATCACCGATTGGGGTGATCCGTTCCACAATACTGTCCGATAAACCCAAAAAGCTTAACAGGTAAAGATACTTATTGAATAAGATCGTCGAATGCACATCTTTTGTGGGAGAAGAAAGGACGTAATTTCTTTGGGATAGTGACACCTCTTCTTCAAAGTCAACAAATCTCCTTTTTTTGAATATACGGTCCAGCAAAAATATCAAATCTTTTGTGATCGCCCATGAATACTTTATTCTACCACGGTTAATAAAATTGAAAGCTATCGATAACCCTGAATAGGAAGACTCGATATTAAGCATTTCCCATCTTTCATGTGTTGTTGGAAATATATCTATAATCCTTGATAATATTTGAGGGGGAAATCTTTGTTTCTCCAAGTGACTCCAAAGATAATCTTGCTGTTTCAGAACATCTACTACAACATATAGAATAGTATAACTCTCTGACAGGTAATGCCTATCGTTTTTTAAAACATTTTTGTAGCAAACAGATAATAGACTAAAAAAAGAGACGATATGATCTAATATCTTGCTCTCAATTTTTGTCTTCATCGTAGAAGAAATATTTGAATACTGTGATATTTCTAACAACATTACTTGACACGAAGCAATTTGGTAAAAGTGAATTGGTTTACCGCGATCTTTCAAAGAATATACCCTCGAACGGAAAGCTTTGTGGAATTCCTCTATTATTCCATAGAGTTCGGGCAAATTTGCATATAGTAGAAATTTTGTTAAATCATTATTCAACTTTACTAACTCAACATCAGTTGCTCCATTTTCAACAATATTTCTGAATATTTCTATCATACTTGATTTAATATTGGTAGAGTCTAGTCTCGATAACGAATATATGTTGTTAGATATTGTGACCTTTATTGTATCAGGAGGACTACATGTTTTATTGGGAAGCAATAGCTCCAGTACTTCAAGTGACGAAGGATTTATTTTTTCATCTATACTATCATCAGAGAGATTCGTAGATGCTACTTTCTGTATCTTACGTCTTTCCAGTGTATAATTTGATCCGGGAGCTTCAACCACTGTAGAAAAAGTTGGATTTCTCCTTGGATCATTTTTGTTCTTCTTCAATCTCTTCTTTTCCTTTTTATTATCAGCTTTTTTAGTCCTAGAATTACAACGCTCTTTATGTGGAATTGTGTCCCTCTGTCCCCTTTGTAAAGACATTGCATTTTTAAAAGATCTCTTAATCGATATTATTCTACTTTTGCGGGGAATTTTCATTGTCTGCGTCGACTTGGTTTGATTGCGCCTTTTATGTTTATTCTTTACTTGTCTTGTGGTTGTCATGCCTTGTTTTCTGATAGATTGAATGTTCCTGGAATGTGATAGCATTGTGTCTATGCTATGGATATTTGATTCCATAGCCATTCCCATGATTGGACTAGTTGTACCGGTTAGACCAGTTGCATCGTCAGCATCATTATCTGAAAATTCATATGATTCAGCCATATTAGCCATCGAATCATCGGAATCAGCCACAAAGTATTCAGTTTGAGTTTCCAAAATTTTCTGGTCGCTACCGAATGGCTTCAGTTTTCCTTCTACAGCAAATGGTAGTGGAGATGCACTCACATCAGTATCATCATTTTCATCATCAGACAGTACATCATTAATGTAATTATTGCTATACATTCGCTCATAATATGATTCTATACGATTTAACTCCTGTTCAGACAAATCATGATTATCAATTTCTTTAAAAGGGATCTCATTCTCTTCGGTAACTTCGTCATCTCTGGCTATCATATCTTTTAAGAGCAAATTATCTTGATCAGTCGTGAGATACCGTGCTTTTTTTGCTTTTGCAACACCTTTTTGAATATGATTATATTGCCTCCTTTTTACGCTTGGACTACTATATGTTTTTTTCTTTAACTCCTTTTCCCATGCTATCCTTGGAAGAATGCCACGGTACCCTGTCTTCATATTCACGACTCTACCTCTGAATATCATCTGTTCATCTTCATCGTCATCATTATCTGAAAGATAAGTAGCATGTTTTGATATTTGACTGTCGTTTCTATCCGACGTAGTTTCAGATTTGAAGGTAGTCTCGAATAGATTAATTCCTCTTTCATTCTGATCCTGATGGATGATGTCATATTCATCGTCTGATACAATATCTATAACCTGGGAATAAATTCCATCGCTATCCTGATCTTCTTCATTTGTTCTGTCATTTTCCTGGTCCGAGTATTCAGCTCCAACTTTGATATTTTCAATTTGTCTTTCCAGTTCATTTGGGCGTATTGGTCTTTTTGGAAGTGCAACATTATTGGAGGCAGTATCAAATACAGATACATCAAATCCTTCCAAGAACTGTCTATGTTTGATTCTTTCCAGGCTATAAGGCATCTTCTGAATGGCTTTTCTCTTTCGGAGGGACCATCGTGGTAAATGTCCAATATTTTCTAGTTCTTCAGTAGCGATTGATTCCACATCATGTAACCCCCTCTGATCCAGTGTTTCTTTTCTTACTTCAGATAGGTTTGGATTATTTAATCCGTGTTGATTGCCTGTTCCTTCGATTGAACCTACTGTATTGAAATAGGTGATAACCTCGTTCGTATCTTCACCTTCTGAATCAGAAATAATTACTTCCGAACTTTCTGATATTCGTTGATGATCGTCCTCTTCATTAGTAATAAGAGCCATATGTTTTCATTTCTTTGCAACTATACTTCGAAGATGCGAGGCAGATTTTGCTTGACATAAAACATGTATTATTTCGTAGTCGTTTCAATTTCATTTTCGCGGACTACTAAGTAATACATTGAATAAACAATTGAAAAACAATATCAGCATATCTGATATAAAAGATTGAATCCTGAAAGTAATTGAACTAATAAATTTAATAACGGTGAGTATGGATAAAAAGAGACGAAGCTCTTCTACAATCCTTAACAATGGGAGCAGCATTGAAACTACGGTAACGAAGTTATTAATGTCAACCAAACATCTACTACAGACATTAACACAATGGTCTAAAGGTGCAGCCACTGGAAGAAATGTTTCTGATGCATATGTACAATTGGGAAACGACTTTAAAATAGTATCCAAGTTTTTTAGCCATGCTGGTGTGGATGTTTCCGATTTGGGAGATGTACCGTTAGACTTAAGAAAAGTTCTTGAGGTGACATTAAGAGAGACTGCCTCAGATGAGACCTTGAATAAATACCTACCAGGTATCAGGGAGATTATCGTGACTTTGCTAGATAAACTTAAAGTAAAGCAAGCTATTTTAAAGAATTTAAAACAGGATCATGTCATGAAAATGCGTCATCATCCACAATCATCTGTATCGAGTAGTACATCCCTAGTTAGTGGTACGACAGGTATTCCCAAACCTACTAATGGAAAAGAAACAAGAGAAACAATATTTGGAAGTACTGCGCTAGTCGATAAAGAGCAACCGATGGTAACTTCAACAGCTGATAAAGTGGACAAAAATGTTCATATGACGTCAGATAAAGCAGAATCAAGAAATTCACAGAACGAAGAGGCTTTATTGCAACTGAAGAAAGGTGCTAATTTACAAAGGAGGGCATCTAAAAGGTATTCTGCTTACCATATGGCTAAGCTAACCAATCAGTCTACAACGGAAGCAGCTGCAGCTGCAGCTCTAGCATCTATCCCTAACCCTCCTCCTCGATTACCCAAGACCACTATGGGTGAAGTAGTAAGTGCAACACATACTTCTATTACTGACGATAATTTGGCAGCTAACCCCGAAATCGTAATCTCCAAAGACCGAGATGATAGCAGAAATGACGATGGTATGTGTACGTTATTCCTTATCTATAAAAAAAAAGTGAAGAAGTATAACACTGTACTTCCTACAAACATGAATAGTTTGAGACTATTGTTTGTGGAAAGATTTGCATACTCACCTGGTGGTGATGCATTCCCAGATATCTACATCAAAGATGCTGAGCACGGTGTTTTCTATGAGCTCGACGACGCTAATTTTTCAGATTTACGAGATGGATCCACAGTAGAACTTAAAATTGAAACTATTAAGCAAGAAAGTGAATCTGTTGGAAATTTGCAGATAATTAGCACACTTATAAAGACGGAAATAGCGAAAAGCCAGCAAGAGATAATTGATATCTTAAAATCATCCAAAATTTCCTTACTGTCAGAAAAAAGAGATATAACAAGATCGGATAAAGAACAAAGTTTATCTTTAAAAAAAGTCGAGGCGAGTACTGTAGAGAAACTTAATAGAGAACTTGCTGTCTTAAAGCAGAATCATAATTCAAATAAGAATGACATAGAAAAAATTACAGCAGATTTATTGGAGAAGGTTGCAAAATTCAAGTCCATGTCTTTCAATACAAAGGTATCCGCTAATAAGGTATACATGGAGAAATCACAAAATGAATTAGGGGAGACTTCAGATTCTCTATTAAGCAGAGTTGATGATTTGCAAGATCTAATAGAAATATTAAGAAAGGATGTTGCTGATCGTGGTGCAAAACCATCAAAGAAGAAGCTGGACTCTGTACAAAAAGAATTGGAAGATGCAGAAAAGAATCTAGATAAAATGAAACAGTTTATTTCTACCGAAAAACCACAATGGAAGAAAATATGGGAAGCCGAATTGGATAAAGTATGCGAAGAACAGCAATTTTTAACGTTGCAAGAAGATCTAATTATAGATCTGGACGAAGATCTTGCAAAAGCCATAGAAACGTTTGGCTTGATCAATATGTGTTGCGAGGAACAGGAGAAGAATCCGACAAGACCCAAAGCGAATCCTATATTACCAATTTTGAAACCAGGAACATTTCACCAAGTTCGAGAACAGATGTTGATGGCTGTACAATCTATAAATCCAGATCATGAAAGTAGACTGGAAGCTATTGATAAAGCAGAAAAACTATGGCAAAAGGAAAGGGACTATAAAGAAGGAGATGAGTTTGAGGATGAGTTAGGAAATTTTGTGGGGAATTCTAATCTAAAAAAATCAGGAGGAGTCGAAGAAGTAGAAAGATTAAGAAGACAGAAGGATGAAGAAAACCTGCGTGTAAATTTCGGTGGGGCTTTGTAGCCATTGCACTAGTGCTAGAATTTGTATGCAACCCTCAGTATAGATTGTACTAGTTTCATATTATATAGAATATTATTATAAAAACTTATTAAGACACTTGCAAGTCTCTAAGTTCAATTCTTGGACAAGCGTTAAGAATTTAGTTTGCTTACGACTTAGAATTTTTGAGAAACCACCCAAGATGGAGAGACAGACCTCTATCTGAAATGATGTCGTTTTCTCCATATTTATACAGGAGGCAAAGGCTGCCGTTACTAGTTTATCGATGAAGTTCATAAATACAGTCTTATCGATACTCTTATGGGTGAAGGCTTGTATAAATCCTTCAGCAATATTAATAGCCATGTAACTGATTTGGTCTATAATTTTTTCCAACGAATTCAGGTTATAGTCTAGTGTACCATATGATAGTCTAGCCTCGAAAAGCTTAAATAATCTTTCCAAAATCTTTTTTGAGGATAAACTTTGGATATATGGGACATTCAAATTTTCTGTTTCTTTCCAAATCTCCAATTTTTCCACGTCAATATACAGAGCACAAAACTGGATAATCTTAACATTATCAGATTGCGAACTAGCAGTAATAATCTTTTGCATCTTCACAGTGGCTCCATATTCCCTAAAGCCATTTAACGCCAAAGTTTTTATATCTAATATTTGTTTTTGATCCGTTGATATAATGAAAAAGTCATCAGCAAGCCGAAGGATAAGACAATCTTCATTTTCCCTGCTATCAAATTCCCCATAGTACTCTAGTAAATCATCGTACACCAAATCAACGATAGGTGCGGAAAGACTTGATCCTTGGAAGAGACCATCCTTTCGTAAATAACATTGATTACCGACTTGTAAAGCAGTTTTGAATAATTCCATCTCCAATACCTTGATAACATCACCTGTAGATAAATATACTGTTTTAGTGCTATCTATGTATATATCACCAACTTCAGGGGCTTTACTACCATTTACCACATTCTTCATTTGAAAGGTTTTCGTCTTAGTCTTAAAGAAGGCTTGGGATCTGACGAAGAATCCGTGTTCATCAACTAATACCCTATGAATCAAATCCATTGCCTTATTCTTGGGAATAGAGTCATAGCAAGCGGCAATATCAAACTTCATGAAGTACAATTTGGGGAGTTGCTCGTATTTTAACAGTAATTTGTGCTTAAAATCCCGTAGTTGTTGTGATATTTGAATAGTGGAATATAACTTTTTGAACTTGGTCTGTCTTTTGTTCCTTAAATATTCTAAAATGGCTTTCACAGGACCTATTACTGATTTCATATTATCCTTATATATATTTTCTTCCTCTTCATCGGCACCTTTACTGGGAATAGCAATGACCCTAAATTCTCCCGGTGCTTTCTTAGGAACTAACCTTAGTTTGCTATGATTAAAGTCGGAAAGTGTATAACTACTGTGATTCCTGCATGCTGAGTTTTCCATCAAGTAAGTTTCAAAATAATTAATCAGAAAAGAAGCTGAAATTTTATTCCATGTATCGCGTCTGAAGAACACAATATTATTAGTTGAAGAGATTTCAGTACAGTAAAAGAAGCATGTCAACAATTTTGGTATCAGAATCTGAAACATCCAAAAAACTATGCAATACACAATCTCTGTCAAAATATGGAATTCATCTGTGTTAAATTGAGAACTTTTTGTATGAATCCAACCTAGATCATTAATTTTCAGTTTTGAAGTTAGTAATCCAAATGGTATTGTTCCATTCAAGGGTAGTTTAATCAACATTGCAATTTTTGAGAATATCTTCGCCTTATTCCCCTTCGAACCAAATAGTTCTAATGGTATTAGTTTTTCAAGAATAACAGTGATAAACCTTACCACTTGTGAGACAGATAATTGATAGTCTAAGTGGGATGACGTACTTGGGTGTTTCATATCTGGACATAATGAATTAAAAATATCTAAATACCGGACGTTGACCCAATGATTCTTAAGTAATTTTCTTAGCACAGCTAATATCCTTTGTTTCCTAGGGCCTTTCATTTTGGAGGGCATATATCGGAATATACACTTGTAGAGATCGTTTATTTCTCTTGTCCTGGGTAGAATTTGAAAAAACTTGAATTCTTTATTGTTTCCCTTGTGTAAAAAAGTATTATTGGTAATTTTAATATGCATGTTTAAAGTAGCTTTGTTGGATCTGGTGTCTTTAAGGTACCAAACAGGTGGTAAATTTGGTAAATTCAATCGATTGCCCGTCAGTTGCTTAAATCTCTGCTTATCGTATTCAAATACGCTACAATTGATCAATAATCGAACAAAGTTATTAGTTCCAATAATTTCATGCAATTCTTTCCATATGGCTCCCTTAAGTTTTGTAATATTTGAGTTAGTCGAAGTACAATGCAGTATCCTGTTAACATGTTCGCTCTTTGCAATGGAATAACCAAAGGTTAGAACGCTATTAAAAAGCTTCTTATTTAAAAGATATAGGATGCATTGATCAATAGTTGATTTATGATCAGAGTCTGGTAATATAGTTGGTAATTCAATCTGGGTTGGATTCCTTAGAACGAAACATGAATTTAATATGGTGTGTAGACCATTTAAGTCACTCGACCTTAGAAATCGCATAAAATCCGGATCTAGCACATTATATTCTAAGTCAGAGGCGAGAAATTCATATATAGGTTTCATTGAGCATTTCTGATCGTTATCATAAACTGGTAATAATTCTTTGGTGGTTACATGTTTACGCTGGGAATTCTCATACGTGAAGGACTTTTCATATGGCAAGAAAGATGATTAAAAGTTCCTTGGCGCGTACCACAGGATCTTGAAGATTTGTGAAATAGTAGAAAAAACATTCTCAGGAGCAGCTAGAAGTTCAATCGCCTCGAGAATACCACAGAATCGCTGTGTTTAGTCAATTATATCTAAACTGGGAAATTCCTTTGCTAAATTACCCTTTGATTTCCACATTGGTCTGAAGCCAAATACTTAAGGTTTTCAGGAAACAGTTACACTCAGCTGTCTATATTGAATCAGTTTCAACACGAATCTTCATGTATTGAAAAACAAGTTTTTCCTTCTAGCATCCTATTCCCTTTTTGGGCATTCTTTCAATACCATTAGTGCTTTACGTAGGATTCATTATATTGTCGGCGTATCTGCTATCACCTCGTTTCCACGTTCAGATACATTTTTGACCAACTAAACAAACTTCTATATATTACGAAATAGTTGCGGAACTCGTTATGAAATCTATTTTAGTTACTTAGGGGGTTGAATTTAATTATATCTATGTTTAAAGATATAATGGAGTGTGTGGAATCGGAACTAGCCAATTGTGGAAAAGAATGCAATGAAAGAAGTCATTCAAGTTTAATATCATAATTTCATAAATGATATTTATTGCTGTACTTGATAATAACCAAAATCATGTGATAAGATGATCTTAATTGCATACATTGCTTGCTATTTCGATGACAACTAAGTGTCAGTATTATATTCAGTGAATCAAGTTATATTATATCATATAGCTTTAGTCGTTAAAGACAGCTTAGATGTGGTATGCGCTTATTTTGTGTATCAATTTGAGCAGTATCTGAATGACATCACTCTGCAGTGCTGAGTGGATATTGAGTAGGTTTGAACGCCTAACTTACAAATTATGTTGCCATTACGAGAGATGATAATTAGTCGTGAAGTGACTGATTTCTGTTACTATATGCCGTCGTAACCTTACATCATTTTTAATTAGATAAAAATACCTTCAAATTGATTCATCTAACTGCTATTTGTAAATTATTTTTTCCTCTGCTAGCAATTCGATTGCCATTATTATATTGCCCCCGTTTGTAAACACCGTAACTGCATGTTGACCTCTCTCATTTTTATTATTCATACGTTAGTTCTACAGGAACAAGTTTAAGGTCCCAAAACTCCTAGTACTAACGAGGATCACCAAAATATCTCAACCTCCGTCACTGTTATGGGCTTCGACAGTTCTCTACCACCACAAGAGAAGAAGAGATAATTATAAATTTACAATGTTATTAAAGAAGAAGAAAAAAGTTGAAATCAATCATGAAATACTTTGATTCATTCCGTTCCATTTCATTAATATGGAAGAAGATCATTTATTTATCTATGTATAATATCTACATCCGCTTGGCAGACGAGTTCTTACCAACCCAGCCCCCAAATAATCCACAAATAGTTCCAATTTTATGGTCTCCGGTTGTGTCGCATAGTTTCAATGCTAAATTTACATCATCGCAAACTTTATATTCGTGCTCGGTTACGGGCATCTTTTTAAAGTAGGAACTATCAGGTTTAATAAATTTGATTTGAACTTGATATTCTCCCACCCTTCTTTCATATTCAATATCATAGATAAACTTTGGAAATTTGGTACAGTACAATTCACACTAGCTGCTACTGTGTATCATACCACGGCTTTTCTTATCATGTATATTCATTAAAAGTCTCCCATTGTTATCATTTACATACATCAAAGAAATTTGGGATAGAGAGAAATATATATAACTGAGTGAACCTTTAATTGTATATTTAAACTTTTTTGGATATTGCTCAAATATGTCATATGTAGCATGTCGCTCTGCCGCTCACAGTTCATGAACTTAGAAGTGTTTAATCATTCATAATTTTGTAGTGTAGGCATCTTAATGATAGCATAGACCTTGATATCTTTGGTGTACTCCTAGAAATTTCTTCAAGAGCATAGCAGAAACGAAATAATATAATACCGCTCGGAAGCATCGATTCTTACCTTCCCTGCTGTTTTGGTGTAGTATGAGTCCATTTTGAGTATTTATCTGTTTGTTTATGTGTATGTTAACCAGGTAAAATTGCCCTTGTAATATATGTAAAAGAGTTCGTTCTATTAAAAGATAAACTATAATAAAAAAGGATATGTAATAAAATGACAACAGGGAAAGCAAGAAACGGTACATCGAGTCATTGGTCTATTTATTTCCATTGGGATATTGGATTAAAAGATTTAAATCTGTTTGTCATCGTCTGCCAAATTAAGTAAATTAACAATATCATGCCTCATCGTTGTTTACATATCCGGTATTGTCACTTCACCTTTCCTATTCTGGTAAACGGCGTCATGATTTCAACTAGACTCTGTACCAACTTGATATCTAACATTTTATCCATAGAATATTAATAGTACCATTATCGAATATTTATTTCCAGTAGATACTTATATCTCGAGGTTCATTAATGATATACCTGATCCTGGTCAACAATAGTCAAAAATGAATGTAAGTCGAGTAATCCTGCCCTAGAGGGTTTGCCTTATACATAGCATTAGAAATCGCGCGTACGTGGATGAGTACATTCTCTTAGTCATTGCCTATATTTTGTTAGCCAATTAGTCTTAAACGATTTTAGATGAGCCATAATAGTATATAAGCTTGTAGAGTACTGGGTAAAAATTGGGGCTAGCACAAATTCGCATTGTTATCTTTTTTATAGTTTTGTAGAAGTATGTTGTTGTTATCACATATTTTCTCCGATCTAGTTTTAAGAGGTGTTGAGAAGAACGATTGAGTTACTTTAATGTCATTAAAAGGAGCATTCTTGAGAACTTACTTATGATCTGTAGAAATGGAACAAATGTGGGGCTCTTAAAAGAAATGAATGACTAAGATATGCGAATAGACTAAGATGCGATTTTAGGAATGGGATCGATTGAAGATTGGTAATAATTCCTCTTATGAATCTCTGAGCAAATTATGGGCATAGTAGATACAAAAGAGCACTATGACTAACTATGGTGGTAGTGTTAATAGAGAAGCAACTATTCTTCAATCTCCAATGTCTTGTGGTTCGGAGTACTGCTGGAATTTCTAACCGTGTCTTTGTTAATATCAACAGGGTTTCTGTTGGCCGCGCATCATGGAATGTAGCTTTAATAGCTCGAAAAAACACTCGAAAAAAGGTGATGATGTAAAAACGTATTAAATCTCGAAATATGGAGGTATGCCAGACCAATGAATCAAATATGGTAAAGAAAATAAACAACCCATTAAAAATCAATTTCAAAAAGGGGATAATAGAAGAAAGATTGCAACAAATACTACCTGCAACCTTACAAAATGAACTTGATCTAGGTATGTTCTCTGAAGACTTTAACAGCAAAATAGTGATGATACTAACAACAAATACTCACTATGTCCTTTTTTGTAGTCACGGTTTGGACGGTTGATATTGAACCCCGACAATCGAAAATTGTTCTTCAGTATGTACCTGTTTTTTCTCATTTTAGGTCTACTTTGGCGAGCTTGTCATACTAACTGCTCATCATTTTAATAATTGAAGATTAATAAAAAATAATATAAATGCCAGTGACCCAGTTTCTCTCCTTCATCTTAAAAGAATTCGAAAAAATGATGATGGTACACTAAAGATAATATTATGCTCAAATACATATGAAAGGGAACCCACAGCGATATATGATCTGTTACAAAGCACGGATAAATCACTTCATTATTATAATTTGAGTACATGTTTGGTTCCTAGGACGAGTCCAACTTCTAAAGAATTAATGAATCAATGGTCAAAGGAATATTGGCCGCTTGTATGGAATGGGAATCCTAACGATCAGATATTGAATGACTACGAGATTGATATGGACTTTATACGGGCTCAGTTGCTGAAGATATCAAATATAGCGAAAGAGATAAAAACCAAGGGAGATGGGCTTCCCGTTGTTACCGCATTCGTGAATCCTCTTGACAAAGAAAACGTTATCATCGGTATAGACGGTAGGTTTAGCCCTGGTTGTACCGTATTAGATCACAGCATGATGAATGGTATTAAAGAAGTTGCCAAACAGGAGAGAAAGAGAAGAGAGTCAGTATCAAAAGGAGAAGTAAAAGACAGAACTTCCACGTACTTGTGCCATGATTTTGATGTTTATACCACACATGAACCCTGTTCGATGTGTTCCATGGCACTAATTCATTCTAGAATACGGAGATGCATTTTTATTCAACAGATGAAGAAGACCGGTTGTTTGAGATCTGATAGTGGAGATGGGTATTGCATGCACGCTAACGAATTCTTGAATTCTAAGTATGAGGTATTCCAGTGGATTGGTGATGAGTATCCCGTCCCAATGATTGCACCAGATATTTGTACATAGATTGTTGCATATACATATATCTACTAGAAATAGTCTTCTAGCTCTTCTTTTGTATCGAACTACACTTTGCCGCCCAGCTCATTTGAAGTACTGTGACTGTAATTCTTGCTTAACACCTGAACATCCTTATAAAACAGTACATTTTTCTTAGAATTTGAATTTGTCTAAATTATGAATAATATTATATAGGGCTTAATTAGTAAAAAAACCCTAGGGCGATATGACAGAGACATCTGTTTGTGTCAGTAATCCAGCATTTATTCAATGCACCTAGGACGAATCTTTTATATACAATAAGAATTTTGAATTTAGTGTTTATAGCATTATATATGTATACTTACAATCTGGTCTTTTCATTATACTCTCAAAGTAGTTTCCAATTCATCCAGTCTTCTTCTCCCTCTTCGGCTCATTCTATCAGATTCTCTCTTTAATCTTCTCAAATTTCTTTCTTTTTCAATTTCACGTCTTTGAATCTCTTCAGGCGTTAATTCTTCTACTCTAGGACACCATGAAGCCCCTAATTCATCAATATCTAATCTAATACCTGACAAGTATCCAAATGCAGCGCCATTTGGCACATGATCTTGGTTTAAATGACCTTCCAACCACTCCTTTTTCACTTTCAAAAGATAATCATGTAAGGCATAGGAGATAGTAGGTATAAATTCTCTTGCAAGACCCAAATCTGATACTATAATAGAAGCAAACATTTCGGGAGTCAAGGAATTATCATTCAAATTCCATTGAAAATTGTCTTCGTATAATTTGTTTTTTAAAGAACATGTTAAATTGATTATCACATGTAGGTCAGGGACTACAACTGCAGCTACTGTTTCGTATTCATGGATTTGTTCCTTTATGGATGAAACGATCTGCGAATATAAGGTGGTCGCATTAAAGAAATCCAAATCTTTACAATAAATTGTAGCAAAGTCTTCTGGTGTTATAGAATGGTCATTAATGTTCCATGTAAAAGAATCGTGTATGGTGTGTCCACTGTATTCTATATCTAAATGGATCGGTATTATAATAGATTCATTGGTAGCTAATTGAGACTCCGAAGAGTTATTCAAGGTGAATCTATATGGTGTAGCCACTTTACTTTGCAAGAACGTTTCTCTGATTTTCGGATACTTCAGTATACTTATCTGTTCCTCTTGATCTTGAATGTCTGGTAGTGCTGAATTTAACAACTTATCTTCTGTACTTTCTGCATGTTCTTCATCGTTGCCATCGTTCAAAGACCCGGACCCACCATCGAATCCACCGAGATTTGTAGTATTGGTAAAATCATCAAAAATATCATTATCATACTCTGCGTAATTCACCACTTTGGCTCTCTTGTGACCTCTGGTAGGCTGCGCACTGACAAACATAGAAACATCATCATTCCTTATTCTGTTGTGGAAATTTGTCAAATAAGCCTGTGGTATGAGGAATTGATTCTGTAAATATGGTGCCATTATCCTGTCGTTCCTATTCCTGCCAAACTCTTGTATCCTTCTCCTTACAATCTTGCATCTACAATGGCCATGCCTACGGTTTTCCCTTGTTGATAACTTAAACAATTTCAGCACAGGCCACTTCGTGTTTAACGATATATCAGTAACTTGCTAAGGTGCTCTTTTTTTCTTAGGGTTTTCCTTTTTCACGTAACTTGCGAAAAAAATTTTATGAAAAATTTTCAGAGAACATAGACAAAATCAATTTCATTTATATTCAACACCATTCTAATTTTCTTATTACATCTATTTCTCTTAATCTTAACTTTATTCCCTTCCAATTGTTGCTTTTTCAATATTCGTAGAACCATAACCATTCACACATTATAATCATGGCTTTCACCGACTTTTCTAAAGTTGAAACTTTGAAGGAATTAAACACTTTCTTGGCTGACAAGTCTTACGTCGAAGGGTATGTCAATTAACAAATTATTTTTTCAATTCAAAGTAGAATGAGACATTCTGTCTAATATAATATGGAATGAGGCAATGGAAAAGAAAGCAAAGGCAAAAAAAAGAGAGAGAAAATGGACGAAATTAGGAAATTTGGTGTATTTTTTTTACTATTGTATATGATGAACTTATTCTTTGGTCCGTGTTTATGACGGGAATTAAGACCCCCGGTATGAGTGAGACAAAAAGATGTGATTAATTTCACGATTTCTGATTTTCTGTACACTAATTTTTCCAGTATTTCGAAAACTTTTTTTTAATTTTTATTGACTTTGCCTTCATTGTCTGGTCTCCAATTTGAATATCTTAGAAAATTTCTTTCTTTTTACTAACATGTTGACTTATATGTCTTTAAACTATAGTACTTCTGCTACCCAAGCTGATGTCACCGTCTACAAGGCTTTCCAACAAGCTTACCCAGAATTCGCCAGATGGTTCAACCACATTGCTGCTAAGGCCGATGAATTCGCATCCTTCCCAGCTGCCACTGCTTCTCCAGCTGCTGCTGAAGAAGATGACGATGATGTCGATTTGTTCGGTTCCGATGACGAAGACGATGCTGAAGCTGAAAAATTAAAGGCCGAAAGAATTGCAGAATATAATGCCAAGAAGGCTGCTAAGCCTGCTAAGCCAGCTGCTAAGTCTATTGTCACTTTGGATGTTAAGCCATGGGATGATGAAACTGATTTGGAAGAAATGGTTGCCAACGTTAAGGCCATCGAAATTGAAGGTCTACAATGGGGTGCTCATCAATTCATTCCAATCGGTTTCGGTATCAAGAAATTGCAAATCAACTGTGTTGTTGAAGATGACAAGGTTTCTATGGATGACTTGCAAGGTGCCATTGAAGAAGATGAAGACCACGTTCAATCTACCGATGTCGCTGCCATGCAAAAATTATAATCAATTAAATTTATCGGTTTATTAAATTTAAATTAGTATCTTTCTTCGACATCTATAGTACATAAAAATATAAATATTTCGGATATTCCAAAAAAAAACAAATTATAACATTAATGCTTTAACGAAATCAACTCAACTGAATTAACTTCCTGTCTTTTTTGGATTTTGCTATGTTCTACGATTTGTTGATTGCATTACTATTTATGTATATATACAATAGATCTATGTTAAAATATATTATTAACAACTTCTTGTACATACTGCTATCTCATTGTTGCTTACGTAATTTGAGTATTAGTTGTATTGAAAAAAGTCAAAAGAGTCGAGTTTAAATAACTCTTTGGGAGACACGGAGATAAAAATTTGGACTTATGCTGATAGCATTCCTAATAGATCAACGATTGAATAAAGGGGTGATATGGAAGATGCAGCACTATTTTTAAAGGATGCAACAACTCAATCGCCAGAAAGCAGTATTCTTTATTCAGGAACAACTTCGGCAATGAATACTTCGGACGTTAATAATTTGCCAAGACCATCATCATCAGTTACTACAGATATCAATTTTGATGTACCCAATAGTCTCTTCATGAAAAATGCAATGAACTCGAACTCCATCCTAAAATGGTCTACATTGAATCAGATATATTCCCTCTTAAGTGTATATGGAGGACCCACTTGCATATTGCCAACGAAATCATATTTCGTTTTGGGTACTTCTAAAGGTGCTTTACTGATATTCAATTTCAAAGAATTTTTGCAGACGATATTAATGCCACAGGTATCCAATAAACAAAGTTCGTTACGATCGCCTGTAATGATGATTACAGTCTCGACGGACGGGACTTATTTGGCAGCGGCTTACCTATCAGGTGATGTGATCATTTGGGATCTAAACTTAAAGAAAAGTACCAATGATGCTTACTTTTCTCAGAATGGAAATGAAACACTTGCTTCAGTTGATTGTCTCAATGCAGTGCTACACATAACATACCATAAGAATCACAAGATTAATGGAATAGGGTTCTTAAATAATCGACATACAGGATTGATCGTTAGTGATTCCGCTGGACGGGTTACATTTCATAATGGCTTTAGAAATAGTTTTTGGAATCTTACGTATAGTTCGAAGAATATATTGAACCTTTCGCAAAATGAAAAACTATTTTGTTCAAACATGGTACTACCATCTAAGAATTCAAATTTTGATTCCGGAAATTTGTTGGCAATATTGACTAGTGTAAATTTCGTTCTAGTCTCAACTAACCCATATCCAGTGATTCTTTATCAAGAAAAGCTGCATGATAGCGAAACATCAATTTACAATTCTTCAATTGCATGGTCTCATGACAGGTTACAAGTTGCTTACTCCATTAACAAGTCTGCTTTTCTATATACATTATCAAATGAAGTGACGCCTTTAGACTTTGTCACGAATAGAGTAAAGAGCACATTTGCAGAGCCCATACTCTCGCTTCAATGGTTAGATGATAGACTCTTAGGAATTTTAACGATATCTCATCAATTTTTAATGGTGGATACTAAACTCAAATGTGAGGTGATTATGAAAATTGATTTACTAGTTCATGATCTTTTAATTCCACCTGATAAACATTTTTCCTTCAATGACAATAAATTATTTCTCCTAACATTATATGGGTTTAAAATTGGTACATTTGTAACATGGTCTGATATCATATTAGCTAATGTACAAAAAGGTAATTATATGAAGGCTTTGAAATACATTGAGTTGTTCTTGAGGCCAGATTTTGCCATCCCAACATTATTAAGACTAGAAGCTCGACAAGATAAGAGAGAAGTGCAGCTTCTGGAACCTTTCTACAACTTAGCTTTAGCAACCCTGAGATTTTTACTTAAGAAACAAGAAACAAACTATGAGAATCTTTTCCAATTGTGTTTATTCGTTACAAACGTCCTACATCCTTTTCACTTTTCTGACGTTTTCTCAAAATCAAACGTAAATTTACACACGTTTCTAGAGCAGGCAAACGAATTTTTTGATTCGAGTACAATTGGATTATTCTATGAAGTATTATCTAACCTTATTATTGAAGGATATATTACATCGGTGTCAGCAATCACTTTCAAAAATTTAATAACGTATTTTTCACATATACAGAGATTTTCACTTATAAAAGAGTTAATAATTATTCTGGATCCGAAGACATTAGACATTGACTTAGCAGTAAAATTGTGTACGCAATATCGTCTATCAACTATTCTTATTTATCTTTGGAACAAAGTACTTTTTGATTATGTTTCACCTCTAACTGATTTTTTAAGCCAAATAAGTGATAACAAACAGCAATGCGTGATATTCAACTATACGATAAAAAAAGAAGAGCTGGCAATGGTGTTTGATTATTTATCTTCCGTCCTCATAGGCAAGCAATATCCAGAAGACATATTCATCATGCCGCAAAACCAGCAGAATAATATTAAAATGGATATATACAGTGTTCTTCTTAGTGGTACATTAATTGAATGGCCGAGGGGGAGTGGGAAAAAAGTGAGCACTGTAAGACGGCTTAAAGATGAACCAGCATTCCCATACTTACATTTATTAATGGATTATGATATTATAAGGCTATTAGCTCTTTTCGATGTTGCATTCGAAGATTCCTTATTTAACTACGCCAGTGAGTTTGAACAAGATAATGATGGTAGAATTATCAGACTTGATAGACAGTACATCTTAGATCTACTGATTGATATTATGAAGGAACTTAATGATAAGGAAAAGAAGGCACGGTTAGGAAGTTTTATTGCTATAAATGTAGCAAAATTTCCACAGTTTATTAAGCTATCTAATACCCTCTTCAAGGACGTTATCATGAACATCCTTGCATATCATGGTACAGAATTGTCAGCGACTTGTCAGGCGGCAATAGAGGCAATAATACCTATGTATGTCCCCGAAGATCCGGAAACCTTTATAATAGAAATGAAAGAGAGACATTTTAATAGAGTTTTGTTCAGTTTTTTTAGGCATTCAGGAAGATATTTGGAATGGCTAAAGTTATCATTAGATTCAGAAAATACATTAAAATCATACGGCACTCCTTTGGCCGATATCTTAAAGTTAGCAACTACAAATTTCGACGATACATCCCCAGATCACTCCAAGTTAGTGGTAATGTGTGCCGAGAAAATTAATCTGATTCTTTCAACCTTAGGTACATCATCAAGTGTTAAATTCATTCAGAACTTTGATACTTCACTTCATGAGGATATTTTGACAATTCCAGACAACAAATTAAAACAAGAATACTTAGAAGAGTTATTTAACCTTTATCCAACATATGCAGCTTCCAAACCGAAGCTGAAAGAGAAATACATAGAACTTTCATACACTTTAAAGACACACCAGCATTTGCTGTTTTGGATTGAAAACACTGATTTAACCGCAGTTGATTTATTGAAAATGGACCAGATCTTGAAATTTCACAAGAATTATGATGCTCTTGCAGTTCTTCACTTCAAAATTCGGGACTACGACAATGCTCTCGAGTATATTTTACAGTGTATTAAAGTAACGTTTCAAACAGATAACATCTCAAAATCTGTGCTTAAGCAATATATAGATTTAGCTGTGGAGGCGTGCACTCTTTCAGGTGAAAAGATACGAAAAAATTGGACAAAGCTTTTGACTACTTTAATATTGCTTTATGAAGATGCAGATTCTGGTAGCATCAAGAAAGAAGTTTGTAATAATTTATTACAGAATGTATTTGTCAGTCTTTCAGCCTATCAACAACCTAATAAAGTAGAAGATGCACGATTTTTTTGGGAGATTCTGGGGAAGGTTTTAGAGGATCCAAATGTGATTATGCTGAACACTTTCCATTTGAAAATTTTATTAAAGGACATATGTTTCACTTATGATGTAGAAAAATGTATGGCAGGGCTGATATTGAACATTCTAGAAAATTCCTCCACGTCAATTGTTCGTACCTATAATAAGTTATTGCAAGAAGGTTGGTCCATCAGGAATGATGAATGTGATATTTGCGGTGAAAAGATGTGGGGTATCGAGGTAAATGCATTGGAATCAGTATTTTGGGAAGAACTGAGGAGACAAAAGGAAGTCTATGATATCGCTAGTGAGAACTATAAAATTATTGTATTTAAGTGCCACCATGGATATCATACAAAATGCCTCGAAAATTTGGGGCAAACTTATGGTGACTACATATGCCTGAATTGTCAAAACAAGGACGATATTTAAATTTTATTATGAACTAATATTCGTAAACTTTCTATTTAGTAGTATAATTATTGGACATTTGGTGTCATTTTATAATCAAAATTAGTCATCTTTTCTGAAAACTAAGTATCTTACATAAATTATAGCTATTTTATTCAATTAAACTGTTAATTTTTTATAATGGTTTATATACTTCCAACTTAAAGATTTCTTTGCATTCTTAAACAGTTATTTTTGACTTTATTTTTTTAAAATGAAAGTTACCTCAGAAACTGAAACTGTAATAAAAAAATAAATCTTTTTATTTAGGCTTAAATAAAATATAAATATGCTTTCATGATAATAAAGAATACCAGCCGGAATTGACTTTGAAACCATCATGTTGAGTAAAGGAAATTAATTCCTTTTCCTGTAACCATGAACAAACCTCTGAAAGCTCTGCAAGGGAAACAATATTATAACATCTTTTTTGCAGGAAACTTAAATTTATGCCCGGTGCAAATAAAATTTCTGAAAGAACCAAACATGTAACTCTGTACCATACAGAAGGTCTAATGTTCCCTGCAGAATCAATCCATAGTTTTGAAAAGGCCTTACCACATGGTATAGGAACATTTCTATTTTTAACTGCCCTGCTCGAACCAGAAGTTGGGGAAAGAATCAATGGTGGAGTTAAAGTATTAACTTCAAATCGTCTAGTCGTATAGGCAAGTCGATGAGTATCCCTTTTTAAAGGAACTACATCAATTCTGACCAATTTTTGACCAACTAGCTCAATTAAAACTCGAGAGGTGGAATCCGATATTTCATTATTAACAATTAACCCATTATTTGCTGAAAACATTTCCATCAATTTTTTGACATATGCTCCAGATTTTTCGAAAGCAGATTTAACTTCCTCATCGTTCAAATATTCATTAATTGCCTCCAGTTTAGAGCCACGTAAGTATACCTGTTTGTCCTTGGCCATATCCATTACGACTTTATCAATCTCATCTTTTGGAACATTTTCTAAGGCCTCAATCGTATCCTTTGACGTTTCTGTATTTTCAATCAATATGGAACGGATTATAGTTTTGACTTTTTCTTCCATAGCTCGATGGGATAGTTCTTCTGAACTCTGAGATCCCTCTGAAAATGTATATACTCTTTTTAAAGATGCTATCTCCCTTTGGACCATAGACGACATTGATAATCTTGCGGTAGAAGTTGATCTTTTATTATCCTTTATTAATGTAAAATGTTCCTGATTCTCCAAATAATTCTTAAATAGAAATATGTCTCGAGTTTCTTTGCGTACTTGGAATTGGCGCCATAAATTGAGAAGGTTCATAACATCTAGTTGTTCTGCTTCCTCTAAGCTCACGCTCCCTTCTTTAATAGCCTTAAGAAGAACCATCTTCCATGCTTCAACGTATGCCTTCCAACCGTTGTGTCCCATCCTTACTCTTCGAACCGTCCATTGTTTCTTTAGGCTATCTAATGAGTTATTTGGGAAGAGGGGACTAATTTTATCCCATCTAATTTCATTAGTCATACTTTTAGTTATAACGACACTCATGACCAGTGCTAACATACCAGATCTCGTTCCCACATGTAGCCCAGATTTTATTCTCTTCAAATTATTGTCACCTTTTTCCAAATTCTTTTTCCTCATAATATCAGTCTTTGTTGAGGGTTCTTTTTTCTTTTTCGTATCTTTCTTCATACTTGACTTATTCTTCGCCTTATATTCATATCTGGGATTCGATAGTTCCACTAAAGATGTCTTTTGAAACTTATTTATTCTTTCAGCTGATTTTGCTCCTCTATTGAACCGATTCTTCTCAGTTTGATCAAAAAAGTAAATATCGGTATTATGTATCACATCTTTGAATGTTGCTTTCTTATTATCCTTTTCTTTTACAACATAGGATGATATTGTTTCCTCTGTTGTACCTGGTAGAAAAACTATTTTTTTTTCGTTGGATTCATAAGTTTGGACGCATAGCTTCCCATTCTGCACCATGCGATCAACGTCACCACGTACAGTTTTCTTATCTAGCTGAGTATTTGAGTTCATAAATTTACCAACTTCTTCAAAAAATTTCTCCCTCAGGTAAGTCACACCACCAGATAAATGTAATACTTCAATAATTGCTCTCTGCCTCTTCAAAGATCGCAGTGATCCGGCAGAAAAGCCTCCGATGTTGATGGTCTTCAAGGCAGAGTCCTTCTTATTATCTGGAATACTTGAACCTGTATGATGTGTATGATGTACAAAACGTTCTTCAGTCATATTTTGTATTTTTTTAGGGTTTTCTCCCTCCAGTAGGTCACTTGATGCGACTTGTTCATCTACTAATTTACGTTTTCTTCCCTTAGCTTTCCCATATGGATGTGATACATCACCATTCCAAGAGAATTCAAAGGATCCATCTTCCCTAGAGGTAAAATGCATTATATTACTTAATGGAGTATAATTATTCTTGTTCAAAGTAGCCAATGAGATTTTGGCGTCAGGTTCCCTGGAAGTCTTTTTAGATATATCTAATTTTTCAGCATTGGTCAATTCTGCAAAATTCTGTTCTGTAAACATTCGATAAAATTTCTTTTTTCCCTCAAAATCATAGATACGTTTAATATCATATCCTGAGAGGGTTGGAACTGATTTGCCTGCATTCTCTACATAATATTCACTTGATTTAGTGTAAGCTCTTCTATAATCTTTGCCGGTTATCTTTGCAATCGCTTCTATCGTAGAAATACCTTTAAGTTTAGAGTTATCAACTAAATTATAAGTCTGATTTTGGATTGGGAAAAAACGGTTTACTAATGGCCAATCCTTACCAGAATTCACATTTTCTACCATTAACAACCCCTGTTGTTGCAAGATATCGGTGGCGTTTGTGTTGTCCAGACCCTCAATAGCCTCATCATCTTCTGGTCCACTTTTCTCTGCTTCGAAATCATCATCAGAGCTGTCGTCAAAGGTAAATCCATTTACCGGCTTAACATCCATATCATAATCTCGAAGATATTGGACACAACGAATCTTTAAGGCTGGATTATTTGGAGATACAACTAGAACTTTCTTCAAACATTCTTTTTCAGCTAACCAAGTAATGGCAGCTGTAAATGCCTTAGATAATCTTTTGTCTTTATCAAAATTCAGTTCTCTTTTCAAGTCCAGAATTTGACGTACCCCATTCTTTGACTCCTTTACGATATTCACGATTGTAGCCAAATGATCTCTTATAGTAACATATTTCTTGCTATTCATCGCTACATCAGAGAACCTCCTAAGTTTTAATAACTTCACAACATGTCCTTTATGAATAATTTGTGTTCCCACAATTAAATGATCCAATTTCTTAAGTCTACCAGTTACACTTCTTGAGTCTTGTTTGGTGTACGCTGCCAGGTCAATTGTATTTATACCATAATTTTTACTTGCAGCAATCTCTAATAATAAATCAAATGCGAAGTTACCGATAGAAGATTCTTTCTTAATATAACCAGTTAAAATTGTCCACAATTTGTCTTCCGTAAGGCTGATACTGAAGGTATCCTGATTCGCTATGATATCTGAAAAGGATATTCCATTCGAGACTTTCTGTTCATCATATAAAATGATATCTTTACTTGAATTTAGACACTGAAAAATGAACTCCTTTAGTTTGTCATTATTAATATGGATAATGTTCTCCACCATATCCCATAGTTTCGTCAATGATACTCTCCCCTTATTGAATGCCAGTTCTTCACAAAGCTTCAAAACTAATTCATCGGGATATACAGCTTGAATCGTTCCATTCATGAGTGACAAATATTCAACTCTTATTAGCTATCTGTTTATTTGTCAAGCACAGCAGTATTACTATCTTGACTAATCTTTTGTTTATCTAGTTTCCTATCTAGAATCTAGCTCAACTTTTGCACTTCACGCCAAATTAGAACTGGGTAAGAAAAAAACTAAGAGCATTCTAATTACTCAAAAGCATAAAATAAGTGATCTTAATATCTTTCAGAGGAATAATTGAATCGCAGCTATACAGAGGAAGCTACAGGCGAAGCAGTGTTTTATTTTTTTATCTTCATAAAAATAAACGTTGACTTTTTTCTATCTCATTTATTTAATCTACGAAGTTTTGTATTTAGCTACTTAAAAAGTTACAAGTTAGAGAAAGACTTTTTATCAATAGCAAATTGTTTCATAACTCCGATGTTCTGTTTCAAATCGTAATAGTATAGTCCCAGAAGTTAGTGAGAGTTAAAAGTGTTGCCTCCCTATTTGTTGCTTCCGTTGCTATCAAAATATTTGTTTCTGATGTTGGTGCCGGATCAATATAGTGAATTGTAGACTTAAGTAATCTATGTCAAAATTTGTGCATCTTTCCCATTTTTATATCCACGAATAATTGCATACCTAATTAAGGCTCTATTAACTATAGAGTAAAATTCACGAGTTATTTAATTTCTTTAAGTGCTAACTACCAACTAGATACTTGCTGATGGATAGGCAGCAATAAACTATTGACGTTTACCTTTCTTTCTTAACCTATTAATGTATCAAGCAGCCAATAAAACAAAGGGAGCAATTAGCTATTTGAAAGGAATAAACATCTATAATAGTAGCATAACTGGAAACTAGCAAAATATATCTCAAAATATATAACATAAAATACTTTCATGTTGGTGAGACTATGATTAAATCGTAGACGCTGACTTGTATGTGGGAAGCTTATCAGTCTAGTCACAACTAGGTATGGTAGAATGGTATGGCAATCAATTGACAATTGTTCATATTATGCGACATTCTAACATTAAAATATATTAATAGCATAATCGGATACAGCAGATTACTCCAGTTCCTCGTAGGAAACATTCATTTCACGCAAAAGAAAAGCCAAATCCTTTACCTCATCAGCATGCTTGCCTGCCTTAGAGTTTTTGGTTTTAATAATGACTTTTTCAATAAGGGCAACTGGTATATCATCCTCAGTGAGATAAACATCGTTCAGTGATTTGACAATACTTAATGTCTCTAAAAGATGTTCATTCGATCTGAGATATATATATACGCTGCTTGAATTTCTCATCCCACTTATTACTGTACAGTCTTCTCCTGTAATTCCTCTCGAAAGATGAACATGGTTTCTATTCATCTTCTTTATGGCCCCACTTTTTAAGATCTGCTTGCAACCAGTAATATTTGTTCCATGAATCAAATACTTCGGTAATTCATCTGCAACAACGACTTTCTGAAGTAATTTATCGTTAGGTACTATTGTTTTTATTGAGTGACCTTGAACCGCACATATGAACTCCTTCCCATCTACTATCTTCATATTAAACCGCCTCTTTATATTTGTTTCAACCACCCTATTAATATCATCCAACGTTGCTTTATGTGTCTTCAACCTATTATTATTCAATAAAATCGCTATTTCTACATAACCATCCTTGTCAATCGGTAATTTCTCTTTCAATGCCCCATGTCGTAACAGATAACAAAGAGCCTTCGATATCAATATATCTCTCTTCCCGGAATCAATAGACGACATTTATTTTTCTTTTAATGTACAGTATCACTATTTTTCAATAAACTGAATTCCAAAAAAAACTAATTCGTCTTCTATGGAAGTAATATTTTAGTTTGATCTAAGAAAAAATCTGTTATTTTTTCTTTACGGAAATGTAGTAATAATAATATTTACGGAAAAACGTAAAAGTATTTTATTTATTTTTTGAAAATATTATTCGTAAGAATATGTTTTTTTATTTACCCTGTTTTTACTAATGTTTTAGTCTTACACATGATTTGTTTTTAAAAATAGGTTAAACGGCTTTTTCGCGGTTTGATTCAAGATAAAGAACTTCTACTAATATTTGGATTTTACTATTTTTATCAGCATTGTTGAGCATATTACATCTGTAGATATTAGTAGTCTAATTTAACTGGTTATGAGGCCCGACAATTTTGGTGTTGATTTTATGACCGTTAAACTGGTTGATTCCTCAGGCGACTCTCAATGGCAAAAAGAACTCAAATGTAAAGTTAAACCTATAAGTCCCCTTTGATAGGGATACTTTGAAAATGAGACTTCAATTGATAACATTAAAGAAAGCAAAATGTTTTCTCAATTTGATATGGCTTTAGATTAATTGATTCGTAAATCCTATACAGTTGCTACTGAAACTAAATGTGAATAGTAAATACGTCAAGAGATCTCTGACAGTATTGTTTTGCGATCATTGGGATGGTTATCTGTAAAGTTTTCATCTTCAACTACAAAAGCTTTACCTTTACTGAACCAACAATCAAGTACCAATGTTCTCACTACCTATGTCTTCTCATATGACAAATATGGGAAGTCGAAAAATACCAAGAAGACTGATTCCACTGATGATACTAATCCCAACGCACTGTTTGGTGTTACATTTGCTGAAGGCATAACAGAATATGTTGCCTTAACTACCCGGGCTGTGGTTAAGTCTGTTGATCCTTTCTGAATGGCTGATACAGGTTGCACTAGGTACATCTGCAAGTATAAATTTCTATTTGAAGACTTTATTGAAGAATGATTTGGTACTGTCTTGAGCAGGTGGGAGTATTCCAATTACCGGATCAAGAACCTTCAAGGTGAATTTCCATTAAACAGGCTACACAACCTTCTTATTGTAATTTATTGCTTAATGCTTCTTCTGTTGTCATTTTTAATCAAGCATTTAGTCTCATCAGAAAATGATATCATTCAGAATAATCTCTATACCTTTGATGATTCTGGAACAATTCCTCAGGTAATTTTCTTTACTGAATTCCATTCAGTACTATTCTTTTGAATTAGCCTACTCCCCTTCTGCCATAGCACATATCACCCATAACGTGTTGAGTTAGGCTACTAATATCTTGAGATATTAGTGTGTCAGACATGGAGTGAACAGAAGTACATGGGTAATGTTATTCCTTTAGTTCTCTCAGTAGAAAGGAATTACTTAAACCAAGAATTTCGTTAATTGAAATGATTATAGGATATATTTTTCTATATACTATACAAGTTAAAAGAATAATACTAGAGAGATAGTCCTCTTTCTTAGATTATCGAATAATGTTTTCTTTACATAGGTTGTGTTTAATATACATGTCGTGACTTAGTCTACTAAGTCACACCAAAGTAATAATAATTTTGAATATTAATACAGTATGATTTAGTTAACTGCTGCACCCAGAAGTAATGGAACAGCTTTGTATGTAGTCAGAGATACTTATATTTCGTAAGTGAGGCTACCGCTATGTGTCAAAGTAATCTTGGTCATATATTTCAAATACTGACAGGTAAGATATCGGAAATCTGAAGCCATTTCTTAGACGGTTTTTAGGCAATCTATGTTTGGATATCATAGATCCTCCAATTCCTACTTAATGGGGATTCTCAAGTACTTCTATTAGTGATTTTATAACGGACTATGTCTCTGAGTATAGGTAATATCCGGTTACCATCCTCTGTCTTACTATACTTTTTTTTAGTACTGAGAGTCTTAATAATGACTACAATCCCAAAGATATATCTCGATCTGGCATTATCATTCCAAGAAATTTAGAAGATGAGAGTAAGATTCAGTCTTGGTCCCACAAAGAAGATAATAAATTAAGTTAATGTCCAGGAACTCTTCAACTACCACTGGCAAAATACCACGAAGTTCAACATGCAAAGAAGCTGTTCGTTGCCTTGAATGGGGGAAAGATATCTTAAACAAGGTTGGTAAACACATTTCCTATCATACTTTCAAATTTGTTAATAGACCTTTTAATGCTCATCTAATTCCACTAAGTTGAGTTTTTGGGACAAAACTGAATCCAGATGGTGCAATTAAGAAACATAAGCGAAGATTAATCACAACTGATGAAAGCGAACCTATATCGGATAATGAAGTTAAGTCAACAATAACTAAAGATCAAATGTCAGTAAAAATATTCTTACGCATTATTTTCCATTATGATTGTTCTCTTGAATAGATGGACGTAACAGCAGGCTACTTATATGCCCCAATAACGAAAAAATATCTACGCATTGTTCCCAACACACTCGGAGCTATACTTTACTGATATTGATACCACGAAACAATGTCTATATGGACTTCACATCAAACTGGTATAATTGTTTTTTCTCTACCACTATAATAGGTAATATACCAGCCAATCCAGAATCAGAATCTTCTATTATGGTCGTCCATAAGCTAAAAAGAAAGAGCACTTGCATCTCACTTCTGCTGAGTCAATTCTACTACTCAAACTCCAAGTACTAATCTTATCTTCAATCGCTGCATAATAGGATGCAGTAACTGGATTGCCGTTTACAGTCAATCTAGTAAGATTACAGAAGTTTAGGGACAAATTTCAAAACTATTAACAATGAAATTTAGTCTTATCAGATTTCATCTATTAAATATTGTTAACTTTAAGGATACTGCTCTTTAGATTTGGTAGTTACATCCAAAACATATTCATTGGAACAATTTACGAGAACTAAGTTCCTCAGATTTGGAAAGCATAGATCGCCTTTTTTTTAGATTACTTCAAAAATTATAGTTTATTTAATTAAATATTTTTGATATAAAAGAGCTAGTATTTAATTTCCAACCATAAAAAATCTGGAAAAACCCAGAAAATTGATGTAATCGTGCACATTAGATTTTAGATCACCCCAAAGATTATATTTTGATATGCATCTGTTGGAACCGAATATTCTATAGATGGATAGGATATGACAATCAAAGAGCAAGTTACTATAAAAAGAATAATTCTAGAATTGATAAAAAAGTTGTAGAATATTCCAAAAAGATTTATGAACAGAATAGGCTTATCCAACTATCTCTGAATATCTCTGGTTTCTATGTAAAGATGAAAATACACCAAAAGGAAAAGTATATAAAGGACAAGAAATATGAGAATGACAGATAGTAGTGAGTATATATTTTACTTTTAGTATGTAGAGAAAAACAACGAAGAATAATTATTGTATATTAGAAGAATGACTGAACACTATCAATCTAATACTGCTCCAAAAGATAGAAATCCAAAATCATATCAGCATCATTGTAGTAAATGGAGAGTTTAATCAAATTGGATTGAATTTCTATTAAATGTATTTTCCAGGGGATTTTGAGTAGCGCGGAGCGGGATTACCAAATCTTGTGAATTTCCCGTACGTCATGAAGCAATCTTTAATATCTGAGAGATGAAGAAAGAAGATGATTCTCGATAATTCAGACATTAATTTTACTCAGTGTATTTATTAAACAGTTTGTACACCTATTCGCAATATAATAGTCGAAACACAATAATTTCTATTACCATTGGCCATTTAAAAAGTTCATGAAAGTCGACTGGAAACACTTTCATTTTTAAAGGATCAAGTTTGACATACAGATTAGCATTAATAAAGAAATTTAAAGCTAAACTAGATGCTATAAGGTTCAAAAAAAAAGTACTTATATGATAATTGTTTTTTTTTACAAGTTAGAAGAGAAAAAAGAATATAATGATGCCCCTTATAACTCGAAAGACAAAAGATAAGGACCCATTAAAATCGAGTAAGACTTTCCCACCACCCACGACATCAGCTCAGAGGAAGGATCTATCAATATCTACTGGGAAATCGGATCCAATTAATGTCACCAAGAGAAGAAAGTCGTCTACAATTAAAGGTGCTTTATCATCATTTCTTGGTTCTGGCCAAACAGAGTCAGTTACCACAGATTTCAGTTCCACAAGTAGTAAAAATATAACTAAGGATTCCCCAAATAAGAGATCTTTGAATTCTCATCAAACTGGTACCAGGACAAAGAAATCAGTATTAAAAGACTCCACGATGAATAATCAACCGCAAGAGTCGATGGAGAGAAGTATTGATAAAGGAGGAGATGTAATAGAAGGAAATAAGATGAATATCACCATTAGAAGAAGTCAAACTGATATCGAGGCTACTTCTGATGCCTCATCTATTCCAAATCGGAAGGAGATATTAGATGACTACTTGATAAGCCAAGGCTTTTTAAACACAAAAGAAGTTGCGCATAAGAGTGATGACCTAAAAATACTTGTGGCTACTAGCGGGGATAATGTTTTCTTACCAACAGTTTCGTCTACTGATGATGAATACTTGACTAGATTAAATGGATTTCAGGATGATGAATATGAAGAGGACCCTGAATATTTAGATATATTGAGTCAAAACAATGATGAGGGATCTACGAATATTGGTCATCATAGTAGTTCTAGACCAGAGCAGAACAATATGGAAACTCCAGCTAACTCAACAGATTTTCATAGACTTTACGGTGGAAATAATGACAACGAGGAAACACTACCAGCTTCAACTTTCGAAATGGATAGTTCCATGGTATCATATAATATAGCTATTATTGTTTCCATGAACAAACAAACTGAGACTTCGGATTTGGAAATAGAGCTATGTTCCAAAGTGAAAGTGTTTTGGAATACCGGTGTACCTCCCACTAAAACATTTAATGAAGAATTCTATAATTTGGGTTCTATCTCATGGAAATTAAATGCTGATAATTTCGACCTTTATATCCCACCTCAACTTTCGAAGGACAATCTCGTCGTCGCTAATAATAACTCTCCAAGGAAACCACAATTGTTTAAAAATGATCCTGTTGATCAAAGAATGTACCTTGATAAAACAAAATCTAAAAGAATTTTTTTGAATAAGATTTCCCCCAAAACAACGAATATTTTAAAACCAGGTGACTATATCTTTATATTACCAGTTATATTTGCCAATCATATTCCCGAAACTATCTATTTACCGTCAGGAAGAGTTAGTTACAAGCTAAGAATAGGTACATTGACCTTGAATCGCATACTCGGCAATACAAGTACGGATTCTGAAACTGGGAACTTATCAAGAAGTTCATCTTCCTCCTCATCATTGAAGATTACAGAAAGTGAATCTGCACAATCTCATAAAAGTATTGGTAATACCATATTTAAGAAGGTAAAGAACCATCTGCATATTCCTACCAATAAGGATGAAGAAAGTAATAGTCTGGGGAAAAATGAAATATTTGCTGAACTGCCAATCAAAGTTATAAGAACACCTCCTCCGATATCAATATCAACTGCAAATAAACCCATATATATCAATAGGGTATGGACTGATTCTCTTGCATATGAAATTTCTTTTGCTCAAAAGTATGTGTCTCTTAATAGTGAAGTCCCTATAAAAATTAAGTTAGCTCCTATGGTGAAAAATATTAGTATTAAAAGGATACGCATAAGTATTACAGAGAAAGTCACGTTTGTAAGTAAAAACTATGAGTTTGAATATGATCAAGTGGATCCCGTTGCAAAGGACCCCTATAACCCATACTACCTAGATTTTGCCTCCAAGAGGAAAAAAGAACGTAATTTAACGTTGTTGGAGATTAGAACAAAGGATAAGGGTGGCCGTGCACTCAGGGAGGAAATTGTGGAAAACTGTTGTGGTGATAATTTGTTAGCGTATTCCACCATAGATACAAGTCCTAACGGCGAAGAAGAGAATTTAGTTGAATTAACAGAACCAATCACATTGGAAACAAAGTTAGAATTTCCTAAATATGAGGATTTAGATAAAAGAACGGCGAAAGTAATACCACCGTATGGTGTAGATCTTTATGCCGTTGTACCGAACATGGAGACCGTATCGACTGAAAACCATCACAGGAGCAGTGTGATAAGTTTCTTAAGTGGCCATGGATCTTCCAAAAAAAATGGAATATTATCTGAAGAGGAAAAGCAGACCGTATATGATCCTAAGTTTCATGAAACCAGATTCAAAATCAATTCAGGAGCTCAAGTTAAACATCACACCAGGATAAATAAAGCGAAAAGAGGATTGTACTTGGATAGTTTGCACTTTAGTAATATACATGCTAAGCATAAACTGGAAATTATGTTCAGAATTAGCAAATCAGATCCTGATAAACCGCAAAAATTGAGACATTATGAAGTTTTGATTGATACTCCAATATTTTTGGTTTCTGAACTTTGTAATAGTGGTAATATGGAGCTTCCAACTTATGACATGGCTGCGATTAATTCATTGAAACCACATGAGGCGATGTTACCACCACCACCCACATTTGAAGAAGCCATATCTGTTCCCGGTTCCCCTATTGGTTCTCCATTGGGATCTCCTGATTTAAATGCAGTTTATGAAGCAGATATTACTTCAATCCGTCAACTGAGCTTGTCTCGATCTGATTCTATTAGTAGCCAAAGCGGGCAAGGTGACAATAGAAGTTCCCTCACGGTAAATTCATCTACTACAGCTTCTCAACTACCAGCAGTTGAAGATAATTCTAGATTTAATAACCTGGACCGTTTGTTATCCAGCCCTTCTCCTGTTCACAGATCCAACACACTCCCTGCTACACCTAATAGAACACTGTTCAAAGAAGGGTATACATTAAGCAATAGAAAAGAAACAGGAAGCAGCGAAGATGATGGAAACGGTAGACCAAACTCACCACCCAGATACGAAGAAGCTATCAGAGAATCATAATTTCAGTGCTTCATTTTTTGATTTTCAATTAGAATTATTGATTTTATTTATTCTTTCAATTATTTATTTAGTTTTGTTTACAGAATTTCGAAATACTTATCATATATTATATTATCAAGGTTTTTCAGATTCTTAATGCACCCCTTGCTGTACTTATTCCCATAGAACTCAGCATTCTTAGCCCAGTGCCGCCGAATGGGAAATATGAGATAGCGTAGTAAAGAACTGCAATCAACTGAAGTATTGCACACGGAATTGTGAATATTGTACTTTTCATGAAGGCGGCGAAGTAAATTGTCAAAAAACAAGTGATGAAGAAGAAGATAGTGAAAGGTAGTCTATCTTTTGAAGTTAAATGTTTCAAATATGCAATTGGTCCCATAAACACACCAAATGCTAGCACAAATAATAAGGACCCCATTGACCACAGGAGACCGAACTTTCTCGGTTTAATAGCTAGTACTGGAAAAAGGAAAATACAAAGAGTAAAACATGCCGCAGCACCTAATATGAAACACACAAATAAGATCAACCTTTCAGTTCTGGATAGAGAAAACCAGGAGGGTTCTTCTGTATTTTGAATTAAGTCCTGTCTCGTCATTGGTAATCTTTGGTAGACGTCGTTTGCAGTACTATTAATTGAATTTGATATCCTACTAAAGAAGGACCCTTCAGTTGGGTCGTTGACCTGTGCAGCTTGCGAACGAGAATTATTCCATCTGCTCAAGGCATCACGAAATTGGTTAGTACTAGAAGGTTCTGACATATTACACTTATTGATATTGTCTCCAAATCCAATGGGATGTATTAAATACAGTATAAAGACTGAAATATACTTTTAAAATAAAGTTACTATATCTTGTAACTACAAAATGTAGTTCTGGCACCGACCGGGTTACTCCGTTTTTTTTTCAACGGCGGACAAGTTGACTCTTTAAGCTTAGCAAAAATCGATAATTTTTCATTTGAAGATGATGACTGCTTCGTTTGCTAACTTCATTCAATAACATCATTGTTATAGTATAAACCATTCCTTTTACCCTGTTATCATATCTACACTGAAGAGAAAGGAAAGGAATTCATTAGTAACTAATTTACAGGACCTATGGATTACGAAAACATAAATAATTATGAAAGCCAACGTCTTTTAGATGAACTGATAAATCAGCACACTGGAGATCCAAATAATTTAAATATGTCAACATCATATCACAATGAATATGATTTTATACAGTTTCAAAAAAATCAGCATGAACAGGTATACCCAGGAAATACGCCAGCTCAACAACATGAGAAGCTCTCGTATATTAATAAGACAAATAATGCAATAAACAACAGTAATATTAACAATATTGACTCCAGCTTTACCAACACGCATCACTTTGGATCTCACCATACCAATAGTATAAGTACAGAACCAGTGGCATCATTTCTTGATGATATGTTTACATCCGCTATTCCAACAAATAACATATCATCTTACCATGAACATTCTTCTTTAGATGAACGATCTTTTAGTCAAAGCATTCACAAGCAAACAACGGACAATATCTCACATCAAATTGCAAACAACGTTAATACAAAAGAGCTTTTATTTCAACCAGGGGACGATGCAATGTTCAATTATGCGGATGAATTAGGTTCTTCTCTGAGTTCAAGTGTTAATTCAGAAATGTTACAATCTGACTATTCCTCATCATTTTCGTTTAATCCACATCCGTTAGAAAATAATTCTTTAACTTCTACTTTCTCTCCCAATATTAGATCCCCAAGTTCTTCACTTCGACCAGGATCTTTCATCGCAAACTCATTAAGACATGGAACCAGTATAAATAATGCCAATTTCACTGCTTCTTCTTTAATGGCTGCACATACACCAAAGACGAGAACAACTTCGATGTCAAGTAATATCGATGGTGCCATGCTGTCCACTAGTTTGTCAAAGACTACTTTATCACATTTAACAACCGAGGAAAAACTAAGACGTAAAAGAGAGTTCCATAACGCTGTTGAGAGAAGAAGACGAGAATTAATCAAACAGAAAATTAAGGAACTGGGAAATTTAGTGCCACCTTATATGTTACATTATGATTCCACTACAGGGAAGCAAATTAAAACCAATAAAGGTGTTATACTGAATAAATCTGTTGAGTACGTTGTATTTTTACAAAATGTTCTGACACAGCAAGATTCTAAAAAGGAACATTTATTAAATAAGATAGGTGAATTGGAAAATAAAATGGGAGATTTGAATATATCCACAACGATAGCACATGAACCAATAAAATATCATGAAGAACAGACCATAAAACAGGAGAGTGTAGAGAGTAGTCATCCAGAACGACAATCAACTCTAGAGAATAAAACACCAACAAATGTTAATTCAAGAAATGATGATCTCCAAGAATTCTTATCTGGTGCTGCTGTAGAAGCTGAGGATAATGTTAAATTAATGTTTGGAGCTGATAACGCTAACCCTGCAGATTATCTCCTGGAATTTGAACCTTGAATTTCCTGAAATAGAAGTAATGACAATGGAGCAGTGTCTACTAACAAGAAAAAAAATAACACACTGCTAATATGTCTGCAGAGAGAATGACAAGAACCTGGTTTGGAGGATAACAATTGAGCCAAAATTTTCAATTCTTTATTGCTGTATCAAGAATTGCTACAGAGGGAAATCATTTACCAAAGATTGATGGAGGTTAGTCTGCTGTTGATATCGATATGTAACGTTAATTAAAATTTGTAACTATTTAAAGCCATATTTAAATTTTTTTTTTACATATCACATATGCTTGTATTAAGTATTAGTGTAATGAATCTTCAGCAAAAATGGAGTACGTCTTGATGCAGCGCGAAAAAGCGACAGCTAAAGCATTTAAAATCTATTGATTAAGGCTCGCTCATATTAAAAAAATATATACATAGAATGATAACTTGGCTTATCTAAAAAACTTTCTGCTTCTTTGCGAGACAACAGTCGATGAGATGGGTTTAATAAAAAAAGTAACGTCATGGTCTTATGACAATCTAATTGATTACTTATCAGTGAATCCCACAAGAGATGAAGTTACTCATTACAAAGTGGACCCTAATGATGAATCGGATGAGTCGATCACCAAATTACACACTGTAAAGGACTTTGGAAACATTACATGTCTTGATTATTCTCATTCGGATATTGGTCTAGTCGGTGTTGGGGAAAAGAATGGTTATGTAAGATTGTTCGACATTTTATCCAGTGATCTGGATGACGAGGCTGAAGAGGAAGTGGGATTGTCTTTGAGAGCTAAACAACAAAGATGTATTAATGCTTTAGGAATTAATACCAATGGATTGGTCGCAATGGGATTAGATAGAAACCGAAATGACGCATCCTTACAGGTTTGGGATATTAGTTATCAAAGTATGAAATCAGATGTCGCTAATGCATCGTTCAGCTACTGTGTTAATGAAAGCATAGTATCTCTTAAATTTTTAAATGATACAAATTTGTTGGTTGCAAGTACAAAATTTATCAAAGAGATTGATGTGAGGATCCCTCAACCGGCATACCAATATCCCAGTAGGCTTTCATATGACATCAAACTAAATCCATTCAACGATTGGCAATTCAGCACTTATGGTGATGATGGGACACTTTCGATATGGGATAGGAGAAGGTTAGCTGGTGAAGTCAATGACAAAAATGTCCCAATATTGACCTTTGAAAAATTGGTTGGAACAGGTGCAGCATCAAGAAAGTATATGAATTCTTGTTTTAGATGGTCATCTACCCGTAACAAAGAGTTTGCTACTCTGCATAGAGGTGATACTATCAAAATCTGGAGGCTCGGATCTGATATGGGGGACGCAAATAACGATAGTGAAGTTGAAAATCTGTTTGTTTCCACGGTACATGATATTAATACCACATTTGATAGAGTTGCAACCTTTGATTATATTCCAGTTGATGCATATCGCTCAAGTTTAATTTGTATGAGACAATCGGGCACTGTTTACAGAATGCCAATTAAGCAAAGTTACTCAAAGGCGATTTTTAACTATACTAATTCTTTGCTGCTGGCCACAACTGAAATACCTGAAATAGATGAAATACGTGTTAACCAAGTTGGATCAGAAACAAACGCTAAAAATATTGTTACCACCCTCAAAAACCTCTCTTTCGAAGATTTGGATGTTGTTGATGATTATTTACCTGAATTAAAAATAGTTAACTCTCTTAATAAGGATGGTATCGTTTATAGTAGTACAAACGATAAAAGTGATACAGAGACGGAGGACAATCAATCTGAACAGCATAAACAGCACGACAGTGATGCGGACTCAAGGTATGCGGAGAGTGATCACCATTATTATTTAGATATGGAAAGCTCATCTAGTCACGGCAATTCTTATGCTGTGTACTGGAAGGCAGAGAAATTGCTACAAAAAGATATTAGCGTCATAATGAAATCGAGAGCTGAATTTGGATATGGGCTTGACCCAATGGCTACGGTCGAGACAATAGATAGGTCTAAGACGTTCCAGAACTACACTTATATAAGAAATACATGGAGATGGTTGGCCATTGCAAAAGGATCTGTAGACGATGGTACAATGGTTTCTGGTGATTTAGATCTTGGATATCAAGGGGTATTAGGGATATGGAACGGATTTGAAGGTATTTCAGATCAGAACAGATATAGGGAGGATTTTATTCTCACAGATAAACAGCTCAATAGGGAGATGGAGAAGATAATACGATCGAGAAAGAAGGAAAAAGAAAGCAGAGGATTTAAGGCTCCTACATCGAGATTCTCTGATTCCCCCAAACATATTCAAAGAAAATTGTGCTTAATAATATCAGGATGGGACCTTTCTCCAGCAGATTACGAAGAAAAGTATAAAATTATAATGCAAAACGGAAATTATGAAAAGGCAGCTGCATGGGCTGTATTTTTTGGAGATATCCCTAAAGCTGTAGAAATATTGAGTTCCTCAAAGAAGGAAAGATTAAGCCTTATAGCAACTGCAATTGCCGGTTATATGGCATATAAAGATCAACCAGGAAACAATCCATGGAGACAGCAATGTAGGAAAATGTCATCTGAACTAGAAGATCCATACCTACGGGTGATCTTTGCATTTATCGCAGACAACGACTGGTGGGATATACTTTATGAACCAGCAATTTCATTGAGAGAAAGATTAGGTGTTGCTTTGAGATTCTTAAATGATGTTGATCTTTCTAAGTTTTTGGAAAGAACATCTTCTACAGTAATTGCCAATGGTGAATTGGAAGGCTTAATATTGACTGGGATTACACCAAGTGGGATAGATCTTCTACAATCATATGTTAGCAAGACATGCGATATTCAAAGTGCCGCATTGATTTCAATATTTGGTTCCCCAAAGTATTTCCGTGATAAGAGAGTGGATGAATGGGTTGAAACATATAGAGTTATGTTGAATTCTTGGGAGCTGTTTTCTATGAGGGCCAAATTTGATGTTTTACGTACTAGATTATCCCAAACTAGTTCAGGTCAAATAACAGCTGAAGTGAAACCACGTCAATTATACATACAATGTGTCAATTGTAAAAAGAACATTAATAATTCAACACTAAGCAATCCGGAATCATATAAGAAAACATCGTCGGCTGTATTAGGAAACAATGGCAATGGACCTAACTACGAAACTACTGAAAAAGAATACTTATCAAATAAGGCACAATATAGATATGCGTGCCCTCATTGTGGTACGCCATTTCCCAGATGTGCTATTTGCTTAATGCCGCTAGGGACCTCGAATTTACCGTTTATTATAAATGGTATTGGTCACGACCATGAAGAGACTGATTTCACAAAAGATCCAAGGTCACCTGTTCACAGTGAGGATAACACATCCGATTTTCAAGGCTCACTAGAGGTGACAGAATTGAAGAATATATCACGAAGGAGAAGACTGAACTTAAATGAATGGTTTAGTCTTTGTCTAAGTTGTAACCATGGCATGCATTCCGGTCACGCTACCGAATGGTTTCAAAAACATTTGGTGTGCCCTACACCTGGATGCAGTTGCCAATGTAATAGATAATCTAGGTGAACCATAAATATATGTACTAGCAAACAAAGTTTAATAATCTTATTCTCATATCAAATATTAGTGACAGCTTCATGTGAAGTGATCATTAGTCTAACATCAATAGTGTTACCCGATAATTATGTTTTTTTTTCAAGCGAGGTACAGCCCTGGAACAACAGATTCTAAATTCGCTGTTACGTTGGCTTTGATCAACCTTTCAAATGCCTGTTTCATATGTTGAGAAGAAGTCGAAGTCTGTTATCCGCAAACAGAGCAACCCCTCTATTAACGAATTACTACTTGACATCTTCTTTTTTCCTGTTCTCAGAAATTTACTTGTTTTATTTTGGAATCCCAATAGCTACAATATTTAGCCCAGTTAGGAAATAGTAGATCAATATTATTTTGCAAAGTTTGAACTATTGGTATTCAGAAAAGAGACGATTGTCAAATTTAATAAAGCAAAATGTATTCTAACGTGGAGCAGGATATCCACAGGAAGATTGCCGTGGAACAAAATATTATACAGGGTGCTACTAATTTGAAGAAAAAGACTGATAATGTAATGGTAATTCAAAAATGCAATACCAATATTAGAGAAGCTAGACAAAATATTGAATATTTGGAGAGTACGTTGAGAAAGCTACACGTTGGTGAGAAACCCAAAGCTGATGGAACGGATTCTTCAACGCAGCAAAATGGAAAACCAGAATACGGTATTCTTTCTACAATATCCCCAGATGAATATATCTTTTCTCGTCTAGATTTAAGCAAGTATGACTGTCCTTCTCTATCTCAGAGGATCCAATATATGCTACAACAATTGGAATTTAAATTACAAGTTGAGAAACAGTATCGAGAAGCGAATACTAAGTTGACCAAATTATATAGAATAGATGGTGATCAACGTAGTAGCTCAGCAGCAGAAGGTGGTATATTTGAATCAAAACATCGTATTCAATTACTAACAAAGGCTTTAAAAAAGTATCAAGCCATTAATGTGGACTTGGATCAGTTCAAACATCATGATAATGAGTTATTAAACAATAACCAACCTAAATTCAGGAGAAAGCAATTAACTGGTGCCCTTACTATAGGATTTACGGCAGTTAGAGATGTTGATCACATTCAGTCTCCAATGTTTGCTAGATCACCCGATAGTTACATTACCATTAAAATTGATGATACGGTCAAGGCGAGAACGAAACCATCAAGAAACGATAGATGGCATGAAGAATTTAATATTCAAATTGATAAAGGGAATGAAATTGAAATTACAGTTTACGATAAAGTCAATGACACGATGACACCAGTTGCTATTATGTGGCTTCTTTTATCTGATATTGCTGAAGAAATTCGTAAAAAGAAAGTTGGTCAAACAACAGGACAACAAGGTTGGATCAACGCATCTGAGAGAAACTTTAGTTCAATTTCTCAAAGTAACGAAAAATATCATCAAAACTTAACTTCCGGTATATCTGACGTGCCTTCCTCAATCTCAAGTGATAGAACAGCAGTATCCAAGGCCCCAATCACATCAGATCAGATCACCACTAATCAGTGGTTTGTATTAGAGCCAACAGGTCAAATTTTACTTACATTAGGTTTCAATAAAAGTAACCAACCCCAAAGAAAGACCGTAGTCGGTGGATTACATCGTCACGGTGCCATTATTAATAGAAATGAAGAGGTGTTTGAGCAACACGGTCATCACTTTGTTCAAAAATCGTTCTATAATATTATGTGTTGTGCATATTGCGGTGAATTTTTAAGGTATTCTGGATTTCAATGTGAAGACTGTAAATTCCTTTGTCATAGAAAGTGTTACACCAATGTTGTTACCAAATGTATCGCCAAAGTATCAACCGATACTGATCCAGATGAAGCGAAATTAAATCATCGTATCCCACATAGATTTGAACCTTCTTCCAACAGGGGTACAAAATGGTGTTGTCACTGTGGGTACATCTTACCATGGGGTAAGCACAAGGTACGTAAATGCAGTGAGTGTGGTATTATGTGCCACTCTCAATGCGCTCATCTGGTACCTGATTTTTGTGGGATGTCAATGGAGATGGCAAACAAAATTCTTAAGACAATTCAAGATACACAGCGTACTCAAGAAAAAAAGAGAGTGCCGATCACACCGAATACTGGAACTCTTGAAAAGGAATCTATTTGGAATTCACCAAAAAAGTATGACAAAAAAGGATTGGAAATTGTCAGTCAACCTCATGAAACGCTAACTGGTGGGCTAACTTTAATTAGCAAAGACGCCCACAGTCACAAATCTCCCGATTATCAGATACTTTCAAATAAACCTGAACCGCAGGAGGAAGCCCAATCTGCAAATGAGGGAAGAATTGTTGCTAATGATCGGTTGAATGCTTTTATCAAGAATAATGAAGCATATTTGAACTTTACAGAAAGTGTGAGGACTGATGTAGCATCGGACATTGATATGTCATCACGGACTTTAGATCCTACTCTCAGACACTCAACTGACATATTTGAACAAGGAGTAGATGATAGAGAAAGAGTTTTAGAAGGCAATATACAATGGTCATTGAAAAAAGAAAAATCAAATGATGAATCTTTCCGCAAAGAAGAATTTATGTCTAAACAAGCATTTGAATTAAATACAAGAAGAAGTTTCAGTGAAGAGAAACCATTAAATAGGGTCATAGACCTTACTCAAATACCTGCTCTTGAACCTGAAATTAAAGACGTCGATATGAGCATTGATACACAACACTCAAACCCATTCCGTGATATGGATACTGAAAGATTTTTGCATGAACAAGAGATATCTCGAGAAGCATTGAAACCCTCTACTACTACCGAAATAACGTTAGAATCCGCAACGATTAAAGAAGCTTCACCACAGAAGTCTCAACATTCGAAACATAAAAGGAAGAACGTCAAACGCCGTAAGGTTTCACTGGATAATTTTGTCTTATTGAAGGTTCTTGGTAAAGGTAACTTTGGGAAAGTCATTTTGTCAAGATCAAAAAATACAGGCAGACTATGTGCTATTAAAGTTTTAAAGAAGGATAATATCATTCAAAACCATGATATTGAAAGTGCCAGAGCAGAAAAAAAGGTTTTTCTTTTGGCGACAAAAACAAAACATCCATTCTTAACTAATTTGTATTGTTCGTTTCAAACGGAAAATCGTATTTATTTTGCAATGGAATTCATCGGAGGTGGTGATTTGATGTGGCATGTTCAAAACCAAAGATTATCTGTGAGAAGAGCAAAATTTTATGCAGCCGAAGTCCTTCTAGCATTAAAGTACTTCCATGATAATGGTGTCATTTACCGTGATCTGAAATTGGAAAACATCTTATTGACGCCTCAAGGTCATATCAAGATTGCTGATTATGGGTTATGTAAAGATGAGATGTGGTACAACAACAAGACCTCAACTTTCTGTGGTACACCCGAATTTATGGCTCCTGAAATCTTAAAAGAACAGGGGTACACCCGAGCTGTTGATTGGTGGGCATTTGGTGTCTTACTCTATCAAATGCTACTGTGTCAATCGCCATTTTCTGGTGATGATGAAGATGAAGTCTTTAATGCGATTTTGACTGATGAACCATTATACCCAATTGACATGGCAGGCGATATAGTCCAAATATTCCAAGGGCTTTTAACGAAAGATCCGGAAAAACGTTTAGGTGCTGGTCCACGTGATGCTCTAGAAGTTATGGAAGAGCCGTTCTTCCGTAATATCAATTTCGAAGATATCTTAAATCTGCACGTTCAGCCGCCCTACGTACCAGAAATTAAATCTCCAGAAGATACTTCCTACTTCGAACATGAATTTACCTCTGCCCCACCTACATTAACGCCTTTACCATCGGTATTAACCACTACTCAACAAGAGGAGTTCCGTGGCTTTTCTTTTATGCCTGATGACTTAGAATTGTAATCGAACTAATCTAAATAGGACATTATATATATACAGGACGCACGCCAGCTCTTTCATAGATCCATTTTATATATGGTAACAAAACATTAATAACTATTAAATGTCAATATTCAACAGAGAGCAATTTTTTTAACTAATGTATTACATATTTTTCAACTTGTAACTTTTAACTGCGTATTATTTTAAATATTTTGAAGGTTTGTCTTCACCCAAACATTCCCTGACCTACGGAACGAGTGTCAGTTGTTATGGAAAACGTAATTTAACCTTTATTGTTACGATATAAGATTGCGATTTGTTGATCCACCTCTTTATTTAGCAATCATAGAGATAAAAGGAGATACAAAAATACAAAATTCTTTAAATTAAGGCCATGTTCAAGAGTAAACATCTGAAGAACGTTACCAATGCGTTTAAATCAAATAGATCCTCGAATTCTGAAGCAAAGACTGATGCACCTTCCTCAACGAAAAGCTCTAAATTGGGAAGTACAACAAAGAATATAAGCGTTCCACAGCTTCCAAGCGTGTCTACAAATTCTAAGCTTTTTAATGTTAGGGAAATGTTTAATTTTGGTATGAATGGGAAGGTAATCTCGTTTTCTTTTGATTTCACGCAAAGCTTATTAGCTCTTGCAACAGAAACGGGAGAACTACATATATATGGGAAAAATCAAGTGGAAGTTGTTTTCTCAATTGATAGAACGGTTCCAATAGTCAGGATGAGTTTTGTTAAGGGGATCTACCTTGTTGCTGTTGATGCTAAGGACACCATTTTAGTCATCTCTCTGTATTCAAAGAAAATATTAGCTACTGTTTTTTCTCCAAGTAAAGTGACATGTATGGAAACTGATCCATCACTAGATTGGGTTTTATTTGGGCTTCAAAGTGGGACCGTTATCATTTACGATATTGATCGTAACCAGATGTCTGCTATGAAAATTGAAAACTTACAAAAGAGTCATTTTTTCCCCAAAAATCGTCTATCTCCTGTCATATCAATTCAATGGAATCCAAGGGACGTTGGAACAATTTTGATCTCGTACGAACAAGTTACCGTAATTTATTCGTTGGTTGATGCTGATATTAAACAGCACTTTATATATGATTTACCACCTTTTGCACCAGGTGGTGACCCTTCCAACAATGTGGATAAGTTAAGAAGACCAAATGTTATCCAAGCCCTATACCACCCTAATTCTCTTCATATACTGACTGTTCATGAGGATAACTCTTTAGTATTTTGGGATGCTAATACAGGACAATTGATTCAAGCCCGCACCCTACTCGAGACAGATATAAATATCCCACAACAGGGTTTAATTGATAATCCATCAATAGAGACTAATCCAAAAATTTTGAAAGTTTCGTGGATTGCCCAGAATAACCCAGAATATACATCTCTACTCTTGGCTACAAAATCAGTTACTGGTTCAGAATTATTGCAAGGATTTACGATGATCGATTTAGGAGGAACACCGTTATATTCAATGACATCCTATGATGGTATGAGTAAATACTATTCCAAAAACACAAAAGAGAAATACTTTGCATTAAATAATAAATCGCCTATGTCAGCATTCCTTCCAATCCCTAAAAGCTCCCCATATTTTGCAGGGTGCCACGACCCTGGGTTTATTTTAATACTATTAGAAGATGGAGAGATTGAAACATTACTATACCCATCCGGGTTCTTCACTTCTAAGGCTTCTTTATTTCCACCAAATCTTTCCTGGATTAGACCAGCGGTAACGAAATCGATGGCGGTCTCCGTTCCCAAAAAAACATGGCTTGGTATGATGTCTGCTAATTCAAATAAGGATTCTTTACTAAAAGGTGGCATTCTTGCCAAAAAAACAATGAGGAGACAAGAATTGAGATCTGCTATTGTGACAGGTCATAAAAATGGTTCAGTAAGAATATGGGATGCTTCTCATGGAGAGATTGATGATGCCAGTGTATTTGATGTTAACGTTTCACAAGTTCTAAATAGATCAGTTAATATATCTATTGAGCAAATATCTTTTGCCACTGAAACATTGGAATTGGCCATTGCTGTGGAAACCGGTGATATTATTTTGTTTAAGTTTGAGATAAATCAATTTTATGATCCACAGAATAAGAATATGGAAAAGGGTTTAGAAATGGAGTTTAGAAGATTTTCATTGAATGATTATAAACAACCTCTGATAGATGTTAGATCAAGAGCATCAAGGTTAATTAAACAAGGATTTATGCCCAGTTCTGTGGTTCACGCAAATAAAGGTAAGGTTACTACAATAACAAATAGTAATGTTGGGTTTGTCGGTATTGGCTATGAAGATGGTACCATATTCGTTATTGACAGACGCGGACCTGCAATAATTTATGCAGAGAATGTCAGACACGTCCCAAATGCTAGAAGTCAATCAGTCACAGCTATTGAGTTTGTAATCATGGAATTCGGTGATGATGGATATTCTAGTATTATAATGCTATGTGGTACAGATGGCGGTGAGCTAATTACATATAAAGTGCTTCCCGAAGCCGGCGGAAGATTTGGTGTCGAATTTGTCGAAATTACTAGAACGAACGACCATGGTCCAATATTAAAGATCGATTCATTTACAAAAAAATCACAGATGAGTTGTACTGCTACTATTCCCCACATGCAAAGCTTAAGTAAGGGGGTTCCAGTTCCTGGCTTCGTAACTATTTCTGGATTAAATGATATCAGGATAGTCAGATTAGGTCAATCCAAAGAAGCACATAAATCGTTCAAATACCCCTTGGCATCAACTAGCTTATGTTTTGTACCAGTAGTGAGTTCAAAGGAAGGTAAGAAGATAAAAACAGTTTTTACTGCATTATTAACTAATGGCGATATCAAGATACTATCAGTTCCAGATTTAAAGGAGCTAAAAACAACACATTCCCTATTTCCAGTACATTCACAATACATTAGAGGATCATCTGTGCTAAAGAATGGTGAAGTTGCTGTTAGAGTTGGCAAGTATAAGATGACGTTACTAACCATTGTTAATGAAGAAGCTACGGATTCTCCATCCGGAGCCAACCAAAACGGTACTAGTATGGACACATTATACAATCCTAATTTGAGAATACCATATAGACCACAAGTTAATTCTTTACAGTGGGCAAGAGGTACTGTTTACTGTACACCTGACCAACTAGACTCACTTCTTGGTGGTGAAAAAAGGCCTGCATCGAAATATCAAGAGAGCGCCATTGCTAACGGTACACTTACTTTAAAACCCGCTGCAATTGGGGCCAAAGAGATATTGGCAGAACATGGTTATAAGAAGCCTACGCGACATGCTACTAAAGGTCGTTATAGTGTCTTGAAAAGTGTAAGTCGTACCGTGGAAACGCATTGGGATGCACTTGAAGATGGGTTTAATGATTATGCTACTGCCTTTGGTGAAGGTATGAATGATGCTGTGGAACAAACAGGCAAGGATATTGTTAAGGGATCACTTGGTCTTTAATAGATAATATATATATATTATTTATACTATACGGAGTAGACAATTCGAATTGTTCATATGATTCCGAAATTTTTTTAAAAAATAGGGTATTGACGATGTATTCACTTTACCAAAATTTATTCGAAACACGATATTGAATGGGCATATTAGAAAGAAGAAAAACAATTAAATATGGAGAAAGATACACTTACAGTGAAACTAACTCAAAATATTCTAGATTCCAATTTAAAATTTGCAGATTCATCGCAGGATACAAGTGATAAAGAATCGTCAAGTCAGCTAGTTGTTAGTAGAGAAAGATGTATCAATCCTACATTAATTGATTCATTTTTACGATCACTGAGGCATGGAAGTGATGATGTATTGAAACAAAGATTGAATAGCTATTCTAGAGACAAGAAGTCTAATAAATGCGAAATTGTTAAAGATGAATTGTATCAGAATTGGAAAGTAAGGCTAGATATAATAACGTTTTGTAATCAACAATCGAAAGGAATGAAGAAAGAGTTAGATGAAAAATATAAGAATGATAATAATAGTATTTCCAATGAACCAAAAGTCGATCCACGTATTGATCCATATGCAGCTCAAGAGCAACTTGATAAACAGGCAGCGAAATATGATGAATGGAAGAAAGTGAATAGATGGGTTCAAAACAATCAGAATATTGAATCAATATTACAAAATACAAGCGATAGAATATTGAGGCAAAAATGTGATCAAAATGTAGAATATTTAAAACAGTTTTATGAAACTTTCCAAGGAAAACAGTGAGGGTATCGTCGTGTCTATAAATTTAGAGAATAGAAAATTATATCTTTAAAGAATCAACTTGCATAAAAATTAGTTTTGATAGAATATAGTTATAAAATAGTTTTTTCATTCATGAATTGTTTAATTACAGATTTTTTTCGCCCAATTAGTTGATATCTTTCAATTCAGAAGATGCCTTAACTTGAACATTTCCATTCTCTCCTACAGTCGCAATAAAATAGTTGTTTTTTGTGCCTTCTTCTTTTTTGTTTCCAGGATGGGATAAAATGGAATTTAACCTACGTCCACCGTACTGTTTTGCCATTGAAATATCGATATTCTTATCGTAATATTTGAACGAATTACTTGTTTGTAATAACACTGTTCTTGGACCAGTAATTTTAATCAAGTTTGGAGATTTACTTGATTTCCAAAGATAATAATATAAACACATTGTGTGATATGAATTAAACAAGGCAACTTTCATATATTCTAATACAGATTTCATGTTTACGATAAATGTATCATTTTTAATTATTTCCGGCATCGGTGATAATCTTGATTTTATTGTTTCTAATTTATTTGTTGTTCTTTGACTTTCTTTTAAATTGAACTTTACGATTGAATTGTTAATATCTGTTTGCGAAGTACCATTGACAGCAATTAGTGCATTAGAATTTAATAATACTTGGTTGTTCAAATTTTTTAGGTAGACGGGGATTATGGAACCGTGAGCAGTTAATAGAACATTACCTCGTCCCTTGAGAATTTGAAAATTCTTATTGAATAAGTTTCTTTCCTTCATAGTTGACGTGACATTTTTGAAAATGTTCATGGACGACTGACTAAATTTCAAATTTAAACTATTTTCAAAGGCCAAAATGGAATCCTTCTTGAAGATATGCCAATCAGATGTACCATCCATATTTATATGATAAATGGACTTGTCCAAAGTGGCGGTAGGTGATACTGATGTAGAATTGAAATTGGATGATAATAAAAGATTTATATTTGCCGGTGTCGTCAATTCAGATGAAACCTTCTGGAAGGATGACGCATTTAGAGATGCAAATGTCATTATATTTGACCACCTATTAATTCTCTCATCGGATATCGCAATTGAATCCAAGGGGAATGATTGATATTTCTCCCTTATATCTGCGTTTGCAGCTGTGTGTCCATATACACCGAGCAGTGACCCCTTCCTTATGTAAAATTGGACTGTATTGGGGAATAATACGTTGGCTACTGTTTTCTGAGAATTAATAAATTCGACATTTGTGGTATTAGTAACTTGGCCGTTGCTATCATTATTATCGATGATGACCTCTCTTAGAAATTGAGTACTAAACCTTCGATTCCCACATGCAAGGTATGAAGTCCGTTTCAGGAACATTCTGTTATCCAAAAACATCTATCTGAGAAATGCAAACCGGAAATTTATGCTTATGAGAGTTTGAAAACGTTTGTTCCATTTATCCAACTAATTGTTGCTTATTTGCCCACTTTTAAAACCGAAACCGATTGACTGGTGCAGGGTTACAAAACGCATAAATCAATTGATGCTATTGGTGTTACTTTCATCCAGACTCTCATTATTAAAGTTGGTCAGGCCATCAACGGCATCAAATTGCTGTTGCTGTCTCTTTTGATGCTTCTCCATTTGTTCCATCTCTTGCTGTTGTTGTTTCAAAAACGAGACGCTAGTTAAGGAGAAAATTCTATCTCTATTGGAAAATGCACCGTTGTTATTACCTCCATTAGCACTGGATTCCGAATGATGATGGTGTGCTTTGGAAAACCCATCAAAACCCTTGATGATATTACCCATAGAGTGTTGACTCGGTTTAGTTCCTGAATTTGGAATCAATAAATATTCTGTCTCTTTATCGTAGATTTCTTGTTGCAATCTATCAAATTCATCCTCTTGTTTGCATTTTTCCTCCAATGCCTCTTTCAGTTTCTGTTTTAGTTGTTCATACTCTTTCAATTGACTGTCCATGTTCTTTTCTTAAATGATTATCTGTTCTTTTTCCAGTTGAATCATTAAGAGTTCGTTTTGTATTGTTCAATCAAAACACCAAATTTTGATTTTGAAGTTTTCGATTCAGAAATTTGATACCAAATGATATAACCCCGTCGATATTGCGGAAACTATCAGGAATTACATTAAATATTATATAAAGTGTATATAGAGAATAACATGTGTAATATGTTGTTGGATACATTTGCAAGTAGTTACACTTTTACAGTCTCTGCCTTTTTCTTTTTTTCTTTTTTATCATTTTCATTTTAGTCTAGCGATTTCCATATCTCTGAAGAACAGCTGTTGGAATAACGTTTAAATTATGTAACGGTTCTTCTGGGATGGTATCTTCTTCATCCTCATCTTCATCACGCCCAAACTGTTCCTTTATGTAATACTTATCTCTTCGGTTATCTCGCGATTTGTCGAATTCATCTTCTTCCCTTTCATCCACATTAAAATCGTTCAATTTGTTCACCAAATTGGATAAAAAGCCCGCTCTGGTCTTCTTCTCCTTGACATTGCCATTAGTTGACTTTGGTGACGGCACAGGTTTATCATTGTCCTCCTGGTCCCGTGATCTCTCTGTCGTCATAATATTATATTTGGCATTAACCGTGTTCGCTGTTGATGTAAAGAAATTGCTTATACTTTGCTTCCCTCTAATCACATTAGGCGAATTATTAACTTCGTTAATCTTTCTTTGCATCGTATTCAACCAGACAGTATTAGTGGAAGAAGAAGATAGGGCTTCACTCTGTGGTAAACTATCTCTAAATTGGATCTCCAACACCTTCAACTCATCCTTACATTTTCTCAGTAATGCTTCCAATTCAGTAATCTCTCTTTGTTTACTAGCTAATTGATAGATTAGATCTTCCTTATCGTTCTTTTTTGTAGGTGATCCCAGGAGTGGCAAATCAGGGTATTTCTCCTCTTCGTTGGCATCCTCATCCTCTTCATTGGTATAATCATATTCCTCATCGGTGGATACGTCCTGTGGCTTCACTGGTGTTGAGATAGGTAATTGAATATTGATGGGTTTCTTTTTCGGTGTGGATATTGCTCCAGCCTGCTGCTGCTGCTGTTGTTTGTTTACTAAGGAAAGCTTTTGTAGTTCAATTGGCGTGCTTACTATTCTTTGTTGTTCGTCACCTATAGTCATCTCTTCTTATTGTGATGTCTGTTGATGGGTCTGAGAGCTTGCAGAGTTGTCATTACAAATTGAAATTTGCAGCGAACGCTCGAATACTTCAAGAAATTAATTCTTAAGAAACGCCAACAATACCAAACAGCAAGAAACTGAATAGCACACACGTAAGATGGACTTGGTAGATATTGGACGCTATTTCCAAGATAAACGATACGATGCAGACTTGATCGCATTTTTAAAATACGATTGTCTAGCACCAAGCAAGATCTTCATCCTAAATGATACGAACGATGACAAAGTTCAATCACTTTACCAGAGTACTATGTTGTTACGGAAACATGTGGCCAATTCATTGGAAAAGAAGAAAATGATGAATAAGTTTAAAGAAGGGGTCTACAATTTTGTCGATTTAAAATTTTTTTTGCCATTGGTCATTGAGCAATTGAAAAGTTTAAATAGATGCGTTGAAGGTGAGAGTAAATGGATTGTTTATCCGTTGTTTGTCGTGGCAAATCAGTTGTATGAGACCTGTTTACGATTACAACGAGTGCCCTTACCAGAGAAGAATAATGTATTGAAAAAGAGGAATCATGGGGGGAGTATTGGAGTTGTCAAGGATCCCATTACTATAAAGATTAATGAAATGTGGGAAAGTTGTGGACGTGATATCCATAGAAGTTTTACATTATGTTTGAATGATCGGAACCCAGATTTTTGGAGTAATAGGAAACATGGAGTTTATATGTTTGCGAATTTAGAGTTTAAGATCTACCACATCTTGAGCAATCGAGATATGATTGGTAATTTGATTAAAGTGTTGGAATCACGTACTGGGAACACAGGAGCTACATCTTTGAATGAGTTGCCCAGTTTGGATGCGAGTCTGGCCAAGGATTTCAGGTCACATATAGTGATGTTTAATTATTATATGGGACAATATTATGGCTGCTACTTGAGTGATTTCCATAAAGGTGTAGAATATTTACAAAGGGCGTTATTGAATTGTCCCGTTAGAGGTGGTGAAAGTGGTGATGATGATGATGATGAGTATGGTAATTTTGATCGTATTGTGGAGAAGATATTAATGCTCCTCATACCGTTTGCCATTCGAACCAACAGGATATACCCGAATTTAAGTTATATTGAAGAAAAGATGATGAAGGAGGATAGTTATTTGAGAGCGATCTTTGATCCTATCATTCGCAGTTTGAATAGTGGTGATATACGGATGTTTGATAAGACGTTCCATCAATTAGAATTGACGTTTTTGAAAAGTGGGATCTACGTTGTGATGACTGAGATTAGACAATTGGTCATACTGAAATTGGTGAAGAGATTTTACAAGATGAATGTTGCGATGAGCAGTGGCGAAGGGACTACTACTACTACTACTACCAGTAGCAAGACCATCGTCCCATTTGATAGATTGCTGGTTGCGTATCAAGTAAGTCTGGGTCGGGCTAACTTGGATGACGAGATGCAGATACCTGGCTTGGACACCAACCGGACGAAATGCAAGAAACTGAAGAAGACCAAAGCAAAGGCAGACACGGAAGGTAACCCTCTGTCGATCAAGCTGGATGGCAAGAGGGACCAGCACACTGCCAACCTGGACGAACTGGAGTGTCATTTGGCCAACCTGATTGTGAAGGGACACATCAAGGGATACATTTCGCATGGCAACCGATGCATGGTGGTGAGCAAGGTGGAACCGTTCCCGCGTTTAGCCAGGAAGCTGTTGAAATAGCGATGGGTAGATAAGTAGAGCTTACCGTCAGTGCTGCTACCTACCTCACACGCGCGGAGATTAAACAGCGGCAGCGTGATGGGGGCGCTGTTGTAAACCCGCCGCTCTCTCGCAAAAATCTCCTCTGGACGGTTTCTTTCCTCGCAAAATCTCAGATCTTCCCCTCATGTCACTCCGTCGCAATCTCGAAGAGTCATTCATTCACTCTCGAGCAGTCTCTGCGTGGTCGATGATGGTGACGCTGATTTTGGTGTCATCTTTTTTACACTCTGTGTGATCTGATCATGCCATGCTGTGGCTATACGCAATCGATGGACACCCTCTCTTCCCAGGAAAACATATATAAACCAGCGGTATGTTCTTATTTAATCCCACTCTCAGTTCTTGTTTCCCACTTTACTTTATGTAATATATATATATATATATATATATATATATTATAAAACAGCATCAAACAAACAATCACAATCACAATCACAAAATGGCCTTCCTACAATTAGCTTCCGAAGTTACTCAACCATTCATCATTCCAAACTTATCACCATTGTCCACTCCATCAAGCAGGAAAAATTCAAATGTTGATAATGGCACCGCTGAGATAGCGTCTCAAACTCGCCCTAGAAAAAACTCCTTGACCCTTTTATGAAGAAACCACTTTCAAATGATTTAGAAAAAAAAAATAAATTCCAAATGCATCACATCAAAAAAACACATTCACATTTTATATAATATATTCATTTCATAGAAAGACACAATTTTCTTCCGTTAAGGTCCCCCCCCCCCCACCACCATAATAAATACCCTGCATATAAAATAAATAAACTATTTTTAAAAATACAATCTTTTTATTCTATTTCACAATTATTGAAAATATATAGTATGCTTATAATAATAATAACCGGAACTTAGAACGCTGGAAAACAACAAGAACAATGCAAACTTCTCTTGAAAACGTTCCGAGAGGTTCCTTAGCAATGACATGACAAGCAATAACAACGACGCAGCTAACGCTACTTCAACACCATAATAATTCTTTTCACGTATCATATAAGCCGCAACGGCATACAACATGGCTATTGGCACACCGCAGTCTATCTTCTTAGTATATCTGAGAACGCTACTACCTGATAAGACCAAACTTAAAAATATAGAGGGATGATCCATTGTGTCTGCCGAGTTCTTCTTACACTAAGACAATACACATTCCCATTGATTACATACGCCATATATATATATGCCTGGAGATCTGTCCCTCAATAGGGCCGCTGCGTAACGGATTTAAGAAAACACAATACAAATCGAATGCAAAGTGCCTACCCATTTGTTCTCTCTTCGATAAAAAAATATTATATTAAATTATACTATTAATAGGAAAGTTCAAAAAATTATATCTATAAATCCAATCTCTTAATTTGCTCCGACCTCTCATTGATCGCATGTTCAAAATTACCATGTGTCATTTCTTCAAATGTATCAGCATTACCTCCTGCGCTACCCAACAACTTAGCATGGATAGACTGTAAAGCCTTAATGGAATCCGTCTCATCAATGACACATGAAATATTAATCTCATTCGCACCTTGAGAAATCATTTCAATATTGATACCTTGTTCCGCCAAAGTCGTAAACATCGTGCCTGCAATACCAATGAATTGTTTCATTTGTTTACCAACAAGCGACACGATAGCCATCTTCTTAGTAACATCAACGTGCCCTAACACCCTCAATTTCTCCACTGCTTGTCTTAAAGATTTTTGTGAGTCCGAATCAGGGATGGGTAAAGCCATGGACACATGAACTTCAGAAGTGGAGATTAAATCCACCACTAATTTAAACTTATCCAAGATGGTAAATATTTGTGCCAAGAACCCATGAGATAACGTCTTCTTGTTAGAGTGAATATTTATCACCACAATATCATTCTTCGTAGTGATCGCAGTGGCGCCTCTTTTCCTTCTTTCGAAAAATGATGACGTTAACGTCTCAGGTGGATGTGGTGGTGTAGATTCACCTTTCTTAGCAATATTATCAGGATAAATGATAGTACCTTCACCTCTTGGATTTTGAACATTTTTAATTCTAATAGGGATCTTAGCACGAATGACTTGTTCCATGGTGAATGGATGGATAACTTCGGAGCCATAATATGTCAATTCAGACGCTTCTTCAGGAGTAACACTGGTCAAGAGACGTGCCTGTGGAACTTTCCGTGGATCTGCAGTAAAGATACCATCCACTTCTTTCCAAACTTGTAACTCGTCTGCGTTCACTGCAACTGCAATTAATGCAGCACATAAATCAGTGTAACCACGACCAACACCATTTAGCAGACCCATCGGTACCAAACCGAAGAACCCGGTGAACACAGGTACGATCCGTTCCTTAGATTCAACAAATGGTTGTAACACTTCTTTCAAAGCTTGAACTAAGAAAGTGTAAAAACTGTTATCTAATACAGAAGAGTTATAATCAGATGGGACAATGTGACTTAAATCAACATATTTAGCCTTACAACCACGATCATTACATAACGCGGTAATGAATAAACAACTTAATTTTTCACCAACAGACATGACCAAATCGATGGTACGAGTACTCACTTCACCCAATATTTTGGATGCATCTAAATACTTCTTTACCATTTGTAACTCCTTTGTGGAATCTGCAATTAATTTAGTTTGCAAGACAGGGTTTTGTACGAATCTTTCAGCGTTCTCAATATGATCGGCCTTGATGACCTCAATGATATCATTGAATTCCAATTCTTGAGATGCCAAATCACAACATCTTAATAATCTAGAAGTAGTACCTTCTGCCTTGGTGTATGACGAACGAGCTGAACACACGACGGCGACGTTATTGTTATATGCGGCGTTTTGCGGATTAGAGTAGAACCTGACGATGTCGTCTACTATTTGAGTGGGGAATTTACCAACTGATGTACCACCGAATTTTTGCACTACCCAATTTGATGGAGGACTTAGCATTGTGTTTTAGTTGAAAGCTTCTGGTTGGTTTTTGTCGAACTCAGTGAGTGGGGAGGTAGGAAATGGCTTAGGATATATGTATATATATATATATACGTTTGTACACAAATAATAGATGAAATGAATGAGCGAGTAGATTCAAAGTTACGCACGTAGTTTCTTATTGGATTGCATTGAAAAATAAGAAAATTTTTGGAAAAAAAGTTCGGACGAAATTCTCGAAGAAAAATTTTGAGTCATCTTGTGGACACCGTGTGGTGTAGGGAAGCTGTGGCATTGTGAGGAGATTGGGCATTTAACCTGAAGTTGGTAAACCTATATATGCCTTGAATGAATCGTAAATTAACCATTGGAAACTGGTTAAAGTACCTATCATTAGTATTCTCACGGGCAAACCATTCCATAGACCCATAAATCCGATTCTGTTGTATATTCTCTTGGTGGCCACACTCATTGTTTCTCCCATTTTTCTTTCGTTATTTATCTTAGAGACCATCACATCCGCTGGATGTGACACCACGGCACATAGTATACCTGCTAAATACCCACCTACAAAACTGACTGAAATTTGTTGTAGTGGTGACATTTCACTCTTCTTGGTAGGTAATTTAGCGTAGATGGCTTCCACAATTCTTTCAAAAGATGTGAATTTACACATAGTGTAAGGGATCTGCCTACACCAAAGAGGTGTAATCCCCTTGTAAAAGCCAGCGAGTCCCTCTTTGGCATACATTTTCTTACAACCTTCGATGAGATTCTTACAAAATGGTGGGATTGTAGTTTGTTGCCTCACTTTGATGGCTTCGAATGGACATAACATTATATCAGCAAAGAATTCCGCAGTGGCGGATGCCATTAAATAAATAGAAGTCCGATACTTATAAGCAGTTGCCTCATCCTTAACTAATGTGGTGGAATATAACCTTTTAAATAATTCGTATCCACCATACTTACCAGCACCTTGCAATGAATAACCTATAAAAGTAGCTCCGACACCAGTGAATATCTTCGTGATACCTTCATTCTTGAAAATCTTAATTATTCCATCCACATTTGATTTGTACAGATTAGGGTTTACTTGCAATCTACATTTAATCAAATCCAATGGTGTGACCAATGAATGTGTGGGACCACATGCCACTATCCCACCTAGAGTGCAAGTAGCGTAAAATTCTTTGGTGTATAACTGTATTGGCGACTGACGATTTGATTTGTTCATTTGCTTGATTAGAGTATAACTTGATTGTGCTACAGGAATGAAATGTCTCGAGCATAGGAAAGTTCACTCTGCTTTAAATTCCATGGTTTATCACCTTAAATGTCACAACGAGGAGCAAAGCGCGGGGTTGTTCCCGGATAATAAAATGGTATGTAGTTTATGCAGTGTATAGCGGAGTTAAAAAAAAAAAAAGAGTGATATTAAAACATTAAATTATTAAAAGGTATTGAATATATATATTTGACTTAAAGAAAGAACTCATATTCACGTAAACGAAAGTGCGGAAGGCGCAGTTTTGATGTTTGGCAAACTTTTTTCATATTAAATTGGGCACATCGAATTTGTTTCTGTTGATTGTCACACTATGTGCACCGAAATAGAAGATGAAAAAAAAGGCGAACACACTAATAAATACGTTAAAATCTTGCATTATTGCTTAATTGATTGATTTAATGGATGGATGAGTGAACGGAAGGCCAGTTGTTTCTTATATACTTGTCTGGCCCAGGTGGAGACCAGACACGTCGAGGACGGGAGCAAGTCCGAGTGCGTCTTATATAAGTATATACATAGTAAGAACACACATGTTATCCATATATTATGTAAGGACGAGGAGGGGTTGTATGCATGTGCAAGTGGACTGAAATATCGGTCGACCACACAGAGCCAAACCTCATCACTTTCCTTCCTTCCCTTGGCAGTAAGAAAAAAAAAAGCTCAGCTCAGCTCAGCTCAACCACAAAACTCCGTCAAAAATAACCGGCCCACACGAACGACGCACAGGCCAAACCAGAAATTGGCGCAAACTCTGTAGTCTCACTTGGCTAACAAAACTAAGCACAGGAAAAAAAACAACAAACAAATCAGTAAGGGACTTCTCATGACCACAATCCATTGACAAATTTGGAAATTACAGCTCAGCACAGAACCGTCGGCTGGTGTCCTCCGAAAAACATATCGGTTGGTGTTCAATGTCATAATCTCATTGCTTCGTTACTTAGGCTAATTACATAGGAAGAGGACACTTAGATGCGCACTCAATTTATGGCAAACGGATTGGTAAACCCGTTCATGATAACCCCAACTTTATAGTTCTTATCGTCATTATTGTCCCAGAATTCCAACCGTTCGTTATCATTCCGAGTAGTGTATTGTATGCAAAATTCTAATTTGGCCTTGGCTTGAATCTTATTGGCATCATCGATTAGAAACCTGAATACATCCATGTTCGTGCCAGGAACAATCCCGTCCCCATCACTAACCCATATACATTCAACATCGTGGACTGTATGCCATTCATTCCATGTGTATCTCACTATTACTCTTTTATCATAGAAGATATTCTTCACGAGTATCTTACCTGTTATTAATCGCGTACTCCTTGGCAAGAAATTGGACTCATTGGACCCATTCCCCACCGAGATGGAGGCAAACTTCTTAACCATAGGGGTTTCCTTCTCAATATGTAATGTGATTTCCTGTAAAAAAACATTATTATGCTTGGACAATTTAACAAAAACGTTCAATTTTAAACTCTTCGGGTTCTTATTACTCAAAATGGGGAAATTGATATTATACAGTCCAACAACTTTAGTATGTGCAATAATATTCCTCTTTCTAGTTCTATCTAATACCCTATTTTTAATTTTTAAATTATCTGCAATGGTCTCTTCAGCTTCCACAACTGCTTTCTGTTTCTTATCCTTAATCACATTTTGAAATCTCTTACTTTTTCTCAATTTCGTACTATTTATTGAATCTGAGGAAGTTTCCTTAAATAATGTAGATCCGATACTATTCAAATCCTGAATCCCCTTATCGTCATCCCTATATTCCATCATTCTATTTACAGGTTTATGTCTAAAGTTTAATAAATCATCAAATTCAACCATCAAATTAACACTACTGGGACTTTCATCTTCTCTGAAATATTTAATCGGTGCCTTTTGATCAAAATGAACACTCTTACTTCTAAGCATAACAAGTGTATTACTCTCTTCAAATTTAATATTCTCCTGAATAATCGCTGATGTAGATGGCAAAGATTTAGACCGTCTCTTCAATGAACTCTTCAATAATTCCCCTGATTTTTTATAAATTGGAGAAAATGGTATAGTACCATCTGTATGATCTTCTTCTTCTTCTTTATTTTGTTTATCTCTCAATTTCGTATTCACTTGAATAAATGTCGATGATGGTATTGTCGATCGTGGTGATATTTCTGGTAAATCAATAAGCTTTATAAACTCACTGCCATCATCCTTATCTATATTCTGATCTAAATTACCTGAAACGACACAAGATATTTTCTTGTTCAAATTGGTATTTCTTTTCAACTCTTCTTCAGGAATCTTATCCACATTCATCTGTGTCACCCTCTGTGGTTTATAAAGGAAATCCAACGAATTCAAAGAATTAAGTGATGTCCTCCTGTCAGCGCCACCATTTGCTCTATTAAATGCTTCAAACGTCGGCTGCTGCTGCTGCTGCTGCTGTTGTTCTGATTGTAATTCACCATACGGTGTTTTATTTTCATCCCCTTTTTTTACGTTCTTATAATTATCTTTATCATTTATTATAACTTCATCAATTATATTACTACTATGCTGTTGTTTCAATGCTGGTGAGTGGTCTGGATGAACATTCTTCCTATTCTCTGCTTTAATATACATTTCTCTCCAACACTTTTCTAGACCCAAAGACTAAACTCACAAATATGTTTTATTCTCTATACTATGGTATATCCTTTGCGAAGAAAAATATTTGCTATTCTCTCTTTCGCTCTCTCTCTCTCTCTTTTTTATTTTTCAAATACTTTTGACAATATCACCAGATATCAAACAATTTTTTTCCCCTTATTATTATTCTCCGGGAAAAAATTAAAGATCTTTAATTTTTTTTTATCTTTGCAGCACTATAATGGCATGATCATTAAAGGTAATACGAAGAGCAGAATATGAAATTGTATTTTGTCGCATACAAGAAGGTGGATACGTTATTCCTTCGGTATTTTAAGCATGTGAACGTAAAATATATTTATGGTTTTCCAGGCACATGCACTTTTATGATATCTTATGCAGTTCACGTAGAGCCTCCTCGGACCACTTGCTTAGTTAAGTTATCCGGGAAGGGAAATGGAACCTTGCTACTTTCAATTGTGGAAGTGGAGCCCCTTCTAGATTTATTCTTAATTAAATGACTTTTAAATTTTCTATAAAGTTTACACACGACAATTAGAGATCTCGAATACCATTATATCTGCTGCCCCCTTCTTCTTCAACTCATCCATAATAGCACCTTTCTTGCTTCTTTCAATCATCGAATTAACTGCAACCCATCCGTCATCATCTATCTTGGAAATTGTAGGAGCCCTTCTACCAGGAGTAATTGGAATCAACTGTGGCAGCTTCTCCTCTGGTGCATTATAATTACAACAAACATATCTTTGAGCAGTGATAACACCTTCAATTCTAGATTTAATGGTCTCAATCAGCTCCTTATCACTTCTTGGATTCTTACTCTCAATAACATGTGCGCTGGTCTCTAAAACAGTGGCAATGTCAATTAGCCCTGCAGCACGCATAGTTTCCCCACTTTCGACAAGATCCACAATGGCATCAGCAACACCAAGAGCACATGAAGCCTCCACGGACCCGCCAACATATTTAACTTTAGTACTCATCTTATCAACCGAAACACCTTCCAATTTAGCAAAATATTCCTTCGTCAAATTAGTAAAACTGGAAACAATTGTCTTGCCAACTAATTGTTCAGGTTTAGTATATGGTCCATTGACAGGAACTTGTACTTGCAATTTACAACTACCGAATTTCAAATCAATAGGTAGATTAACATCCATGTTCGCTTCACGAACTTGATCAACACCAGTAATACCTAAATCACATCTACCTTCGCCAACAAACATTGGGATATCGGCTGCTGGTAAGAAAATTAATGCAATGGGTAATGTGGTACATAGGGCAATGTCTAGTCTTTGCGAACGGTGGAACTTGATGTCGGATCCATTTAATATAGTAACACTCTTTTCATAAAGACGTCCTTTCTTGGGGATAGCAAATAATAATCTATCGTTTAGGTGGTTAACTAAATCCATTTTCCTTTCTGTTTCTAATTCTGTGTCTATATTTGTTTAGCGTTGAGGAAGAAAATATCTATTTTAGTGAAAGAAGAGGATTCCATTCAATAGATGTCTAGATTATATATATGTAACTGCGTACCTTGTTCAGACAACTAAAGAATAACGTTCCGTTAAATGTTTCTCTCTGTGTGACTCAAACAAACAATATACGGTCGAAGAATTGTACGTACAAATTAT
>JAJLTG010000039.1:71371-100727 GCA_030568095.1 Naumovozyma baii
AAAAAAAAAAAAAAAAAAAGAATTCGAAATTCTAACAAGACACGAAGAATCACGTGTAACAGCGTCACAGATCCTGTCTATCATTTACACATCTCTCTATACTTTATATACTCCAATGGGGATTAACGTTCACAATATCTCAATTCTAATGGTCTCAAGGCAACATAGACAATAAAAGCCCAAGCGGCACCTAATTCAAACCCAACATCACCACCATATTCACCAATCAGTCTTCCAATTTCTCCAACCCAATAGGTCTGGGCCATACCTAAAGCAACTCCAAATGCACCAACAAATAACGCTGCGCAACCAGCATACCCAATAGGTAATTTTGAGTTATCTTCCCAATTTTCTACATCATAGCCTTTAAATCCACCTCTAAAGATGAAATGTTCAGCTAACGCAATGGCAATGTAAATGGCCAAATAATAACCAATACTGTTCATAAAATTTTCCATAAATCCATCAAAGTAATAGCATGCAGGAATGGCGATAGCTAATGTTGTAATATTACCAGATACAGTCCAGATGACTCTTGGAACTTTCGCTAATGGTTCCCAAATAGCTTGCACAGCAAGAGCAATACTATACATATTTGGAATATTATTGGAAATGGTAGACAATGCTAATAGAACACAACAGAATTGACCAAAGCCATGTAAGGAATCTGGGACTAGTATGGCATATGTAACACCACCCATACCATTAGTTTGATAGTATTCCTTCCAAGTTGGATTATTTACGGCACCCATGGCGGAAGCAGCACCTAGAATCAAGCAGAAAAACAATGGGAATGATAAACCAGCAACTAGGGAAAAAAAGATTTTGAATTTGTTTGTATTTCTTGGCATGTAAACGGTGTAATCTGCAGCATATGTGGTCCAACCTGTTGCAAATCCAAAGACAGCACATCCAAATGATAAAACATTCCCTGCGGTGGTGGGTCCCGAAGTCCATTCACCATTACTGAAATTACCTGATTTTGTCAAGCAAGCAATGATAACCAAAAATACAACGAAATTGGGCACCCAAGACCATTTTTCATATGTATGAATATAACTATAACCGAAAAATGTAATCAAAATGGTGCCGCCAATGATAATGACACAACCAGCCCATAGGGGACAACTATGGTGTTCATGATTGACCATATTCAATAACTGTGCTGATGCAACGGAATTGACAACACCCCATCCAACACTAGAGATGACGTTAATAACTGCAATAATTCTTGCCGTTGCATTACCAATGAGGAAACGAGAGAGAACCATTTGTCTTAATCCAAACTGTGCACCAAATATGGAAAAGAATGCAACTGGCAATAAACCTAATAAACTGAAGAAGACAATCGTCAAGACACAGGTACCGAAATTTAAACCATAAACTAAAGGTCCAATACCACCCAAAGTATATGCCGATATGACTAAATTTGCTGAAAACCACATGGAGGCTGCATTAATCAATGATCCATCAGTTTTTTCTTCATCAGTAATCCGCTCAATCCCTTTGGTTTCTGCATTTAATTGTGACGCAAATCTATTAAAAAATGAGAATTTAGAATTTGATGATGTGGATGTCTCATCGGTGATTTCAATGAATGATGCAGACCCATTGGAAATAATGGGTCCCAAATCTAACTTTTTATCTACTGGAAGATCTGTAGTTTCTAAACTTCTCTGAAGATCCCTTTCGTAATCTTGAATTTCATAAACGTTCTTATGAGCTCCTGACATCTTTCTTTCTGTTTAATAGTGTCAATTAACGTCAATACTTAATGGAAAATAAATTGCAATGTTTTAAAAAGAAAGGGAACATGTTCCTTTTGTTATATTGTTATATATTGTTATAAAGTAGGTCAATTGATAGTATCTTGAAAGACTCATTTACTATCATATCAAATAGAAATCAAATCTCAGTATTGTCATTTTGCTATCTCTAAATATTAGCAAATGTAAAGATAAAGACGCCAACTGTTAATTGATGTGGGTATATATTTTATCAACGAGATATAGAAGCATTTGTAGCAGCTTCTCGAGATAAACAGAACGCCGGAAGCGGAAATGATTGAATTGCAAGGCGCTTATCTATTATGTGACAAAAAGTTACTTCTGATAAGAGTACTTGATATTCAGGCCTCTGAGATTAAATTTCAGTAGGTCTCGGAGGAAACCAGCAGACAATATCAGACATAATAAACTAAGAATATGATTTTTTCCTTTTTAATTGAAAATACAATACAGAATTAATTATGATACAGAATATGATGCGCGCAGGAGAATTAGTTAGTATACAAGAGAATCTTAAATTAAAAGTAACCAGCACTCAACTTAACGACCACAATATTTCAGTTCCAATGGTCTCAAACACATATATACGACAAATGCCCAACTGGCACCTAATTCGAAACCAATGTCACCACCATATTCACCAATCAGTCTTCCAATTTCACCAACCCAATAAGTTTGATCCATACCTAATGCGACACCAAACGCACCAACAAATAAAGCCGTACAACCGGCGTAACCAATAGGTAATTTAGCATTGTTATTCCAGTCTTCCACATTGTAACCTTTGAAACCACGTCTGAAGATGAAGTGTTCTGGTAAAGAGATAGCACTGTATATAGCTAGATAATAACCAATACTGTTCATGAAATTTTCCATGAATCCATCGAAGTAGTAACATGCTGGAATTGCGATGGCTAAAGTAGCAGCGTTACCAGCCATAGTCCACATAACTCTTGGTATCTTGGATAATGGTTCCCATAAAGCTTGTACAGATAAAGCGATAGTGTACATATTTGGAATGTTGTTGGCTACAGTGGATAAAGCTAATAGAACACAACAGAATTGACCAAATCCATGTAAGGAATCTGGGACTAGTATGGCATATGTAACACCACCCATACCATTAGTTTGATAGTATTCCTTCCAAGTTGGATTATTTACGGCACCCATGGCGGAAGCAGCACCTAGAATCAAACAGAAAAACAATGGGAATGATAAACCAGCAACTAGGGAAAAAAAGATTTTGAATTTGTTTGTATTTCTTGGCATGTAAACGGTGTAATCTGCAGCATATGTGGTCCAACCTGTTGCAAATCCAAAGACAGCGCAACCGAAGGAAAGGACATCACCAGCGGTAGTCGGACCTGAGGTCCATTCACCATTCGAAAAATTCCCAGATTTAGCTAAACGGGCAATGATAACCAAGAATACGGCCATGTTTGGAACCCAGGACCATCTTTCATAAGCATGGATGAAGTTATAACCGAAGAAGGTGACCAAAACAGTACAGCCGACAATGATTAAACTACCAGCCCATAATGGGCAATTGTGAGGGGAATTAACCATGTTTAGCAATTGAGCAGAGGCTACTGTATTGACAACCCCCCAACCGACACAAGCAACGACATTAATCAATGCAAAAACTCTAGCGGTGACGTTACCAACAAGGAAACGAGATAAAATCATTTGTCTCATACCGAATTCAGCACCAAATATGGAAAAAAATGCTACTGGCAATAAACCTAATAAACTGAAGAAGATAATCGTCAAGACACAGGTACCGAAATTTAAACCATAAACTAAAGGGCCGATACCACCCAAAGTGTAGGCAGCAATGACTAAGTTAGCAGAAAACCACATAGAGGCTGCGTTTAAGATAGAGTCATCATTTTTTTCCTCATCTGTGACTGGTTCAACACCTTTTGTTTCAGCATTTAACTGCAAGGCTAATCTGTTAAAAAAAGAAAGTGTGGTACTTTCAGAGCTTTCCACAATGAAAGCAGGTTCTTCATTGGAATATGAATGAGGTAAATCGAATTTCTTATCAACTGGAGAATTCAAGGATTCAGAATTTCTTTCCAGATCTTGAATTTCGTAGACATTTTTATCAGACAATGACATCTTTTAATGATGATATTTGTCAACTGAAACTAGTTATTTGACTTGGTTGATAAAGTTCTCATCTCTCTTAACAATAAATCTCAATATTTTATAAGAACTGAATAGTCCTTTAGAAATAGTAAACCTAAGCATATATATATATATATTTTCAAAGTAGATAAAAGTTTCTATAATAGAGTGATAGCAAAATTCCATAATTTGATACATCATCCAGGAGTCAGAATAGATACTGATAAGCGTGGCTCTTAAGAAATCCCAGTAGATATCTACATTAGAGTCACTGAAAATTTTTTCATTCGAGAATAATGAAAAAGCCAAGGCTGAGGATTGAGGACCGAGAGTACGACACGTAGGACTGCTGGTGCAAATCAAAAATTTCACTTTCCTTCATTTTGACTTCGCCGGACAAAACATATTCTAAAACAGCTGGTTACAATTAATACCGTCGGATATATTCTTTTGTCTTATTGATTCTGATCACTTCTGACTCGTAAATGGTCTTTTGTCATGCATATTTGTCACTGCTTTTTGAATTAACTAATTTATTTGAAGATTTCACAAGCAAACACTATTGTTATGTTTCATTGATTATAGCTGTAATTAATCAACACTAACAGAGTCTATTTTTCAATACTAATACTTAGTAAGAATACACGAATAACAAACTGTAAATTAAAATGAGTGAATATGCTTTGAATATTAATGTACAAAGTTTATATAAAATGATAAATGCTAAAGGATTATAAGAAAATAAATGCTAAAAAGATTACAATCGTTAATTATTAAATGCAGGAAAGAATGTTGTAAAGTGTGCATTAACGGCCGGAATATTTGATTTCAAAAGGTCTAATGGCACAATATGTGATAAATGCCCAACTGGCACCTAGTTCAAACCCAATATCACCACCATAATCACCGATCAAACGACCAATTTCACCAACCCAATACGTTTGACACATACCTAGAGCAACACCGAATGCACCGACAATCAGACCACATGTACCTGCGATACCAAGTGGTAGTTTAGAATTATCATTCCAATCTTCTACATTGTATGCTTTAAAACTCCGTCTGAACACGAAATGTTCTGCCAAAGCCAACGAAATATAAATCGCAGTATAGTAAGCAATGGTGTTCATGAAGTTTTCCATAAAACTTACAAAGTAATAACATGCACAAACACCAATAATTAAAGTGGCACCGTTCCCTACCACAGTCCAAATGGACCTTGGTACTTTAGCTAGAGGTTCCCAAAATGCTTGTACGGATAAACCTAAGGTATACATATTTGGAATATTGTTAGCAACGGTGGACATGGCTAATAAAACACAGCAGAATTCACCAAATCCATGAAGTGATTTAGGAACCAAGATGGCATATGTTAACCCACCCATAGCGTTACTTTGATAGTATTCATTCCAAGTTGGATCATTCACAGCACCCATAGCGGAGGCAGCACCTAGAATCATAGTAAAGAATAATGGGAAAGCTAATCCAGCAACCAAAGAAAAGAAGATCTTGGATTTATTGGTATTCTTGGGCATATAAACCGTATAATCAGCAGCATATGTTGCCCAAGCTGCACCAAACCCGAAGACTGCGCAACCAAATGATAAAACATTACCAGCAGTAGTTGGTCCCGATGTCCATTCACCCCCAGAAAAGTTACCTGACATCTTAAGACGAGCAATAATCACTAAAAATACCGCGAAATTTGGGATCCAAGACCATTTTTCGTAGGTATTAATAATCTTATGACCGAAGAAAGAAATAATGACAGTACCTGCCACAACAATCAATATACCTGCCCAAAGAGGGCATTTATGAGAACCTTGATTAACCATATTCAGTAACTGAGCAGCACAAACACTGTTAACTACACACCACCCAACACAAGCAACACAATTAAATAATGAGAAGATTCTACCAGCAATATTCCCCACTAAGAATCTAGATAAAACCATTTGTCTCATCCCCAGTTCTGCACCAAATAATGAAAAGAATGCTACAGGAACTAAACCTAAAATGTTAAAGAAAATGATCGTTAGCACAGAAGTACCAAAATTCAAGTCATATACCATAGGACCTAACCCACCAATAGCATATGCAGAAAGAACCAAATTAGCAGAGAACCACATAGTTGTTGCATTTAAGATGGAAGGATCAGTCTTTTCTTCATCAGCTACTGGATCAATACCCTTGGTTTCAGCATTTAGACGACGAGTGAAATCATTCAAAAATGAGATTTTTGTTGGTTCAGATGATCCTTCGATGGAAAATTGCTCTTCAGTGTTAGTTTCCACTAGTACTTTTTCAGTATTTTGAAAAGTAGGAACGTTTTTTTCCACATCATACATTTCAAAAGATTCTGTTGTCTGGGAACCTTCTTGCATTATAATACCTTTTTGAGCTTTTGCTATATTGATTTCAGGTTCGATTCCCTTTGAAGGTTACTTTAATAAATATTATTGAGAAAGGTAATGGGGATATCGAAAAGACAAAGATTAGAAGTTGACAAAAAAATGGCCATTTATTAAATATCATCTAACCACGTACAAGTTGAAAGGAACTTCCTCTGACAGATAAGAATGAGTACAATTGTTCTTCGAGAATAGAATTTTTTTTGTAGAAGGGTTTCTGAGTTAATAAAAGGAAGGAAACAAAAATTCTGCGACGGCGAAAATTTTTCAAAATGATATTTTCTAGACATTGTCGTGCTTTTTGTCCTGGCTCGTGGATAAATCCGTGCATTACAGCATAACTGTGCCAGGATCACCAACGTTAATATAATCAGATCTATGTTGACAAGGGGAAACGGTCGCAAAATAGTGCAAAAATTTTCAGTACTTTGGCAAGTTATAGTTAGCTATCCTTCTTAGGAATTGGTTCATTAATGAAAGCAGGTTGAATCTTTTTAACTTGTAAAGATTCGTTCATCGAGCTTTTAGTAAGTTGTACCTTTTTTCTTAAAATATTAACGAGCAAATTTCTTTATAGACGTATATTATTTTCAATCATTTTGGAAGATATCCACCCTCCAAAAAAAAAGACAAGTTCAATAGACTCCTCATCAAGATAACTGAGATGAATCTTAAAATGAAACCCCTATTGAAAAGGTTCAGCGAGCATTACTTTTGACAAAGAACTATTTTTACTCTTTGAATAATTGGTATTTGTCTCTTTCGATTCATCATCAAATGTGATATTGCACTTGAATTTGCCTTGTATTTGAGATCGAGAAATGACAGTGACGCGCATGATGACACAATTTAAAAATCCGACCTATTTTAATAATAAAAACGGATGCGTACTTATTATTAGAAAAATCTATATTTCAGAAATACATTAGAAATAACAATATTTCTGCATATATTAAGTTATATAATAGTAGTATATACTAAAAGAATAAGAAAAAAGAATATGTTTAATCGGTCTTCTGCACAAAACTCTTAACGACCAAAGTACTTCAGTTCTAAGGGTCTCACAATGATGAACGCAAGAAATCCCCATGCAGCTCCCAGCTCAAAGCCAATATCACCACCATAAGTACCAATTCGTCTTGCAATTTCACCGACCCAGTAGCTTTGACACATGCCCAGTGCAACACCAAATGCTGCAACGATAAGTCCTACCCCACCGGCTAATCCAATTGGTAATTTAGATTTATCTTGCCAATCATCTACATTATACGCCTTAAAGCTTCTTCTAAAAATTATGTGTTCAGCCATGCCCAATGAAATGTAAATGGCACCATAATACGCGACTGTATCCATAAATTTTTCCATGAAACTATCGAAATAATAACAAGCACAACATGCAATCACTAACACACAACAATTACCAAAAAGAGTGCAAAAAGCCCTTGGTATTTTGGCTAGGGGTTCCCAGATCGCTTGTACTGAAAATCCTAGCGTATACATATTTGGTGTATTATTGGCGACAGTAGACATTGCTAGCAAGACACAGCAAAATTGTCCAAAGCCATGAACAGACTCTGGAACTAAAACAGCATAAGTTAAACCACCAATAGCATTGCTATCCCATTTTTTCTTCCATTCTAGATTATTGACACCGCCCATTGCAACGGCAGCTCCCGTAATCATGGTAAAACATAATGGAATAGTTAAGGCAATGCACAAATATATAAATAGTTTGCTTTTATTAGTGTTTCTTGGCATGTAAACAGTATAATCAGCAGCATATGTTGCCCAAGCACCTGCGTAACCATAGGCGGCACAACCAAATGAAAGAACATTACCTGCGGTGGTAGGACCAGATGTCCATTCTCCTGTCGAAAAATTACCTGATTTATGTAATCTTACAATGATCACTAAAAAAACGGCAAGATTTGGAACCCATGACCACCTTTCAAAAGCTGTAATTACTCTAATTCCAAAAAATGTAACTAAAATCGTGCCCATGACCACTATCAAAATTCCTGCCCATTCCGGACAACGATGAGGACCATAATTGACCATATTTAATAATTGTGCAGAGCAAATACTATTTAAGACACACCATCCAATACAAGCAACACAATTGATCAGTGAAAAAAATCTACCAACAATATTACCCATCCAGAATCTTGATAAAATCATTTGTCTTATTCCTAATTCGGCACCGAAAAGTGAAAAATAAGCCACAGGAATGACACCGATGATGTTAAAAAATACTATTGTTAATGCTGAGGTGCCAAAATTTAATCCAAATACTAATGGTCCCAATGCACCTATCGCATATGCGGAAATGACAAAATTTGCCGAAAACCATAAAGTGCATGGACTTAGGTAAGATGTCGCAGTTTTGTCCTCATCTTTAGTAGGTTCTATACCTCTCATTTCAGTATTAAGATTGTGGGCAATTTTTTGTAAGAATAGAATTACAAAATTGTTTGAAGTTGTCTCCTTCGAGTACTGATCAGTACTTGCGTTATCTATTGATGAAAATTCATTTCCGGTTACGATTTGATCTTGCTTTTCGATATCAACCATTCTTGTCTGATTTTTAAGCTCTGACATTTTATCAGCCTGATTAATTGTTGCTTTACTTTTTGTTCTCCAGTTAGAGTGCTTGTCACTATTGTATGTAACTAATTTTTCAAACAGAAAAACAATTTAATTAAGCGATATAGTCCTTTCTTAATTTTAGGAGAATAAGTCGTGGTTTAAATACTTTACATTTTCAGTCACTGGCAAAGGCCGTTGTCAGATCTTAAATGAAACGACAGTGAGTTGAAATATTGTTGCTTCTACGGGTTTTTACAGCGACTCTGTCAATCTAAAGGAATCTCGAGAGTTGCCCTTACATTATTCATCGCGGGCGGATAGGAGGAATTCCTTACACCACGGTATTTTCTACTACTTTTACGTAGAGAAAAAATTAAATACCCACTAAATGGACAACTATTGGAACCATTCGCATCATTCAACAAATTGATAAGATGAGTTTTCCGTAACGGAACGAGACATTACATCATGTGATGCCGTTTTACAATTGCTATTTAATTGGATGCAAATTGGAGTAGCGACACAGTTTTGCCAATCTACAAAGTATTCATAGCAAATTAAATAAAATATATTCATACGATAACTATATTTAGGAATCTTGAAAGGTTATTAAGATAACAGTAGTGAAAGGAGTTGGCTTCCACTAATTATTAGATCTTTTCTTTTCAAACATTACTAGTAAGATTATAACTACTTGGAAATACAAGCAGGCTTTATATCTTATATCGTTGTTGTATTTGGCAACTTTTTCAATAATTTTATTTACAGTAATTAGGATATATTTAGTACATATTTGTCTGTCGGGTCAATACTTTATGAGTAGTCGTTCAACCTTTCCTCTTAATTGTGTACACCTTACTTGTGTCCTTATCATTACATTAAAATATGTTCCGGTTTGTTCTTCCATTATAATATTTCATTTTGACTCGTTTTTATCGAGTGTTTTTTTCTCCCTTACAGTTCACATTGTTTTTGTCGACAAATTTTTTCGATGAAAACGCTTTGAGAAGTGTGTCGCAGGCGCGCGCCACAGTCTTGTGACACTTCAAAATGACTGAACCTTCTGGTTATGGCAAGCAGGTAAAAGATAAAAATAAGCTATAAATCGAGATCTAAAAGGATCTATTCCTAGATGTAACCTTTATCCAAAACGTGAACTTAAATGTGGGTTCATTTTGTTTTTATTCTGATAAATCCGCCTTATTTTGGTATTTTATCAAATGAGATTAGTTTCGTAATTTGGAAAAGGATATTACGCGGAACTGCAAGAAAAAGAGAAAAAAACAGGAAAAATAGACATTACAAAATACTGGTAAGCCACTGGCATAAAGTACTACTTTTATGATTATAGGTTATAGAAATAAGCTACATAATGTATAATAGAGTAGTGCAGTATAAAGGCAAAAATATAACCTTACTTAATTCTAAGGAAACACATAAACTCCAATAGAAATAATTTAATAAGTTTAGAAGGTAACTAATAGATAAGAACAAAACATCAGTTGGCACCGTATAAAACTTATTGTATTTGTTTTATGAAATGGGGTAAATAAAGCCACTATACTTTCTAGTTTTTTGCTTTTCCAAAAACACTTCTACGCGGTTTCAGCATTAGTTCTAGTCTCAGCGTGAGGTATGGTATCATATCCATTATCAATTACGTTATCTATTTTATGAGCTTGGTTAAGCTCATACTAACGAAATAGCATTGTTAAAAAAGAATTGGCTAATTGGTTAGTATTTTTTAAATCATTACTTGAAGCCATCCTCAGGGAAATTATTCTTTTTTTATTTTGTTCCTTTTTATAGTAACTTGCTCGTTGATAGTCATATTCTATCCATCTATAGAATATTCGGTTCCAGCATAAAGAAATATCTCTTTAACCCACATTTATTACATGCCGCATAATTCACAATTGTCTGTCACTCAGCAATATGGCAATGTCAAAAGAACTCAGCAAGACCTAGTCTTATTATCTGTTCACGAGGGTATATTCAATGATAATTTTACTTCCCTCCAAGTATTGAACCATATCTACACGTAGAAAGTATGGTAAATACTAAGTATACATTTAAAACAATTTATTTTTGAAAGAATCACTATATTGTATTACATGATATTTATTCTAATTAATGATAAAATATTGGAAGTTTTACAGAATTCCCTTATTTCTTGCTCTTTTTGGCGTCCTTCTTTTCAGCCTTCTTAGCAGCTTCAGTTTGTTCCTTAACAACCTTCTTGACGATCTTTTGTTCTTCGATCAAGAAAGCTCTGACAATTCTTTCCTTAACACAGTTAGAACATCTGGAACCACCGTAAACTCTAGAAACAGTCTTGTGGGTCTTGGATACAGAAGCGTATTGTCTTGGTCTCAAAGCAGCGACACCTGGTAATGGGATACCACAGTCACCACACTTTGGTCTAGAGGCTTGCTTCTTCACATGTTGAGCACGCAAGATACCACCTGGGGTCTTAACAACCTTAATCTTGTTGGATTTGGTGTTGTCTGTTTGAAAGAAAATAAGTCGCATGTAACAGACGAATAAAGTTTATGTTAGTAAAAAAAAAAGGTCTTACAGGTTGATGATTTTTAGTATTGAATTGAGGTGAATTGTCGATTTGTAGATAAACTGCGATCGTCAGATTGTAGTCACTATTTTGGTCCCTGTACGTTAATGGCAAAATTTTCAACATTCTAGTTATACAGTTTCATTTTTCTCTCAAGTTCTCAATATTTCAGTGATTGTCTATTTTCCCAAGTTGATGGCATGTTGTGCAGTACTATTCCCATTATCTGTTCTTCTTGTCTAAACGTCTAACATGAGTACGTGGATTATGATAGTTTTTCTCTCAATAAGAATTCTATTTTATGGGCGATAAATCAGTCTCTTTCAACACTTATAGAACATAGTAATAAACATACATGGATTTCTTCTTCTGAAGGTAACACGTTGAGCCATTTTGGGGTTGTTTTTCTTTGCTGTTATTATCAAGATATTACTAGACAAGTACACACCTCGTGTATTTAATATATTGTTTCACTTGGTACTGATGGTAAGAAGACAGGAGTATACAGGGTACTCGCTAGGGAACCTCGGCCCAGTTTACGATGGGAAGCGTCATTCTAGGCCGAGAGTTGTTTAGTTCCAAGCTGCTTTGCCGTTTTGGTAAGTTCACAAGCCAAGCCCATCGCGATAGGACGCGATTGTATGCGGGTCAAACTAATAATTTGATTTAAAAAAAGTGAAATTATTGAGAAAATAAAAAATATACACCCATACATCTGAGAACCCGTACATTCTTAAAAACTAGTCTAAAAAACCTTTTGAAGACATGAGAAGGTTAGCGTACATGTATATACTACTTACGAGTAACGAAAAGCTCTCTGGTAGCCAGTTCTTCGGTAATGATATATTGTAGTAACTTGTTTCAAATAAAAAGTATACATGCTTATACATTATGGAAATATCTATTCGTTTTCAACAGCGATGACTTCCATTTCCAGATCAGCATTTAATGGTAGGGCAGCTACAGCAACACAAGATCTTGCAGGTTTATGCACACTGAAATATTTTGAATAGACAGTGTTAAATTCAGCAAAACTTTTAATATCAGCTAGGAAAATATTAACTTTCACGATTCTTTCCAAAGAAGAATTGCTTGATTCCAAAACGTTCTTGATGTTTTGAATCACTTGTTCTGCCTTATCAGCAATGGAACCTTCAATTGGTTTATTATCAGGAGTCAATGGAATTTGACCTGAAAGAAATATCAAATTGTTAGCTTTCATGGCATGAGAGTAAGATGCAGCAGCTGATGGTGCTTTTTCACAATTTACCGGGGTTAAAGTAGTCATTTCTGGGTATCCTTTATATGGTGTTGGTATATAGATAGTGGTTGGTTGTGTTCACTAAATTGGATTTTAATGCGTTAATTTATAGTATTGTACATAGGAAGAAAAAGGTTACGAATCATTAGCATTCGAGATTTGTCCGAGGTTTGGCGATCTAGCTCGTCCGAGAATTTAAGCATACGAGGGAGACATCTATTACGGTCCTTACTTTGCTCATTTAAATAATCAACGAACCATCATAATTTACCTAGCTGTATCTATCAATATCAAGCTACTAGATATTTTGATCTACTGGAGTTGCCTGGATAACAATACAATTCATGAGCCGGCGTAGTAAAATAACATTTGCACTTGCATGTGTATTCACAATTACAACTACGATTGGTGTCCATTATGTACAAGGGATGGAAAGAGATACTCTTCACCAGGGACCTATAAAGGATGCAAAGCGTGTTGAAGAGAAAAGAAGATTAAAAGAGTTAAATACTGATGCAGATTTAGATCCTGCGAAGGAGAAGAAAAGGATGTTTAATCAAAATGAACATGAATTACAAAAGGAATTGAAGAAGAAATATGAACAATCACAACCATTATCAGGTGAAATTGTCACTAAGGATGGTGAGGTTGTGAAAGAAGCTGATAAATTTCGATCTCCGCGATAAAGCATCACTCTGTAAGTATAATCGTATATATTCTAAACAACTAAAAAAAAAAAGAAAGAAAGAAAAGAAAAGTGAGTAATATCAAACATTCAAGAAAACAATAGTGGATCTAAAGTTAATAATAACTCGTGTAGGTTTATGTAATTAACAAAGAAACTGTATTTTAGTGTTCCTTTCCTTAAAACAAGGGAATGTTACGTAATTTATTGAATACCCCGAATGTTTAACAAAAATAAAGAAAACTTCAACGCTAACGTCATTAAGATCTACATTTGCAAGGAATATTTGTTCGTTGGAATAAGGTGGGTTGCACCATATCTTCACATTAGAACAGAGTTTTTTGCTTTAAAGCTTATGCGTTATTCAGGTACTATAACGATAGCACCCAGAATTTAACAAATATTATCAATAATTATAACATGTTCAGGGCAGATGACGATGGGATCACATACAATGAAGATATGAACGGTGACCACTCATCCAATGTCCCACCTACTTTATCTAGCCGATCGGAACGGTTTATAAGTAACTCCAGTAATACTATATCCATGACGAGAATTACAACTGAAGAGGCGGTGAGTAGTTCAGAATCATCTATAACCTCGGAATCATCAATTAAGAACAGCAACGGAAATGGGAGCTATGATAGTCCGCGTAATGAGAGATCAACGAGTATTAAATGGAGGCAAAATGTGATGGAAATTGATCTTCCTTCACCCCAAACTATTGCATTGAAGACAAGAAATATGGAAGCAGCGGGATTTCCATCTTCCATTCCTTTAAGTGATAGGCAGAAGAGTAGTAGCGTTAAAGAATGTCCAAATATAACAAATTTATCAACTGAGAAACTTATATTGATGATAAGTGCGATAGTAGAGACTATAACGAAGAATAATGATAAAACTCACACCCGAGGCGGAACGCAACTATATGATATGGAGCACGGGGAAAGAAGTGAAAAATTACGAGCCATGCAAGCCTTCAGAGGGAAAACTGTCCCACCTATACGGTTAAGTCAATATTTCCACCGTATACAACGGTATTGTCCCACTACTAATTTAGTCCTGCTAGCGGTATTGATTTATTTTGATAGAATTTCCAAGAAGTTATCATCTTCGAGCAACCATGATCGAATAGAAGATATGTTCTTAATTGACTCATACAATATTCATAGATTAATTATCGCTGCAGTCACAGTAAGCGCGAAGTTTTGGAGTGATTTCTTTTATAGTAATGTACGTTACGCCAAAGTTGGAGGAATATCCTTAGAAGAGATGAATTATTTAGAGTTGCAATTCTTATTAGTTAGTGGGTTTGATCTAATTATTTCACAGGATGAAATCCAGCGATATAGTAATCTACTGTCTGAATTCTACAGTAGTGTGGCGACTAAGACTTCTGTATCCAGTGCCACAGCATAGATGATAGAAACAAACGAAATTATTCTATATATATATAATGCAAAGTAAATGTGTTCTGCCGCATCATTATTGTGCCCTAATATAACCCTATACTTTTTATCCAAAATACGACCTAACTAAATATTACTTACATAATCAAAGTAACCCTACTATGACCTCACTTTTTTTCCTTTCTGCCGCAAGTAATTATGTACGGCCCGCGGAAGCCGCGCTTAATTAATATAATCAAGATAATTCCTCAATTTAATTTTGCACTCGGCAATTTAACCGGCCCATTCACCGTGACTCTGTCTGAGTTGGGCTCGCTTCGTCTCGTCAACACTCGGGCTGACCAAAGATGCCTCGTGGAATCAGCGGATTCCTGCTATTTTTTTTTTCTGGTGTGGAAAACACCTGTGAGCCCATGCTTTTTTCATATATAAAGGATGAGAATTTGGGCATTTCTTTTGAATGGGTAGATCTTTTGCTCCACAAATTTTAAAACAAATTAAAAAAAAAAAAAAAAAAAGAAAAACTTAAAAAATAATAATAATTAATATATACTTTTTTCATTTTTTATATTATATTATCTTGTTCTTCCTTGTGACGTGTCTGTTCGGACTCATACTTCTCATAAATTGATATATTGTTGCGATATTGAAAATAATGGCTTTCGCTACAGGAATCAGTAAACAGAACGAAGTACATAATTCGGAATATGAATTAAACGATTTGGATGTAGATCTAGAAGGAGGCTCAAACTCGAAGGATATAAAATCACAAAATATAAATCTTTCGTCGGATTACTACCTCGATATAGACTCTAGAGCATCTGAAGAAGTACTAGAGACAAAATTAAATTTTTTCAATAGAATCGCTGCAAGTCTAAGTGCTGAGACAAAAGGTATTGAACCTATCACTGATGATGAAAAAAACGATAGCTCTTTATTGAATGCCGCATCCATGTGGTTCTCTGCCAATATGGTCATCGCTGCTTATGCCATTGGTGGACTGGGACCTCTTGTGTTCAGTCTTAATTTTGGTATTTCCACTTTGGTAATCATCTTTTTTAACATATTAGGTTTATTACCAGTCGCTTTCTTCTCGATCTTTGGTGCCAAACTGGGTCTAAGACAAATGGTACTATCCAGATTCCTAATTGGGAACTCCACTGCAAGAATTTTCTCCATCATTAATTCTGTCGCATGCGTCGGATGGGGGATCGTCAATACAGTGGCATCAACACAATTATTAAACATGGTAAATCAAGGTCCTCATAAATGTCCCCTTTGGGCAGGTTGTATAATCATTGTTGGTGCTACAATCGTAATTACATTTTTTGGTTACAGAGTAATTCATTCCTTTGAAAAATGGATTTGGGTACCCAATTTTGCTTGTTTCCTCGTCATCATTGCCCGTTTAGCCAAGTCTGGTAATTTCAAAAATGGTGAATGGACATCGGGACCAACTACTGCAGGTGCTGTTCTATCATTTGGATCCGCTGTATTTGGTTTCGCCACTGGTTGGACTACATATGCTGCTGATTACACCGTTTACATGCCAAGAAATACAAATAAGTTCAAGATTTTCTTTTCCCTAGTGGCTGGTTTATCATTCCCATTATTCTTTACTATGATCCTAGGTGCTGCCTCTGCAGCCGCTGCAGTAAATAATTCAGATTGGGCAGATTACTACGCGAAGAATGGGATGGGTGGATTAACTTACGCTATCTTAGTGCCAAATTCCTTACATGGATTTGGTGAATTTTGTTGTGTCGTCCTATCGGTCTCCATTGTGGCAAACAATGTACCAAACATGTACACTATTGCTTTGTCCGTGCAAGCTATATGGGCACCTTTGGCAAGAATTCCAAGAGTATTTTGGACTATGGCTGGTAACGCTGCCACGTTAGCTATCGCTATCCCAGCATGTTATTATTTTGATACATTTATGAATTATTTTATGGATTCTATAGCGTATTATTTGGCCATTTATATTGCTATCGCCCTATCTGAACATTTCATCTATAGACGTTCATTCGACGCTTATAACGTGGAAGATTGGGATGATAATACTAAGTTGCCAATTGGGATTGCAGGTTGTTGTGCATTTGCGGTTGGGGTCATTGGTGTTGCAATGGGTATGTCTCAAACTTATTGGGTGGGGAATATTGGTCGTCTCATTGGCGAATATGGTGGTGATTTAGGCTTCGAACTAGGGGCTGGGTGGTCATTTATTATATATAATATTGTGAGACCATTGGAATTGAAGTATTTTGGTCGTTAAATCGTTTGGCATATTTTTTCTTCTCATTCATTAATTCATGGCATTGATTATATTCGCATTGTATATGTTATATCTTTCATAAAGAACTTTCTATAGAAATATTTTTCTCTTTGAACTTGAAAAGTTTCATTATTTATTCGTATTCCATCTCTTGAACAATAATGCTGTATTAACACCACCAAATCCAAAACTGTTACAAAGTGCATATTCTATGGGTTTTATTGCCAATGGTTTGTCCTTAACTAATTCTAACATATCCAGCTTAGGGTCATTAATAGGATCTTTCAGGTTCAGTGTATGAGGTATTATGTTGTTCCGTAATGACATGATTGTAAATATACTCTCTACAGCACCTGCAGCACCCAACAAATGCCCTATGGCACCTTTATTACTAGAAACGTATAAAGGATTTTCTCTCTTTGTTCTATTATTACTTGCAAAAACACCATGTATAGCCTTCATCTCTGTAATATCACCCACAGGCGTTGAAGTAGCATGAGCATTAACATACCCAATCTTATCGCTTGCCACACTTTCTACAGCCATAGCCATAGCTCTCATGGCACCATTCCCATCCGGTGGTGGTGAAGTTATATGGTATGCATCACTACTTAATCCATACCCTTTAATTTCACACAATATATTAGCCTTGCGTCTCTGTGCATGTTCTAAAGATTCCAATATTAATATTCCAGTACCTTCCCCTAAGACAAATCCATTCCTTCTTTCATCAAACGGTCTTGAAATTCCATCTGTCGTAATACTTTTTGCCCTTAAAAAACCAGCCAAACTTAACGGATGTATACTAGCTTCACTGGCACCTGCCACACAGATATCTTGCATACCCAACTTGATAAAATTATACGCATCTCCAATGGAATTATTCCCCGTTGCACATGCGGTAGAAATACTATGTGATATACCTCTCAAATTAAATGCAATTGAAACATTCCCAGCTGCCATATTGGTAAGAATCTTAGGTACGAAATATGGAGATATTTTCTTTTTTTCATTATGGAATTGTAACGTTGTTGAATAGATATCACTAATAGAACCTATACCTGATCCTATCACGCATCCGAACCTATCCATATTACAATACTTTGTATTGATCTCAGGTTTAGTTGGCGTAGACGTTAAAGTTAATAGATTGGCGTCTTTTAATGCTCCATATGTAGCTTGGATTGCCAATTTGATGAATTTTGAATATCTTCTTTCTTCCTGTGGTGTAAACAACTGGTCCATTTCTTCCTTTTCCACAGATAATGGTCTTGTTGGAATCTTTCCCACAGTAACGGTACTGGGTATTTGTTTCTCAAAAGGTTTATAATTCGTTTCGTAATTTGCCAATGACCTTATTGGTACGATTCCCGATTTGGAAAGTAGCAAATTTGACCATGATTCGAATAATGAGTTCCCTAGTGGTGTAATACAGTTCAGACCGGTGACAACAACTCTTCTTGACATAGATTTCTAATTTTAAGGTCTGGCTATTAATCGTGTGAAAGTGTTTGTACTTTTTATCCTGATCTGCGCAGTCAATATGATAAGTCATTCAAGAAAAAATGAACAAGAAACATAATATAAATCCAACTTGGATAATGAAAAATAAAGTTTTTATTTCATATATTTTTTTTATTTATCAAGTCATTGTATTAGCTCTATAATTACAAGTTTTAAATTTTAGAATACTGTTTTATCTACTGAATGATCTTGTCTTCAGGAATACCGGCATATTCACCATATCCCATAGCCAAATTAATATTTTGTAAACATTGAGTGGCAGCACCCTTCAATAGGTTATCAATAGTAGCACAAATGACAACACGATCACCTGCATCGTTAACTTTGAACCCACCAATCACTACACCATGAGTACCTTCAATATCTTTCACCAATGGAATATCATCAATGACATGAACCAGTTTTTCCCCGGAGTAGAATTTCTTGTACAAAGAGGAAACATCTTCAGCAGTTAAGGAGCCTTTCTTGATTGGAATAGAAATCGTCAACGAAATACCTTGGAACCATTGACCCACATGAGGAACAAAAGCCACTTCTTTACCAATTCTAGTAGAAATTTCACGTTCATGAATATGGTTCGTTAAAGCGTATGGAATCAAGTTATTATTCAAAAATTTAGGATTATTCTTGTTAGATGGCTTGGCACCGGCACCAGAGTAACCAGAAACACCAAATACAGTTGGTAAGCCTGTAATATATTCAGTCAAAGGAGCGATAGTCAATTGAGATCCAGTAGCGTAACAACCAGGATTAGCGATTTTCCTGGCATCGGAAATTGTATCTCTGTTGTTCAATTCTGGTAACCCATAAGCCCACTCTGTTTCTGGGACAAATCTGTGATCGGCAGATAAATCAATAATCTTGGACTTACCATTAACGCTTTCAATGGCTTCCACCAATGGTTCACAGACATTGTTAGGCAATGCCATGACCCAGAAATCTATTTCACCAAGAGCTTCCAATTTTTTGATGTCTTGCACTTGTAAGTTTTCATAAATGACTTCAGATTTGGTATAATCAGGTAATTTTTGACCCACTAATTCTCTTGAAGAAACATGAGCCACTTCCAAATATGGATGCTTATTAATTAAAGCAATCAGATTTCTACCTGTGTAACCTCTGGCACCAATCAATGCAACACGGCCGGTCGATTTATTAGATCCTTGTGGCTTTGGTGTAGATATAGTTGAGTATGCTCTAGTAGATTTACCAGATCCAAAGACACCACTAGATGAAGTGGCACCCAGCATGGATGACTTTACGAAATTGGTCACTAGCTCGGAGACGGTGTTTAGATCTTCAATACCATACCAAAATAACACTTTACCATTCTTCAAATAAGAACCTTGCGATTTATCAAAGTGCCAAGCGATGTTTGGATCATCTTCATTAACTATCCATTGTAATGAAGAGAAATCACGACGTATAGCGTTGAACACGTTGTCGGTAACGTTATTTAACCAGGCAGAGTTAGAACATAGGAATTTGTCCAATTTTGGCACAGTGATATCGCTTTTCTTGATGATAGCTAAGGCTTCCAAAGGTTCATCTGAATATGAAACAAAATTGGAATGTTCCAAATCGGTTAAATATGAAGCCACAGTTTGCTTACCTGCGGCAACTTCAGGATCTCTTTCCATCACTTTTCTTAACAAATCAGAAGAGGCAAATTCACCTAATGATGATCTCTTTAATAGTTTATAACCTCTTCTAATCATAGTACCAGCACCAGAATCGGTGAACAATTCTTTTTGCAAATCTTGGACGTTGATAATAGCCACAGAGGAAGAACGTGGTAAATAATCTAACAATTCTTTAATTTCTTTAATCTTTAATTTGGTACCATACTTGACCCAGCTTTGCTTCATTAAATCATCATATTCTTCATCCAAATTAATCATGGAAACCTTTTCCTTGGTTTCACCGTTAATGATACCACCCTTCTCATTCAAATACACAATTTTTAATGGTTCAAATACTCTTGCCAATTCACCAGCGGCAACATCAGCATTAACATTCAGCATTTGACCGGATGGGGTCTCAGCCAAAGAGGTTAATATTGGTAAAGCACCAGCACTTATGGAAGCCTCAATAGGATCCTTAGTGACACTAGTGATTTCTCCGACTAATTTGTATTTATCCTTATCCAAATAATTGGCAGTGAACACACCCGAGGTGATAGGTCTTGCACGAACACCTAATTTTTCCAACGCGGTAACCAATTTCAAGTTTTGTTCCAAGAAGCATTTTCTCACCACGGCCATAGTATGTTCATCAGTGATTCTAATCCCATCAATATAATCAGGTTCAATACCTTGTGCCTCCAATCGTCCATTCACCTGTGGTCCCGTACCATGCAACACGATCGGATATAGGCCCACATGATACAAGAATGCTAAGCATGATGCCAATTCCGGTAGGTTATCACTGATGATAGCGCCACCGACTTTAATGACAGCGAATTGCTGTTGTGAGACGGATGAAAAATATTTCAAATATTGTTCAACTTCTCTCTTGGTACTGATATTGTTCAACAGTTGGATCACTGTAGAGCGCGTGCCAGACGATCCTACACCATTTGTTGATAAGCATCTCTTGGAGTAAGTGATTCTTCTTTTTGTAGGATTGATAGTTCTTGGTGCAGCAACAATTGAAGCGACTGATGCAGAAGTGGAAGTGGTTGAAAGTGAAACTTTAGCCAATACAGATGATAACTTCTGTAATCCGGAGGGATTAAATCTTTTGGTAGATGATACCAACAATGCAGGAGAGGGCATAGTTGACAATTGTATTAGATCTTGGTATCATTTCGGACTAAACAAGAGAGATGAAGAAAAGGATCCTAAAGGAAGTGGATAGCGATGGAGGCTTGTCTCTGATGTGACGGTTGGATTTATATACCGCGACGAAACTGTTGACTCATTGCAGTTGCACAGCCAAGAGAAAAGTTTTCCTTTGCGCGCACAGAGACAAGTTCGCAGGAAAATGCCTTTAACAGATAACGCTCGAATTGAATGACCCTATCGCACCGTTAAGTGAAAAAAATAGCGAACCACAGTTTACTAAGCAGGGTGGTATGTGGTGTACAGGTGTGTATAATAGACTTAGTACGGTGACACCTGTAAGTATGTGATTGTGTCAAAATATACATGGTGTGCCAGGTGAAGCACATGAGGAATGTCTTGGAAAATTTCAAGGTAAGAATTTGTAATTTCATCTATCTTATGCATTTGTATATAAGACTGAGCACTCTAGTAATCGGGCATCTCCGATTTCTTTTTAGTGTCGATATCTTTGGTCCTGGATGTTCGGGACCTATATGTTGTAGTGACAGTTGCGGGATTCATTGATGATGTGTTACTTCCCTGTGTAGAGTTCGCTTGCACATTGCCACTGCTATTATATCTACTTCCACTAGGATATTCGGCGTGAATATGTGGCATTGCTATTTGTCTATGGCTAACAGGTGCCATATGAGTCGTAGAAGTTCGGTTAGCCGAGATATGCCCATAACCGGGGACATTCTTAGCCGTAATATGGCCAGCACCTCGATATCCATGAGCTGTTCTCTCTACATACTCATGTGTAGATCCATGTTCATGTCCCATCCTTTTATTCATCCTATCTCTTACACTATATCCTCTACCACCTAAGCCACCACCTAATCTTCTTGGTTTGAAATATTTCATGGTTCTACTTCTTTCAATATCAACAATGCATGTTCTTCCTTTTATGTTAATACCACGATGAACCCCAATCTCTTTGAACGCCATCTTACTGCTCATTGGGTCCAAAAATACAATAAACGCATAACCGCGAGGCTTATTAGTCACCTTATCCCTCACAATTCTAATCCTTTCTATTTCACCAAATTTTATAAAAACTTTTTGTAACTCCACTTCATCAAGATCATATGGTAATCTACCAATAAATATCGTCCTGTATGGATCCGTTCCTTCAATGTTTGGGTCCTGTGTTGGATTCCATTCTCGTATCGATGCATTTAACCTGTCAAGACGGTCTCGTTCCCGTTTTTCAGCAACTTCTTCCTCTTCCACATTTGCTTCTTGTTTTCCACTCTCAGAAGGAAACTCCTCAAGGTATGTCTGTATCGATGTCTTGACGTATTGGGATATACCAGTAATATTGGGATTTGTTTGTCTTTGCGATGGTGTATAATCTGTTGGTTTTAAATACTTTAACGGTGGCCTCGGTTTGAAAATTTGAGCAATATCCGATGGGAATTTTGACATCGGTGCAACCATTCTTCCAATTGTAACTTCTTTCTTGGTTTTTTTCTTTCAATGGCAATATATCTATAAAGTTGTTATTTTTTCTTATTCCTGCTGAAGTTTTCCAACTCGGCAATGTTCTGTGCATATGTAGAAGAAAAATTGAAATGGTTTGTATTTTTAATAAATATTAAATAAATTAGTTAAATCTATATAACAAATTTTATAAAGTGATATTTATAATAATATTGGTCTTAGTTACTAGCCACAACTTTTCTTCCGCTAATTAATTGGTTTAATAAATCGGTAGAATTAGTACTGGATGATTCGTTTAATTGTTGACCTGGTGGTGGTGGTGGCGGTAATATTTGACTATCTTGTTGCTGTTGTGGTTGATGTTGGTGTTGACCAACAAACATTCCAGGTGGTGGTGGAGGTGGTGTATTCATATCTAGATGTTGTGCTTGTTGCTGCTGAATGGATTGTAATGCTATGTTTTGAACTGAGTTGGCAATGTCGAATTGATCATTCATAGTCGCGGTGGTATTTGATGGTGATGAATTGTTTGAAGTTGGCGCACCATTTTGTAAGAATTGAATGACAGAGGCAGAATGGTCCACTGGTTTGATTGCTAATATTTCCACTAATTTGTTTCTTAATGTACCATCACTTTTATTTGAAGTTTCAATGTTTTCCCAAGAAAACAGCGATGGATACCTCCTGTATGTTTCATCAGAGACCAACTTATTAGTCTTTAATTTGAGTGTCTTATTTTGATAATTGGATAGATAAGCTATTCTTTCGTCCAAAAATGCAGCAGCATTGTTTAGAGCATCGTATGGATCCACATATTCCACTTTTTCAGCTGGGCCATTCTTCTTTTTATTAGTAGTATTATTATTAGTGCTGGTGTTGTTACTATTATTATTATGGGTAGTCACGGATGCGAGCAATGGACTTGCTTCATTATGATTTGGTAATGTATCATTTAATGTAGGTAATTGTATCGTACTGTTATTTTTGGACAGATTAATACTAGTAACGGGAGTTTGGATAACACCCCATGCGTTGGAGCCAGCAGGCACAGATGCAGGAGTTAGCACTGGTGTGGCAGTACCCGAAATATCTTGATGCAGCTGAGTCTTAATCGGAGCTGGTGACATCGTCGAGGAAAATTGTGTGCTAGCAGTACTATTAGAACGAAGTAATGATGATGGTTGATTACTGGAGCCAATGGTCGACTTATTGTTGTAAATGCTGCTACCACTCATCCCACCATCTTGTTGCTGATTCAATTGTGCTTGTTGTTTATTGTGTAATTCTCTTTTGTTAAATGAGTCAGCTTCTTCACCAGGTTCGTGTAAAAACATACAATTTGGATTTTGGCACGGAACACCTCTCAAATATGATGAACAATATTTGGTGGTACCGTAAGCAGCCTTGATAAGACGACCATCCATATATGTCCCATCAACTTGGGCAATACATTTGGCTGCATCATCCTTTGTCGCAAAGGTAATGTAAACACCATACCCAGGTGATGAATGATGATGATAATGATCTGACGCACCTATATTATGAGGTGATTTTTTATTCACAACAATCTTATTGATCTTCCCATATTGCCCAAAATATTTATCAGATCTTAACACATTCGCCACGTCTTCGTAGGAGACAGGAGGGTTAATCCCAACGACATAAACAAGATTTTTCTGAATAACTCTCATTCCGGATAAATGTTTCCTATTGGTATGTTCATTTTCTTTACGTTCTTTTTCTCGTTGTTTTCTTTCTCTTTCCTTTCTTGCCAAATTAGCTCGCTCCAACTTTAATTCTTCAGGAGATAAGCTAACGTATCGTACATTCTCATCATCATATTTACGACGACATGCAGGACATCTACCATTTAATTCAGGATTTTGTCTAATGTTGTTGTAACAAAATTGACAAATTTGATAACCACATGGACATGGGAAGAAATTTTTGTCTGTGATATCCATCGGCTCGATACATAAGGGACAAAACTCTTCTTCGTCATCAGATAGAAATGATGTATCATAATTACTTAGGGCAGCTTGAATAGATTGCAAATTTTCGTGGACATGTGGATTCAAAGTCATTATTTGTATGTTTGTGTGTGTATGTGTTTTTAATATTTCTTAACTATACTTTTTTCAGTTCTTAATCTTACTAACGGGGAAGTGTGCTATTTCCTTTGAACAGGATGTGTAATAAGTCTTTATCTGTCTCTTTTAGGACTAGTTAAGTTTTAACATGAGATATGTATTCTGTATTCTCTGTATTGAAGTCAAGTTTCTCTTTGCTGGAAAAGATGAAAATTAAGAAAACGGAAGGAAAAAAAAAAAACTTGACGTTTTTAGGTTACCCGTCTGAGGTTGTAATGTTTGTCTATATCCTGACAATATCACTTATTTATATAATTGGAAGATATTCTATTTTTTTGGTTGTATCGAGGATTAACGTAATCAGAAGGTGAATCAGTAGTATCCTTTGTAGTTGATGATGTATTATTACTAGTGGCCATTATGGTCTATTGATATAATTAGATTATAGTGAGGTTGCAATTTATATAATAAATTCTGTTTGTTCTTCTAAAAAACGTACAAAATAATATACATGTAAAATAAACCTTCTAATCTCGTTATAACGATTTCTTCCTATTTTATACTGAAAATTTTTATCCAATATAATTATGATGTCGTCTTCATCATAATATTATACAAGAGATAATGTCTATGAAACATCTGTCACAAATTTCAACAATAAATCAGTTTGATAGGATTTTAAGTTCTTATCTTGTGGAGCAATAGTAGATTGGTAATTTTCAGTTATTCTTGTAATATACAATGTTTTTTTCTTCGTTGTTTCCTTCTACATACTGAAAGTGTTGGAACCGCATATTTTATAGATGGAAAGGATATGACTATCAAAGAGCAAGTTGCTATAAAGAGAATAATTCTAGAATTAACAAAAAAGTTGTAGAATATTCTAGAAAAAATTTATGAACAGAATAGGCTTATCCGACTGTGTCTGAATATTCGGTTCCAACACAGTTTTTCTTTTTGTTTATCTTATTTCGATAGATTTTATGCGAAGAGAAACTTCATTATGCTATTTAAACCAGAATTAATAGGATATAAATAAAAAATAAAAAATTTGCTTACCCGAATATTTTTCTACAGATTAATGAATTTGCAAGTGGATATACACAGTTACTGTTGCATATGGTAAATGTGAGGGATTAGCTATGGCATCTATTAAGAATGGTAGACTATATCCAACAAGTTTGATAACTGCCATAACAACATTTTATGGACAATTTCTTCCACATTATTAGTTGGCGGGTAACAGCCAGCAAATGGCGTTCACGTGACATCTACTAATATGTTGCCATTCTTTTCTTGTAGACTACTTCACTTGCACTTCTTTGACAGTTACTTCATCACTTATGTCTGCAAAGCTGGTTACTATCGAAGCACACTGTGTATCTATTCTCACGACTGTCAGATCATACTTCCAGTTTCCTCTTTTTTACTGGCAGTTCTTGTCTGAGACGAACTTAAGTACCATTCTTTGGAAAACAGTCGTTCACCTCCCCCTAAGCTTCAACTCTCAGTTACCGTATACTGATAAGGAATCATGATAGTCCAGTCTTATCCTGATGACTGGCATGTTTATGGTGGGTACGATCTGTTAAAACATGCTACTGATCGATGTAAAGAAGGATGCGTGTGCTCTCAGGAGGAAAGGATTAGACAACAAGAAATGTACGACTCATTCGGACTTACCTGGAGATTTCAGGATTACTTTGATGTTTCCGTGTCTGAGGATCCCGTTCTGTGCCAGCTGTATGAAGAATTTGCTCAATACCCTCTTCACAGCTCACGGAAACGTGAAGAATACGGTGATAATTGGGCCACTAAAGTGGGTTATGAAGTGAAACAAGTCATTGTTGTTCGAGGTCCATACAAATCTGAGTGTATAAGATTTAACAGTTTAACCGAAATAGACTACTCTGAAGCTAGCAAGATATTAGAGAAATTCGGAGGCACAAGAAGAATCAAAGACATTATCACTAACAAGATTTTTTCAGGGCGCAAAGGGAAACGTACAAACCTTTTACCTCATTCAGTATTAGATGGAGACGATGAACAAGATTTTTCTGTGGAGAAAGTCTACATTTATACTTCAGATTTAGTTATACCACCGGTAATTACTATTAATTGTTCCGAGACTGGTACAGAAGCAATTTATGTCTACTTGTTACGCATATATTCTGATTTGAAAAATATCGATCCATTTATGGATGCTTACAGCATCACACATTGTTTTGATGCTTATTATGCTGAGTTTGAAACACGTATGAAATTAAGTCGATATATTGAATCAGCTCAAAAAGATGAATATATGATATTAGCCAATTGCTATTCCTATATGTGTGATGTTGCAGACAAAACTGAGTTCCTATTGGATATGCAGGATATTTTTACAAGTCACATACTCGATTTAGCATGGAAATATATTCCATGCGGACAGTTTTTATGTGTGGAGCCGGAGATTACCGACAAACAAATCGAAGCGAAGTTTCATGGTAGTAATTCTGAGCAGGTTGACTTATTGACGCCGCCACCTACTCATGATATCAAGTCTTCTGTTGTTCCCAGGTACATGATGCAAAGCTCTGATGCTGTGGCTGTTAAAAGAGGTGGCATACGTCAGAGGAAAGTTACACCATAGTGTCAATGAGTCTTCCATGTCTCGGGTACTGTTGTTGATATTCTTCATCATCTCTGTACAAACAGTCAGAATATGTCAAGTGGCAGCCAGTACCTTATAAATCCAAACTATAGAGTTCAAGAATAATGGACTGCATGCATTTTACACCAACATAGTAATGTATTCTTTATACCCAAAGTTATGTAATAGAAAATAGAAAAATAAAAAACAAAAAATAGAAAACAAAAATGAAGTATACCTTTTTCTAGTAACCTATCTAATCATAAAAATTGATGACAGCTAAACAATCCATATAATTATACATGCCGGGCATTATGGTTATTAGTTCTATTGTGTCTTCTATCACCTCTCACCACTCTACATATGTGATACCAGACCAACCAAAATACCCGTTTCCAATTCGTGCGTTTAAAACTGCATATTGTAATTAATGCAGCAACGCAATTCAGAGATAGTAGAGCAATATCTCTTTTCTTCTTCTTCGGATTTCTTTCTTCAATTATTTGAAATGCACCACTAATGAGGGTAATGATATTAGAAATAATCGTTGATATCAAAGCCTGAAGTGGTGGGCGGTTTATTTTATTCTTAACTTGAACCAGTCATGTATCAAAACTAGTAATAACGGTATCATTCCTTAATATCCTTTCTTTAAAGAGGGTATTCATAACCTTACTAAATTTGGCTATATCCTTCTGGAATAAAGACATATCTTCAACTGAGTATGGTTTAAATTCCTCATAGTCCTCATTCAAAGCAGTAAAATATACTTTATATTCGGTAATGAGAAAGGACAATAAAAATTCAGGAAGTTGCAAAAAGCCTTCAGGGAGCTTGAATGCCTTTAAAATGGTCTCGCTAAAATCAGCATCTGAGTTGTCGATCCAGATCACTTCTTTCTCTCTCAACAATAAGACAAATACTCCGCGTTTATGTGATGATAAAAACGCTGGCAATGTAAATTTGAATACCTTAACATTTGGGGCAAAATTAAGATAGTCAAATAAGGATTTGTTTTGAATCATTGAGGCGATTGTATTCGATTCAGTCTCACCGAGAATATATTTACTAATTTCTTTTGATACACTTTCGGAACAGTGTTTTACATAAATTAATTGAGGTTCAGATAGACTTTCTAGAGGGCTTTCTAATGCCCCTGAGCGTAATTTCTTAGTTTCAATCCTTCCATTCTTAAATATGCGTTGAGTAATTTTGCATTGCATTTTGAGTTTATTATGATTTTTGATTTTATTATGATTTTTGAGTTATTTCTATAACAATGTGACTAAGGTAGAAAGAATGAAATGTCAATTTAAAAAGATTTTCGTTCTGTATTTATACCTTTTCTTTATGTCTCTTGCCAGTAGCAGATGAGGGTTATTTAAAACCGTCATTTACTCTAATTCGTTGAGTCCACGATATAAAATAAATTACCCATAATGCCGCAAGAGTAATGTGGGTTATTGTTGAAGTATACCCTTTATTAGCCAATCTATTGATCCCTCTGAAGGAACAATGAATCGGACCCCTGGATCTTGGTTGCTTCAATACAGTCAAATACTCAGACAAAGGTACTTTTATCCCGACTTTCAATTGGCAGAAGACATGTATACGCAACTCCTATGAGGAGAGAAATGCTGCTGCTTTTTTTTTTTCTTCTAGATGCGGTTTGAAACTCCGCAACCAAATTTAGGCTAAATAACATTCCCAATATTTGTGATATTTC
>JAJLTG010000040.1:0-99855 GCA_030568095.1 Naumovozyma baii
ACACTCTGATAGAGAACCTGACATGGCTACTATAAAATCTGGAGATGTATCAAAAATAAAAACAAATTCTATGGAACAAAGATCTTAAGAATTAAAGAGGAATTAGATTATAACAATGTTAAGATGAAATATATCCCACCTGATGAAAATATAGCTGACATACTGACCAAACCGTTGACAGTACCCAAGTTTGATCAATCAACTAGGAAATGGATGAAATAAGATTAACTATCAATTCATGGGTGGTATCACCGGCGTTTCACATTCTTGACGTTCGCCCGACTAGGATAATCTATGTGATACTATAGAAATTCCAGCAGTTTTAGTATCAGCTTTGCATATAATGTGCCTATAAGGCAACTAGGTTCAGATTTTTCTCTGAATGATCGGTTTTTTTGGTAGCAGAATCCCTGATTTACATGGCGTTTTGAATTCGATTAACAGGGTTGATCGCTGGTTTGGTTATCCTGTAGTAAGTCCCCTACAGTATTATTATTTCACCATGCAGCCAAACAGCTTTTCTTAGATGGCAGCGGAAGCGTTCTCTACGCAACTTATTCAAGCTTTCTTTAAGAGGATCATTTATTCGAACGGTACCACGCTACCTTTAGTTATGATTGCATATTTAGGTAGAATGCCATAATTTTAGTTATCTATCTTTGAAAATGCCACTGAGGTTTTTATGGATATTCTGGAAGAGCCAAGTGTTTAACATACTTTTACGAAGGAACGTCGTTGACCAACTATCCAATAACTAGAAATATTTCTCAGATAACTTTGACTATGACTGGGTATATAAATGCACTTAGATTCTACATGATTCAACTAATATCATTTTTAATTGAAGAACCTTGTTACAATTCCTTGTAAACAAAAAATAAGAAATATAAAAAATGCGTTCAACAAATATTTAGAATAGCTGGATGATATATATCTTCAAATTTGTATGGTTGCTTTCATTACTTAACAACCAGGTTGATGCAGAACCGGTTTACGTTGCAGGTAAATCTGCAACAGCTACTGGCGGTTTGGGCCGTATCATTCTATTCTTATAGCCCCTCTCTTTGGGGTGCTTTTACAGAATATGAGGGTTTTCTTTCTAATCCTAGCAATAATGCCTTAGGTTCATTACAAGGTACAACAACTGGACTTACTCAACTTAATTTCGATATTACACCTAATATTCTGGCACTTAACTTGGGAAATGTCTATGGCGTGAATGTTCTGCAAACATCTTTTGTTGCTGCAGCCACAGGGTTTTTTATTCCTCCTATCACAGGTACCTATACGTTTACTTTTCCATATGTTGATGATTATGCTGCTGTGCTGATGAGTAACACCTCCACTTTTCAATGTTGTTCAGGTAATACTACTAATGCGTCATACAATTACAATATTTTAGTATTCGGTGCATCTTACGGTAGGACTGGTTCTCTTTATCTACAAAAGGGTTTAGCATATCCAATTAAAATGAATTATGTCAATGCCTTGATTAAGGCAGTTTTAGAACTTTCATTCACTGATCACTTAGGAGTAACAAGATCAGATTGGACTGGTTATATCGCTAGTGAAGAAGAAGTAGCTAAACAATGTCCCGCTTTCCCAATTGTGACTAGTACTACTACCTCTTTATGGACGGGGCAGACAACATCTCTATCTACAGCAACTACTGTATACAGTGGAAGCGATGGCCTTCCAACTGAGGGTCTGATTATTATAGAAGATTCTCCAAGTCCTACAAGTTCATCAGATACACAGACTAAAGTATTGTCGACCAATATCGAATCAGTCTCTACAAGTTTATCGATTACATCCTCTACAATGTCTTCGACACCATTTTCAAGTTCGTCAATTCCGCAATCCACACCAAAAGTTATGACGGTAACCATATATAATCCATCTACAGTACACAGTACTGCATTCAAGTATATTCCTTGGACTGGATTCACTATAAAGACCGGATCGTTTTCAGTAAGAACAGTATATGGATCGGTATAATTTGAAATTTGAAATTTAAATAGTTTATATTTACTAAATTGATAGGATTTCAGATTCTTATCTTGTGGAGCAATAGTTGATTGGTAATGTTCAGTCATTCTTATAATATACAATGTTTATTCTTCGTTCTTTTCTAGAATTATTCTTTTTATAGTAACTTGCTCTTTGATACTCATATCCTATCCATCTATAGAATATTTGGTTCCAACACATTATGCCAAATAGAAGATTATATAGAGGACATGAAATATAAGAAAATTAGATATTAGTGTAGAGATATTTTATTTTATTATGTGCAAAGAGGCCACGAAGACAAGATACTGTATATTATAAAAAATTATTGTTTACCGACATTAGGATGAACAACCATTGGGAAGATTTATAAATGAGAGGAAACAAATATTACACTCTTTATCTACTCAATTAGATGATTTATTATATTCTATATTATGTACTAAATAAAAATTAAACGGATTTATATCTATTTTCGTTATAAATAAATTGCTAAATAACTTCTAATCCTATTAACTATCATCAAATAATGGCTACTACTCCTAAGTATTCCATCAACACAAATAACACCGTATATCATTCATTTAATATAGTTGGCTCTAAGCGAAACTCCCCCTCTCACTTTCAATAAATCTTAACACTCTATTTCTACAATCCAAAGGAAATTTTTTAAAACCACTATCATGTCTGTCGATTTCAACGGCGTTTCTGCAAACATCAACTCCGCGGTTGTCTTCGAACGTCGTGACTTCGGTGAAAGTTTAAAGGGACTAATTATAATTAAATCTCAACTCATCTCATCTTTCTATAAAGATTCATGAGTACTTAAATAAACACTCAAAAGCAAAAATGATCTTTGATGAGAGGATCCTAGCTTCATTACACACCATTGATTGTAATCTTCAGAAAATATTTCGGAACGCACCGTTATCAGTGGAGGAATCCAGAAATGAATTAATCATAGTACAGGAACAATCGCAAAATATTCGAGATATTGTCTCAACTGTAAGGAAAACGATTGGAAATAATGTTCATTCACAAAGCCCCCAACCAATAAATATCAATTATGGCTCTATTATAAAGATTTTGAAAAAATTGGACACTGTCAAGAGCGAAGATAGAGATGAGGAATTGGTATTATGCAACAGAATTATTACACAAATATATGGTTATATTCTGGTTTTATATTTCTATACTATTGTTAATGAATCGTTAGAAAGACTCTCTGAGGCATATAAGGGACAGAAGTACTACTATAACGTGAAAAGTTCTACAGGTAAGACATTATTATATGGGTTGCAAACTTGTCCTATAAAAGGATTCAAATTCTTTCAAAAAGTGACACGATTATTGTTGCAACAAGATAAATTGAGTCTACTAGATAATTTTAAACCTGGATTTACTCGTTTATTTATGTTAAAACACTACCAATTTGTCGGGTTGGTTCCCAATTATAAGGTTATTCTCCAGTTACCTCAATCTGTCGTTAATCAAGATTTGGTTGAACATACTGATGGGTCCTATAAATTACTGAAATTATGGATAGTCAAATTTGGAGAGTTAGTTACAAAATATCAGAAGTTTGAAGAAGATGAGCTAATCGACTTGAAAGAAATGATAATGTTGCTGAAAAAATTCTTTCAATTGACGAGTCCTACCAGTTCAAACATTAATAATGATATGGTGACATTAGCTAAATCCATCCGACAGTATCAAAGGGTAAATCCATTACTCCAATTAGGAAAACCAAATATTATAACGAGGTATTGGCCTGGTTTATTATTGGGACTTGTGTATGGGCCGAGCTCCATTGTGTTAATATGGCAATCTCGTATGCAAATTCTGAAATTTGTACAGGAGAATTTGGTAGAGTTTGTTAAAGGATTAATTATCAACTGGGTGTGGGAGCCATTGAAGAATGTCTGGGCTACTGTTAAACATGATGAATCTAGTTCTATTGCCATGATGTCTCATGGGACGCTGGATTCTGAAATGCATTCATTGACTAGAATGATTGTAACTTTTGTATTAGACAATTTGAGTGATAAGAAGAGCAGACCGTTATTTGATGAACAATTGTTAGTGGATCAGGTAGAGCATGGAGATTTAACCCAATTTATGGAAATATACGAGACTCAATTGCATCATCCACTGAAGAATATAATAAGTGGTAGTCTTATCAGATCGTTATTAATTCAAGTGCAAAAAACTAAAGTGGATGGGTCATTAGCATTGAACGGTATTGATAAGATGTTACAATCGCAACAATTGGTCTTTGGCGTGGTTGCATTATCACCTGCAGTGATAATTATATATTTCTTAATGATGAGTGGTTGGAAATTAATTCAATTAGGTAGTATTTGGTCCAATTTCCAACATGTTAAGAATGATTTGAGTATTAGTATGAATAATGTGGAAAGAATTTTAAATTATTTTGAAAGGGATATAAATGAGGGAGATAAGTTTTTTAATCAAGGATTATTATCAATGGAGGTGTCAAATATGCAAATAATGGGTAAGAGAGTTGTTCCCGTGAGTAGACGGTTAGAATGGAGTAAAGATGTCGAAGAACTAATGGATATGTCGTTAGGTAAGAATGGTAGATTGAATGTAATAAGAAGGATTCACAATGTGTATGGGAAATATATGTAAAAAATTAACAAATAAACGAGAACATGTATATATGTATTAATTTTCAGGACATAGCATTTTTTTTATTTTTATGTGTATTAGAAGATACTGTTTACTAAATCCGACCCTATAGTGGCACCTGCCCCAAAAATGGCGGCATTCCCTAGTTTACTACCGAATTTCTTCAAAGAGCCATTATGATGATGCTGTTGTTGTTGTTGTTGTTGAGGCTGTTCTTGTTGCTGTTGAGGTGGTTGTTGGTAATAATTCGTTGAGGATGGCGGGAAAGGAGATGATTGTTGATAAGATGAATTGTTTGTATTTTGTGATTGTAAGGAATTTTGGTATTGTGGGGGGCCGGTAATAGGACGCTGCATTGCAACTGTAGAACCTGAGAAGGCAGGCTTTACATAATTCGAAGGGAACATCCCAACTTGGCCATTGCAGCGACCTTTAAACCATTCTGGTGATGGTTTCTCTAACACTTCGATCTTGTCACCCGGCTTCAAGGCCAAGTCACCTTGTTGTTGTGGTTCGAAGGGGTATATAGCTTCGACGAACTCTTGATTTGTGGCAGTTGCTATTGATTCGCGAGATGCATCGGGATGGTACTTGATTGGTAATGATGAAGATATTTGTTCAAAAGTTTCCTGCGAGATGACATTCGATTCTCTTAAGAAGTCTAATTCTGTTCTTATGTTTGTTAAAGAGCGGTTAATTAAGGATGCAGACATTGCTTGAGATGTTTTGTGATGTGATTTGCCACTGAAGTTAAATTTGGTATTGAATTAGATTGACGTTTCCAAAGTAGAAAAAAAAAAAAAAGGTGGGCTGTGCTTAAAGCGAAATTTGGGGGAAAAAAAATATTTCCAAGTTACCCTCCCTTCCTGCCTCTTCTTTAGAATATAGCACCTATAATCGAGTAACCCATCACTACATCGAACAATATCTGTACCACCGCAACACATAATGGTATCCACGTTGACATTGCGAATAATCCAGCACCATATATAGCGCCTATAAGGAATCCCATTATTGTTCCTATTGCCAACCCTTGTACTCCGGCAAAGACTAGATAAATGATCATTATCCATATTCCACCTCCAGTTCTTCTATGTGTAAAACTTGCCAGTAGACCTGCAGCACCGTAGAATGCCGCGTTGAAGATTAAAGTCCAATATAGTGTGAATTTCCATATGTCGGATATGTTGTATAGGAATGCCACGCTGTATTTCTTGTTGTTTATGGGCCAATATAGAGAAGGAAATGATGGGGTAATGTAGCCTATTGGTATGTCATTATTTGTTAGAAAAGATCTGTTGGGTATGTTAGTGAGGCGGATACGAGTAGATAATTAGGGGGGTCCGTGTTAGATACATACCTCATTGTGATCAGTTCTGATGGTTTTGTAGTATTGTTGTGGAAGTGGCCTTAAAGGATGGTTAAATGATGGATATTTCAACGCGATGAAAAAAAAAAAAAAAAGAAAAAAAGATTGTTTATACATTGAATGAGATATGAAGATTTTATTAGGGACCTAAGAAGAATAAGATGAAAAGGATATGGAAAGAATACAAAGCACCCAATGGAGCAGCATATTATTATAATGTAAAGACCAAACAAACTACATGGCAAAAACCAGACTCGATGTTTGAAGAGGGCAAAAGAAAAGAAGAAGGTAATGTAGAGGTTAAATTTGCGTTTGAATTATTTGATGGATGGTATTTATTAATTCGATCAGATGGTAGTAAGATGTATTTTAATTCTTTATCAAATGAAACGTATTTGAAGATGGGGGATCATATGCGGGACAATAACTGTAAATTAATGGAATTGGTTGATAAGGAGAAGTTGATTTTACTTATTGGATTGTGCCGTGGATACGTTACATCTGATAATGATACGTTTGAATATTCGAGAGTGTACGAGGATATTGTTCGAGACATAAATTTTTGTAAAGATGATATATTAAATGATATGCTAGAGTTGGAAGCCATGGAAAATGAGAGAGGATCAGAGGCAGAGGAAGAGCAAGTGATTGGCACCGATGTAGACTCCCAGACCATCGATATGCTAAACAATCTTGAAGACAATTCAGACGGAAATGTGTCTACAGAGAAGGATACCAAGAGCAAATTGTTTGAGTTGTTTGATGAATATGATCTGGATGCGTACTCCACTTGGTCGTTACAAAGCAAGAAGATCAGTCAGGACCCGTTGTTTTTCGCAGTTAATAACGACGAAGAGCGAGAGAATATATTTGAAGAATGGTGTGCTGGGAGAGTTGAGTTGGATGAGAGTGACGATGAAGAACTAGAACCCACAAAGTACCATTACTTATCGGAAGTGGTCCACCAGATGTGCGAAGAAGTGACCGACACCATGATACCGCAGGATGTTATCAGAAGCGACCAGGGCAAGAAGCTGTTCAGGCTGTATCGGATCAGAGAGTTTGTATCGGACAAGAAGGAGTTGCAGGAGGCTGTGGCGAGGCTGCTGTTCTTCTACAAGCGGTTCGATGCGGCAGGGCGTGCTGTGCGGTTCCAGCAGGCCGTGGAGAGACAATATGCCGCTGCCATTGACGCCAACCTTTCTGCGTTAGAGAGGACTGTTTGCCCAGCACGAGAGCTCAGCGGCGAAGAGACGGAGACACGGATTTTGCAGATCGAGCAGCTGCTGGGAATGGGTGTCAATACACAGCGTGCGCCACCGACAGAGTATTACATTGTGGGTCTCAGGGAGAAATATATCGGACTGTGCGATGTGATTAGGGCTCACCGCCATCTCCACTGACAACCCTCCGATAACGCCGCCCTACGAAGCGGGGCGCTCCCACACTCCGAAAATTTTATCCCAGAGGCAGCAGCACGAGAATGGATCGATCGATCGATCGATCGATCGATCGCGAGTGGGTGAGAGTCCATGGATGACGAGTGCAATGGAGGTGTAATTGTAATGGTAAACTGACGGGATATATAAACTTGACCTGGATCTTTTGTACAGTATCACCACTCCTCTCTCCTTGTCCCCCCCTCCGATACGTCTACACACACACACACACACACACTTCACTACTAAGAACACAATGATAACGGCACCTGCAATATACAACACAAAGATAAAATTAATGGCAACTTCAGCTCCAAGCATGGCAAGACTCTTCTCCACGGTGTATCCTAGACAGAATATAAACAACACTTTGAAGAAAAGGAACTATTACAGTTATCACCGTCGCCCTGCTAATTCACCTCCATCCCTTAAAGGCGACAAGGGCGCTATCATGACACAGCAGCAACAGCAAGCAAACACGCATAAATCTGCTGCAACACCACATGTCAGATACACCTATTCGAACAACATTTTTAGAAAACTGCCTAAAGTTCCCATGACAAAATATCTAGAGACCAAAGAGTTAAGCACAGATATGCTGTTTTCCGGTTACAAACCAATAATGTACCCTGTGCGTGAAAACCCATTATTTAGATTGAAATTGAAGCAAGAAAGAGATAAAAGGGAGACTGGTCTGGGAGATATTGTCACTCATAAATATAAGTACAAGGGTATTTGGTCTTCTTCAATATTAGGGTTGGAGAAGTATCCTGAATGGAATGAGATTCCTTGGAAAAACGTCAAAGATTTGAAACCATTTGATAAAATGGTAGATAATAACCAACTATTGGCAGAAACAAAGAAAAGGAAAAAAAATAACTAAGTAAATAATTAATTAACATTATATATTCTATTTTTAGAAGAAGAAGAAAAAAAATTATTAAGATTAACTAATTATTTAAAAAAAAAAAAATATAACCCTCACGTCCAAAATCAAATAATAGAAATAAGAATTGAAATTCATAAAACAGAAATAAAAGTGAAAATTAAAAAAAATAAAACAAAAAAAAAAAATAAGTCTAAACTTGAGAAATTGTAGGCACACCAACATTCCCACCGGCATTAGTTCTCTTCTTTCTCCTTGACATAAATGAACCAGAACCAAAGGCACCGTTAGAAACCATACTAATACCGGACATGATCATCTTAGCCAAGAAAACAAACGCAGCGAAATAAAAGAATGCAACTGCAGCCTGTGACATTCTACATCTGTTTGCTGATCCTTGAATAATCTTATTAGTGTTCAAATAATGTTGGTTATTACACGAATGACACCTAATACCAACAGCTAGCACTGTTCCTGCTGTGAAAGTGAATACAAAATTCAAAAAATCAAATGTAAAAAGCATGATAGGCCACGATGACAAGGTGTCAATCATATTGAATGCCACACCAAAAAATGAGTCTGTAAGTAGACCAAATGCAGCGGCGAATAGACAGAAGTTCACACGTGAACTATGACGGTTTTGAGTGTTGATTAAGGCAGATATGAAGGCTATGGCTAGCACTAAGAATATAGCGTTGAATACACGTAGAACGTTATCGACTTTCGAAAGCATTATTTCTTATTTTATCTTGATGGCTGGTGGTTTATTTTTTAGTGATTGCAGTAGTTGTTGATTAATTAGTTATTAGTTATATTATAATTACAACTTTTCTGTTTGTTTGCTATAGCATGAAACAAATGGAATAATGATAGAAAGAAAGGGAGCTTGAAGAAGTGATCAAGGAGAAATTACATATCTTATATACCAGGGGAGAAGGAGGTGATGGATAGAGTAGAATAGAAAAGGAATAAGGAGTTGCTGCTACCCACCACACTGGGAGAAGACAGTTATTGTTGATTGATTGGTCTCTCTATTCCAGATACACACACTCCCTCCCAGAGAGAGAGAGTTGTTTCTCCTTATTACGTTTGCAAATGAAAAAAATCGCAAGAGGAGCGCAACATCGCTTTGAACGTCATAGCAGGCCAAATCGGAGTTTCGCGAACGGCTGTAGCGCAGCATGTTGGGAATTCCATCAGAATTTTTCCATTCTTTTCTGTAAAGCATTGAGACGCAATCAGGAAACGGATTGACATCTTGTTGCCTGGCGATGGGACAATTGGGAAAAAAAGTATATTAACCCTCAAATTTATATCTACGTCTTCTTGACACTCTTTTGCCCATTCTTCCACTACTAATGATACCGGTTAAACAACGTAAATTTTTCCGTGGATTAGGATGCTCACCGCACAGGAAAGACAAGTCGCTGCACAAACTGACGAGGAACATTTCAACCAATTTTATGACCAATACATAGTTCAATTAAGTCAAGAAGGAAGAAAATCAAAAGGTGAGAGGCAAAGCGTATTCAACACCGTGGATAGTCAATCATTAACACCAGATTTAAAATTCGTAACTTCCTTTAGAAGGAAACAATTGGATAATATTTTTTATCAAAATTATTTGAACAGAATCAGATCTCAAAGACATCAATCATTGAGTAAGAAGCAATTGCAAAATTATAATGAGATTACACCACATTATTTGCTAGATTTGGAACAAAAGCAAGCACGCGATTTAAACAGATTGCAAGAAAAGGAATCCAATTTGAGAAGATTGAAAAATTCACAAAAAGTCATCCAACAATCAAATATCGTACCACAGCCCTCACAATCACATATATATCCAAGAGTCTACCATGAACATTTTCAAAAGAGAATACCACCCACCATGATTGAACAATTTCAATCTCCAAGTCCTAGAGACCCCACACGGTCCCCCATTGCAACCACGCAAAATCCAGAAATCATAGTACAGTTAAATGAAACTTACCAGAATAAAATTGTCTCTAAGGAAACATATGATCAAATAACAAAACTGAATAATGAACATCAATTATGGTTAAAAGAATATAACATCAAGAATGCATCCAATTATAACGAGAGAGAAAATTATTATAATGTAGAAATTTCTAGATTGGATGAAAGAATTAATTATTTCAATCAAATGATATCTTTAATTCGAAACGATTCCGTTAGAGTGTCTGATATTAATAAAAATGTCGCAATGGTTAAAAGATTCAAGATTAATAAACTACTCAGTGAGGAAAAATTGAATTTATTAAAGAATAAACAATATTTACAAAGTGAGATTGTTAAATTGAAAGAACAAGAAGAATTGGAAAAAGGGAGTAAAGTAGTAAAAGAACCAACAAACCAGGTAGAGCCAACAATACACGCAAAGGCTAAAGAAGAGTGTACTTCTTCAGTATCTTCATATTCTTCATCTGAATCCTCAGTTTCCATCCCAGTGGAAGATGAAAATCCAAAACCAAATGAGAAGAAAAATCAACAAGAAACAGAAACTGAAAAAATGGAAAAGAATGAGAGACTGTTTGAGATTCCCTCTAAAGAAGCTGGAACTGAAAATGACGAAGAAGTATTGGCTGACACAGAAGATAATTCCAAATATGAAATTCTTGAAGAAGAAGAAATTAAGTACATTTGAGTCTTTTTCTTCTTTTGTCTTATTTTTTTTTTTTAATAGTTTATATATTCTATGTTACACCCACTTAATAATTGAAATTCCACTGACGCGTTTTGTACTTTTGGTTCCGGTTTGCACGGACTGTTCTTTGATCCCTGAGATCTGAAAAAAAAAAAATTGCGTTACAACAATCTTAAAGAGGAATACGTTGCAATAGCCTACTTAAGTTCCCCCCCTTCCAGAAGCAAAACAGACAGAGCAAATTTGCATTTCATCAAAGATGTTTTCCAGTTTTTCAATTGATAAAATTACTAATTCCATAGCAACAGCGGCACAAAAAACTTCTGACACACTAAGTAACGCCATCAATACCGCTACAGATCCTGCAACAAAATTATCATTAAAATCACAAAAGAGATTATTTCAGGAATCTATTGGGACCATTCATGATATCTCTACATTACCTGAGCAATACATCACGTTAGAAGCACGTTCCGATGCGTTGGAAAAATGTTTGAAGAGAATTTTATTGGTTTCAAAGACTTTTGAAATGGAAGGGTACGATTATCCCCCCAATTTATCTGAAAGTTTCTCGGATTGGTGGTCATTGAGCAAGAGTAAAGGTAAGAAAGGAAGGAAAGACAAGGAGCAGGCTTTCCTACCAAGATCTTTTGCTCAAGCCATTTCTAACTCGGCTGCAGATTGTGCTGATATTTATCAACATTTAAATGACAATGATGAAGATGACATCACTGAAGAAACTACTGATTCCTTTAAAAAAGATGAACAGGAAGTTCAAGCGGAAACCGATGTTGCAACTGCTGTAGGTGAAGGCAACGATAACGAAGGAGAAGATGAGGAAGGAGAAGATGAAGAAGAAGATGGAAATGTTACAAATTTAATAAAGACATTTGATTCTTGGGCCAAATGTTATAAGAACATTGATCAAGGTAAAGCTGAGATGGATTCAATGATGATGAAGGAGTTCAATGCTAAACTAGAAAAACTTCTTAACGAAGAATTTAAGAAAGTGCATACATTACGTAAAAAGGTTAGTGATTCCAGATTGAAGTTTGATACCGTTCGTTATGAATTGAAGGCGAAAGAAGAGAAATTAAAAGCTGCTACAGCTTTAAAACAACAAGAACTTACGAAGGAGAAGATACAATTAACCGAAACTGAAGCAAGCGCAGAAACTAATGCTACAGCTGAGCCTGAAATTAAGGATGCAACCGAAAAGAAAGACGATAAAGAAGTAAAGAAGACAAAGCAAGAAGTAAAGGAGTTACCAAGTATTCCAGAACCAGAAGCTAAGAAAGAAATTGAGACTGAAACCACCGAGGATAAGAATGAGGATGTAACACCAAATGACGATGACACTGAAGAACATAAATTGTTAGAACAATTGGAAGATGATTTTGTTTCCAGTACAGCTTCTGCGGTAGAAATGATGGAAGAAATTACTGATAGTGCTGAAATTGTTGGCTTGGTAAAGTTATTTCAAAATTTTCAATTGGTCTACTATAGACAATGTGTTCAAGAAATTGAAGCTAATTTGAAAACGTTAAATGAATTAGAAATTTGATTAAAAGAAAACAACAAAAAAACAGAATATCAACCTATTTTAGAGATATATGTATAAATGTATAGCAAAAAAAAAAATCAGCTAATTTAATAATCTTCGGATTTATGAATGCGCATTTAAGAAATTAAAAGACAAAATATATTGATCTGCTGTATACGTACAATTGACAAACAAACCCAGAGGATCAAATGTCGGTTGAAAACTATGATGATGACATATTTCCCACATCGATAATTCATATAGTACCAGAACTTCCGAGGAATGAACGGAGGGTCTTTTTCGTTTGGATTCCAGGAAACCCAGGCATCTTACAATATTACCAACAAATGTTGGCACATATGCATGACAAGTATCCAGCATGGGAGATCCTTGCCATTTCTCATGCAGGAATGAATAGTGATTTGTCACTCAAGAAACGAAATGCACACAAAGTTTATACTTTAAATGAACAGATCGAGCATAAGATAAGAGTGATTAATAATTTCACCACTGATGAAAAGACAGATATATATATAGCAGGTCATTCCATTGGTGCGTATATGGTGCAAAAAGTTGTTATATCAGGACAACTACGGATCAAAGTGGTAAGAATGGGGCTTATAACACCTACGATTATTGATATTCATTTGTCTAAGAAAGGTTTGCTGATGAGTCGAAATTCTAAATTGACATTCGGATACTTGCATCACATCTTAGCTTGGTTTAGCTATGTTATTTTCAGAATATTAATTCCGGGGTTGGTACGAAGAACTATCATTGGGTTCTTTATGGGATGTGATAGAAATCATCATGCAACGGTAAGTACCGAATTATTGTTAATGAATAGAGAATTTGTTAAACAATCAGTAGGCTTAGCACAGGAAGAAATGAAAATGATTCAAGATAATTGGCAGTTCCAAACGGAAGTGATAAACCATTGCAATCGTGAAAACATTCAAATACAATTATTGTTTAGTGAATTTGATCATTGGGTAGGTAACGATACGAGAGATGCGCTAATAAAGTTCTATCAAGAAAAGTGTGAGAATACTCTTTTAAAATGGGAAATCTCTGACAAATTTCCGCATTCATTTGTTATTGAGTATTCCAAATATGTAGTTGATTCTCATATCTAGGAGTATGTGCCCAATCCAATTGGGTCAATGGTTATACTATATTCGGTTATTACTTCTTCTGACAAATAATTGTACAATGGTTACACCGAGAATATGCATATGGAATGATTTTAACTTTTTTTTTGTTTTCAACTGAAAAAAGTATATTGTGTATTATGTTTAAGCTCCGCGGGCGTAACTTTGTTTGGATCTCCGCGGGCGCAGTTTTTGGGGGGGCTTAGGATATAAGTAGGCTTAACACCGTACCCAAACATAATTCAGTCGTAGCTGGGTGGTACCCAATTCCATCCCACCTAATTCGATTTGGGTGCTTGCGTTGTGAAGTCCCAATCATAACTGGTAGCAAAGATCTTCCGTACGAAAATAAACATCAAGGGTTTTCCATAGGGCATATCATTGTTATTGGCTGTTATCTGTGCAGTGCAAAGTGACATATGTACACAAGGAGGAAACTATGTTTCAATTTGATTACTCGATGACTAAAAATATATATAAGTAGCTCAGTTCTTCTTTATTGTTTTATATTTACGATTAGTTAGGCTTCAATTTTCAGATTGTATATGTATTTTTCTATTGATGTGTGTCAAAAATTATTCAACTGAATATGGAATATCTGATCAATACAATGAGTAATCTATTTGGCAAAATAAAAGATATTTTTTATAAAACAAACGGTAAAGATAGTAATAAAGGTAAATTAAATGTTGTGACGAGGTATGATATACTGAATGGTCGAACTACAAGGACGGATTCCAGTACGGATAATAAGCGAAAAAGCAAATTGAAAAAGAAGCAAGATGAATTGAAAAAAATTCATTATGAGACGACGGCAACTCTTTAACAAAGTAAACGGAGGCCAGGTACAATGTACCTATTGTGTTATAGATTTATTTATTCATATACTGACACTTTGATTTTAATTTTAATAAAAATGCTATTCATTATACAAAAATAAAACAATGCCTAATTAAAAATTATATTTATATGTATTCTGTCTTTTCTATCAAAGCAAAAAAAAATAAATTTATAAGGACATTTAATTACAAACATAGTACAATGAGAATCTAGTTACCTTCAACATGCTTTTCATGAATCTTAGCGTATCTACCTGAAGGATCTTCAGCACACCCCCAATCAGCCTTTGGAATCCATCTCATAACAGTGTCAGCAGCGGTCTTTTGTGGGTAAAGCGCATCAAACTTCAATCTATACCAATAAGCTTCCTTTGTTGTTGGAACATCATCACCCCAATGAGCCTTTGGATTTTCGAACATTGAATCACTAATGACTCTATCAGCGGTATCCTTTAAACCATCAATCCAAGAGTAACCGACACCATCAGAGAATTGTTCCTTTTGTCTCCATAAGATTTCATCTGGTAAGTATGGCTTTTCTTCAGGTTCGTCAGATGTATCGAATGCCTTTCTTAAGATGTATTTTTCAATTTTACCTTCTGCTTGGTTAATCATCTTATCCTTTGGATCGATGTTCATACATAATTGTAAGAATTCCTTATCTAAGAATGGGACACGAGCTTCTAAACCCCAAGCCATGGTAGATTTGTTGGCTCTCAAACAATCAGCCAAGTGCAAGTTCTTAACTCTCTTGACAGATTCAGTATGGAATTCAGCGGCGGAAGGAGCTTGAGCAAAATATAAGTAACCACCGAAAATTTCATCTGAACCTTCACCAGATAAGACCATCTTAACACCTTGAGCCTTAATCTTTCTAGACAATAAAAACATTGGAGTGGAAGCTCTGATGGTGGTGACATCGTAGGTTTCCAAATGGTAAATGACATCATCTAAGGCGTCTAAACCTTCTTGTAAAGTGAAAGTATGTTCATGATGAATGGAACCGATAAATTTGGCGACTTTTCTAGCGGCTTGTAAATCAGGAGCGTTTGGTAAACCGATGGCAAAGGAATGCAGACGAGACCATCCAGTAGTGTGTAGATGACCTTCATCATCGATACCTGTTAGTTGTTTATGATCTTCGGAGCCGACATCTTGGGTAGCCTTTTCAGTTTCTCTAGCGGCGATGGAGGCGATCAATGAAGAATCTAGACCACCTGATAATAGGACACCGTAAGGTACTTCAGCCATTAATCTCTTTCTGACAGATTTTTCCAAAGATTCTCTAATGGCTTTGTAATCTACAGGGGTGGATGGAATTTTTTGTTCATCTAACCAATCTGGAGTGAAATAACGAGTAATTTGATCAGTCTTAGAGTCGTAGACGTGACCAGGAGGGAATGCAATGATGGAATCACAGTCATCGGTCAAACATTTCAATTCTGAAGCGAAATATACAGTTTGTGGAGTTTTTGATTGACGACCCATGTATAAAGTGGTGATACCGATTGGATCTCTTGCAGCGATGATACGATCCTGCTTGGCGTCATATAAACACCAGGCGAACATACCGTCTAAATATTTTGGAGAGTCAGTGTCGTATTTCAAATATAGTGGGATGATAGGTTCACAATCGGACAAAGTCTTGAAAGGGTAGTCTGAACATTCTTCTCTTATTTGGATGTGGTTGTAAATTTCACCGTTGACACATAGCGTGTAGTTATCACATGGGGAAGTGATTGGTTGAGCACCAGTGTCAAGACCGACGATAGCCAATCTTTCGTGGGCTAGGATGGTGGTGTTCTTGATGACGTTACCGGACCAATCTGGACCACGATGTCTAATTCTTTTAGATAGTTGAAGAGCCTTTGGTTTATAAGCTTGAACATCTTCGTGTTTGAAAGCAGCAAAGATACCACACATTTTAGCTTTATCTGTATGGGTATAAGGATACTAATGTGTTTTGTACTGACGTTATAAAGAAGCACACGCTAAAGAGAACAAGCGATGAGAGAAGTGTTATTTCCAAAAGGGTATAAAATTTTTTTTTTTTTCAAGATTTCGAAGAAGCTATATGTATGTCCAACATTTTCTTTTTTTTTCTTAGATTTTTTTTTCCAGTCCAGCTCGAAGGGCCGGCAGAGACGGATTAGCAGAGCGAGACAATAACATAAGCACAGAGAAAGCCAATGGGGCGATTGCTTGATTTTCTTTTTCCTCGAGGCTCTCCAGAATCGTTTTGATGGTTAACGATCCCGTGGAGAAATTGCCGCAGCAGCGCTCTATCCGGGTCACTTTGTCACGGACGGGAAATGAGTCAGAGGGCCGAAAGTGGCCAATGAAACAGCGCAGAGTGATAAGAAACAGAGGGTAACGAAGAAAAAGACTAGTTTGCTGTGCCGTCTCTGAGATTACGTAACACATTGCTTTCTGTTTGAGAGAAGGGTTCTTCCCGGCAGCTTCTGGGAGTGGATAAGATGAGCTCTGGCTCCAGGAAGCAAACGATACCGTACTTTCTCAACGGGTGACAGGATGTGTCAAAGGCGAGAGCAAAGTAAGACAAGCTAAAATGAAGCATGATGTGTGGTGTTAACCATCAAACTTAAAGTCAAGTAGCTTGTAAAAGTTCTCTCTGAACTCTGCTTGTTTTCCCCGATCACAGATGCTGTCTGCCCCGTTATTTTCTCCTAGAGTAATGTAGATACACTATATACAGATCCAATTGCAATATGGTGACTCAGTATTCAGCAAAGATCCACCTTTATACTAGGACGCTTTTGGTTATTTTTGTTGTTTCAAAGGAAAAGTACATAGACATTTATTTGCTTTTTATTCATCAATCGCCTGGCAATGAAAATATTGGAAAATGAGTTTTTGGGTTACCCGTAGGAAATTTTTCATTAAAGAAAAAAAAAATAATTATCTTGATGGAAAAAAAAAATAATTACGATGAGCTAGTAGTATGAGCACTTAGATGGTGAATACAACTTTAGTCCTGTAAGAAGGCAGTGCCAACTCATCTCATCACCGCATTACTTATTCCAAAGAAATGTCGCTCGATATTAATGAAATTAAAGAGATTGCAAAGAAAATCACTTCAGTAAAAGATAGAGCAAACTATAACTCTATCATTAAATTGATCAAACAACTAGAAATTAATGACCAGACTACGCTGGAGGATGATACGGTAGAAAAGACCTATAGATTCCTCGTCGTATCCTTGTTCCACATTTTTAAAAAACTTTTCTCTCGTGGAGATTTAACTTTACATCAAAATGATAAAGCCACTCAAGAATTGAAACAATTCAAACAATGGTGTAGGAAAATCTACGATTCGTTCAAGAATAAACTGCTTTTTATAATATCACAATTAACATTCGAAACTTCATTAGCATTGGATTCATTGGACTTGTACATGCAATTAATTGAATTGGAATCTATCCATTTCGCATCAAGGGAAGACGCTCCATTCTTCCCAAATAAAACTTTGAAAAATTTGATTTTAGCCATTTGGAAATCAAACATAATTGATGGCGCCACTTTAAACAAATCAACGGGACAATCTGAAAACTTTATCTTATTAGAATTCATTGAGAAATATTATTCACTATTTGCTGATATTCAATTTTATATACAATCCGAATTTAACCATATCCTAACGGCGACAACTCCATCTTCCGACAGGGAAATATTGGAACAAAACGTTTCGAAGTGGTTAACATTAATGAATCATGATAAACATTGTTCTAACTCAAACGTTGATTTGGAAGTTTTCGTTTCAAATCCACCAAAGGTGATAGAAGATGAATCCAAATTCAAATCCTTCTTCGAGAAAAATTGGTTGATTACATTGAATTTTACTTTGTCTGTGGAGCAATATAAAACCATCTTGTTAATCTTACACAAGAGGCTAATCCCACATTTCCATAACCCAACTAAACTGATGGACTTCCTGACAGAGTCATACAATCTACAATCCACTGACCCTCATTCTGGGGTAGTACCCATTCTGGCATTAAACGGGTTATTTGAATTGATGAAAAGATTCAATCTAGAATATCCAAATTTCTACACGAAATTATATCAATTGGTCACACCAGAATTAATGCATGTGAAATATCGTGCCAGATTTTTCAGATTAATGGATATATTCTTATCATCATCTCATCTTTCCGCTCATTTGGTAGCATCATTCATTAAAAGATTAGCTAGATACACTCTAGATGCTCCACCAGCCGCTATAGTCTCAGTGATCCCATTCGTATATAACATGTTGAGAAAGCATCCAAATTGTATGATTATGTTACATAACCCAAAATTCATTTCTGATCCATTTCAAACTGAAGAACAAATCTCTGCATTGAAACAATTGAAGGTAAATTACAAGGATCCATTTAGTATCACTGAACCTAATCCAGAATTGTCAAATGCACTAGAATCGTCTCTTTGGGAACTGGCTACGTTAATGGAACATTATCATGCTAATGTAGCAACACTGGCAAAGATATTTAGCCAACCATTTAAAAAATTAAGTTATAATATGGAAGATTTCTTAGATTGGAGTTATGACTCATTATTGAATGCGGAATCTTCAAGAAAACTGAAAATTTTACCTATCTTGGAATTTGAAACTTTCGATACACTCTTACAGGATGCTAACGATAATAATAAGAAGATATATCTATCCGGTGTGGAATGGTAAATGATTGATAAGTATCTACACAACTTCCCTAAAAATATAATAGATTCATTGTATATTAATATTTTTTCTTTTCCGAAAAGATTTACATAGCATTCACTAACGTATAACTAATTGTTTTATTGGAATTGTACATAAAGGTATTTCGTTTTAGATTTAGTTAAAACCCTATATTACATTTATTTTGCATTTCATATTGTTTTCAGCATCAACTGTATGCTCAGTTAAAAGTTGATCTGAGAGCATATCTCGAAAGGATTTTGTCACTGGCTATTTGAAATCAGTTGCATGCTTGTAACGTAGTCTTTCTCTAATGGTTATTTCCCATCCCGCTTTTTTACTATTGTTGTAGAAATCATATCTATTTCTAGAGAGACATTCGAATTATCAGAGTGATCCTCAATTTCAGGTTCAGATATTCTATATGATTCTTCTAGTGCAGCAAAATTAACATGTTATTGGTTTATGTTACGAATAAACTTTAGACTTATATGCAAGAAGTCACTGGTAAGAAGAAGATCCAACACAATATTAAAAATAATATTGCAGAATATCTAATATAATGCAAAAATATTATCATAACCAATCGTTTCGGAGTAATAGCATTTGCATACTCTCTCTCTCTATATATATATATTTACGCATTCAATAGATCATTCTACATCTAAATGACTACGGAAGCCGGAACGGATATTTTCTCAATGCATATCCAAGTGTGTAACCATCAGAGAGAGGGTTATTTCTCATCAATTCAGTATAGATGACAGTTAATTAGGCAGTAAGAATTAGGGAAACATCTTGAGAGCAATTGATAAAAAACATTAATTGCATAGAAAAATAATCTAGCGTATATCTTATTAACACAATGAATGATCCATCTTCATTTGGAAATAAAGTTGGTCCCTGTCGTAGTTTCATGGGTTTAAAAGATCTATTTGAAGTTACATTTTCCAATATTTGCCTGATCGTGTCTAACTCGCCTGCCTATATAGTATTCTGTAAATCTAAGTGGTGTCCACGTCATTAACAACTAAGTTGAATTCCATCATCATTATCATGGGATTCATTTACAATTATAATCTGTATTACGTGAGGAAGAAGCGTAGAACTTCCATTGCTCTTCAAATCCTTCCGTTTCCGAATCAATAAAGGGATCTTTATTTGAAACTCTTCATATATTTCATATAGCACCGGGTGAGTTACTGGAAACACATCAAAGTGGTCAGCAAACCTCAGTGTATTGTGAAATCAGTTACAAAAGCATCCTTTTTGTATTTGTTCCTGTTTAAAACATACACATTCATATTCACATTGCTTAGTAACAAAATTTAAACTGTTAGCCACAGAATCCACACCCTATTCAAAGAGTAACTGTAAAGAATCATCATTGAAAACATTGGTTAATGCTATACCGTGTAGCTTTGAAACAACTCTCGGCCAGAAAGTTCAATTTTCCTCTACCAATTGCTCACTTACCCACAAAATTGGGAGAGATATTGTAACATTAATTGTATTTTAAGCAGTTCCATCACTAATAATTTCCATATATATCCTGCATCTATTGCTCACTGACGTCTTCTCCAGTTTCTTATTTTATTCGCTTCTATGCTTTTGTGGTTGCAGCAAGATCATTTATTTATATCTTCCATCCTGTCCTGAAATTTCCAAATAACCTATCCTAACCTCGTCTGGTTTGGGTATTTGAATAGAACGAAGATTCCTTTACACATTTGGTGCAGTAACAGTCCCGAGTGTTATGTGTCAGATCAGACGTATACAGCGATCTTGGTAATAGAAATTGTCGAAAATTAAATGCTCGGCGGCTAAATTAAGCGCCATGATCAACATTCTAGGCAATATACAAATGGGCAAATATAGAGAATCTACCTTTGAACCGTCATCTCTAATTGCCACCTCTGAATTTTGACTGTTGGAACTAGCACACTGTACAGCACCATTCTTTGCATCGTTTTTAATAATGCGAATTGTACCACGAGCTTTGGGCTTATGTTAAATGAAGTCGATAACGTTAAAATAATATTTTGTTTAGTTATTAAATATGCAATTTATAGAAAAGAGCAATATATCTTAAAGATAAAGGAAAAGGCGATTGTGCTAAAAAAAAAAGAATCAATTAAAAAATGTAGAATACTCTTAGTACTTTCAGAAGGGAATGTAGGAACTTTGGAAAAATTATTGCCTGCGTTCATACTGAAAAAGAAATAGACTAACATTCCTCCGTTACAATTTGAACCAGAAGATATGACTCAACGAAAAGATTAGACAAGCTCAATATGAATTTGAAGTACAAACTGCAACCAAATTTGTGACAGATAGATATACTCTACCGGTTTCATTTAAATACGCAGCGTTCGCTGCTTTCAGTGCTAATTTGTCAATATATAATGCTAATAAAGTGGGTGGAGTTATTGTTGGTATACTGATGACTCTCTTCTATTCCGTCGCTGCTTTGTGGGCATGATATCTCTAGCACATCTTTCATTGTCTTAGCAAATTAATATACAGATATCAATATCACATATTCATTTTCAGTAAACATTTCATTTTTTTTTTACCACCACAATAAGTTCTGGATCCAATATCCGTAAATTTATGGGTAAAGAAAAGTTGCCATTTCCGGTATTTTTTGAAAACTTCTAACCATCCATGCTTATTTAGTATTTCTGTTGATCTGTGCATTATCGACATAATGTAAAAATGTACCAAAATGCATATCACCACCACCCTATAGACCACTTAAATCCATACTCTTTCTTAAAACTAAATAATATTATACTTTTAATGTTTTTTCAAACCCTTCCATTTTCAAATCAAGAAAGAGATATCGAGCAAGTCCTTAATGAACGTCCTATAATATCAAATGGTACGTTGAAAACACGATAGAATAATTTTCAAACCTCCATATAATTTTAAATAAATGGCATATGCATCTCTTTTCTTTTTATTGTTGTGTAGGAGATATACATTCATGTTGACATTTTTTAGTAGCAGATTTCAAGCCTTTGGCTGCACTACTAACATCCCATTGAGTTGAAAAAACTTTCACTAAGCAGCAAGATTTATATTATACAGGCATATTCCATGTATCATGAAATCGCAACATCATCGCCAATGATGGATAATTCCTTTCATTGGATGATTTAACCAAGAGTATTAGAAAGCAGCTAGTTAAAGGACCATGCATCGATTTACAATGATCCGAGTTGTGAAAAAATTTCAAATAAAAAAAAAGTTTTGAACTCATCGTTACTAATCATTTAATACTATAGCATACGTAAATTCGATCAATTGGAAACAACATATATTGCTTGGGATAATATGACAACGGTTTCCGAAGAAGAGAAGATTAAAGCTTTAGCGTATAAGAATGAAGGCAATGTTTTCATCAAACAACAAAGTTATATGAGAGCTGTCGAGTTATACACACAAGCTATCGAGCTGGATGATACACAATCCATCTACTTCTCCAATAGAGCACTTGCACAGCTAAAGATGGACAATTTCCAGAGTTGTATAAATGACTGTAATGAAGCGCTAAAGCTAGATTCAAATAATGTGAAAGCTTATCATAGACGTGGACTATCGTACTTGGGTTTATTTGAGTATAAGAAAGCGAAGAACGATTTACAAACAGTTTTAAAAATGAAACCTAGTGATACCACTGTTAAGAAGACTTTGGAAATGTGCGACAATGTTATTAGAGAGAAGAGATTTAAGGAAGCTATTGGTGGTGATGAAAGTTGTAAGATAAATTTCTGTCAAACTGTTAACCTGAAGTCGTTTGATGCTAATTCTGATTTGTCCAAATACGATGGACCAAAATTGGAATTTGAGCAGTTGTACAATGATAAAAATGAAATAGCAGGTGTGACAGTTAAGAATATGACGCAAAATTTTATTTCGCAAATGGTTAATGATGTTTTCCTAAAAGGTAAGAATATTCCAAAAAAATATGCTGCTGCGATTGTGTCTCATGCAGACAGATTATTCAGACAAGAAGCAAGTTTGAAAGAAATATCCAATGTTGATGATCCAACAAAGACAATTACAGTCTGTGGTGACACGCACGGTCAATTTTACGATGTCCTTAATCTTTTCAAAAAATTCGGCAAAGTCGGGAAGAATCATACTTATTTATTTAATGGTGATTTTGTGGATCGTGGTTCATGGTCATGTGAGGTAGCATTATTATTCTACTGTTTAAAAATCTTGTTTCCAACTAACCTTTTCTTAAACAGAGGTAACCATGAAACAGATAATATGAATAAAATGTATGGTTTTGAAGACGAATGTAAATACAAATATTCTCCACGTATATTCGATATGTTCTCCAAAAGTTTTGAAAGTTTACCATTAGCCACATTAATCAATAATAACTACCTTGTGTTACATGGTGGGTTACCAAGCAACACATCCGAATCATTGGATGATATAAGGAAAATCGATAGGTTTACCCAACCACCCAGAGAAGGTCTGTTTATGGAATTACTATGGTCGGACCCTCAGACAAAAAATGGATTTGGACCATCTCAACGTGGGTTGGGTTTCGCATTTGGTGCTGATATTACTAAACAGTTTTTAGAAAATAATGGCTTACGTAAGATTTTCAGATCTCATGAAGTGAGAATGGAAGGTATTCAATTTGAGCACGATAAAAGATTAGCCACGGTGTTCAGTGCTCCAAATTACTGTGACTCTCAAAGAAATTTAGGTGCAGTTATTCATGTCACTCCTGGGCATGGTAAAGTTGGACCTTTTGGCAACGATGATGAAGATTTGTTGATTGAAACTTTTGAATCCGTTGAACATCCTGATATAAAACCGATGGCTTACACAAGTAACGGATTCGGGTTCTAAACTCTATATATTGATTAACCTTGCTCATATTCACCACCTATTTGAATATTGAAACATGATGTAAAATAGCTTCAGGAACTAAACGGAAGTTTCTGTGTGTATGAAAATAAATCTATAGACATGTAATTAACTTTATCGGAAATAATTTTATGTTTATTTGAACATTAGTCTACAATCAATATATATTTATTTTATTCCCGTATATTCATAAAAATCCTAATCGTCAGCTGCGGCTTTCACCAAATCAAAAAACTTCTCTTTAGAAACTTCAGTGATAAGCTGCTCTCTCACTTGCTTATTTTTAACACCATCTAATGCTGTATTTACTTCCTTTTCTGTCTTCACCTGGGTCGAAAGTATTGCATTGAACAATTTGACAACACCCTTTTGGGCGATCTTCCTCAATCTTGTTTCCTTCTCGATAACCTTCCTAATTTCTTCACCATTTTGATTCTGACCAGATGCTATTGGTAAGATATCTTTTTTTCTTGCTTTATTTAAAAGTTTTTTCTTTTCCGTAGCTAACACCTTTCTTGCTTTACTTTCAAGCTTGTCAGATTCATTTTTCTTCAGTAGTTTTTTATTTCTAGCCAAGATTGGATCTTTTCTATCATATGCTTTTAAATGAGAGGACAAAATTGCATTTACAGCATTGGAAAAATCAGCTGAACCATCTTCATGTTTGCTCATCTTAGATTTCTTCTTTCTTGGAAAATCCTCACCTTCATCCTCTTCTTCATCATCATCATCTTCAGACACCTTATCATTCTCTGATACAGAAGAGACATCAGCTAAATCCAATTCGTCATCTTCTTCAGATCCAGTTTCACTATTTTCATCATTAGCAATTGGAATAGGACTGTTCTCTTCATTCATTGAAATATCTGCCTCTCTACCATGCTTGCTTCCCTTATTGTTACTCTTTCTATTCACTGTTATCTTACCTTTGGAAGACATTTTTAGTTACTCTTTTCTAAGCTGCTTTCCCACCATCAGACAAACAACAGTGGATTCAGAGAAGTTATCACATTTTCAAAAGCTCATCGCAGCTTTTTCATTTTTTTTTTTTTTCAGTTACAATTCCGTGTTACGTAAACATGCAAGAGGTAAACAAACTAAAACAAAGCTGAAACTATCAGAATTCTAAAGCTGGCATATAGAAAGTTAAGTCTATAAAGTAGGCAAAATTGTAAAAAATTGGGTACTTTTCTATTGAATGCATAGTATACAATTTTCAGAGCTATGGATGGACATAAAAGACGTAGCACGACAACGCCCCCACCTGTGGTAAATAGTAGAGTGTCGAGTAGGATCTCCAACACTGGGATATCACTGGCACCGATGAGTACTATCTCAAATTCTGGGCTGGCAGCTAATCAGAGTTCTGGTGGTTCTAGTTCAAGATTAACCGCATTTCACAAGGATAGCATGATAGAATTAAACCAGTTACAAGAGGAACTTTTTCAAAAGAAAGCCAAACTTGATTCGTTACGAGATGAACTGAATGAGAATCAAGGTAGGTATCAAGATTTACAAATAGAATGGGAAAAACTGTACAAAGAGAAAAACTTAAAACAGCAACAATTACAATTGAAGGAGAACGAGTTGACTAAACTTAATGAGAAGTTGGTCAACAAGCAAAAATATCTTAACGAAGGTCATGAACTACATTTGCAACAATTAAAGGCAAAGAATACCGCAGAGATGAATAAGGTCGTCAACGAATATAGAGTGAAGATCGAAAAATTAAGACAAACCAAGATAAAAAAGTTTGAAGATCAGAGAAATATGTTATTAAATAAAGTAGAAGATTATAAAAGCAAGATATTGACCAATGAGGAAACCCTCCAAAATATGTTAAAGGAAGTAGAAGAACGTAACCGAATAAACAAAGAGGAATGGCTGCAAAGGTATCATTCTGAATGGAAGGACAATCTTGAATTAAATCAAAAATATTCAAAGGAGATTGAAACACTGCAAGCTAGAATAACCAGTAAACTAGAACCCGACGCAAATGTCAAAAAATTAAAAGTACAACAATTGCAAAATAATTTGAAGTCCTTGCAGGATCTTTTAGAATCAAAGCAACTCGACAGTTCTACAATGGAAACTCAAATCGCAGAGAAGAAATTGAAGAAAGAAGAAACATTTCAAAAGAGAAAGCAACTTGAAGAATATATTAAAAATACAGAGGTTGATTTGAAAGAAATTAATGAAATTCTTGTCAAGGAAGAGACGATGAGGCGCAGTTTACACAATGAGTTACAAGAGCTACGGGGCAAAATCAGAGTATACTGTAGGATCAGGCCACCCCTACCGAATATTGAAAGCAATGACACAAGTCATATTAAGGTGCACGAATTTGATGATGATAACGGTATTCAATCAATGCAGATAACAAAAGATGTCGATACGAAAAATAATAATAACACATCTGCAACATTTCAGAAATTCAAATTTGACAAGATTTTTAATCAGACTGATAGTAATGAGGATGTATTTAAAGAAGTTGGACAGTTAGTGCAGAGTTCATTAGATGGATATAATGTATGTATATTTGCGTACGGACAGACAGGATCTGGGAAGACATACACTATGCTACGATCCAAAGATGGTATTATACCTGCAACTATTACTCATATATTCAGTTGGACCAATAATCTAAGAGAAAGAGGATGGGAGTACGAAATTAATTGTCAATTTGTGGAAATATACAATGAAAATATTATTGATTTATTAAGGGAAGCTTCTGATAGTGATACCAGAAATGCCGATTTAAATAATTTAACAAAGCATGAAATTAGACATGATCAAGAAAACAGGACCACAACAATTACAAATGTGACAACAAGCAATTTGGATTCAGAAGCCACTGCTGATGCACTTTTAAAGAATGCCAATAAGTTGAGATCCACAGCAAGCACAAGTTCTAATGAGCATTCCTCGAGATCTCATAGTATATTTATAATCCATTTGAAAGGCTGTAATAATCTTACTGGCGAAAAATCATATGGTATCTTAAATTTGGTCGATTTGGCTGGTTCAGAAAGGATAAACTCATCACAAGTTACAGGAGAGCGTCTCAGGGAAACGCAAAATATAAACAGATCTTTAAGTTGTCTCGGAGACGTCATTCATGCATTAGATGGACCAGAAAAAGGGAAGAGACATATTCCCTTCAGAAATTCAAAACTTACCTATCTCTTGCAGTATTCATTAACAGGAAATTCCAAGACTTTAATGTTCGTAAATATATCACCTAGTATTAACCAAATAAAAGAGACTATAAACTCTCTAAGATTTGCTGCGAAGGTGAATTCAACCAAGATTTCACATTAAATACGGCATTTGATAAAAATATTACATTATAAGTCAAGTATATACATAAATACTAGCTTATTATTATTACTCTTATATTTTTACAATCGGTAAGAAACAGTAAATAACAAAAAAAGATATTGCTCTTTTTAATCTTTTTTAATATCCGGCTTTCCACTTGTTTTTGCTTTCTCACTGTCCTTATTCTCATTCTCATCAAGATTTAAAAAAGCTTGTAATCGCCTTATAGCCCAATTTTCTCCAATAAACTTTACATCAGGGTCTGACCTCCCCTCAGTATTCGTAAAACGTTTCCACCATGTAGGAGATCGGAATCTGGAATCTTCTTGAGGAAACTTTCTCTCTTGATGGCGTATCTTTGCTACATTATCTCTTAGTGCAGCAGCAACCCTACTACGTAAATCTTGCGCTTCTTCACCATATTTTAACCTCTCTGAAAGATCTGTCGGTTTTTCGGGATCATGATATTTTTTGACCAACTCATTCCATTCTTCTCTAAAAGCGTTGATGACTGAATCTTCTAATGGATCTCCAATTGTGACATTAATTCCAGTACCAATACTATTCCAGATTTGTCTGAAAAATGAATCAGTTGAACCTTCATTGATGATTTTTTCGAAGCCGGTGGTGAAGATTGGAACAATAATAGGAGGTGTTGTTGCTTCTAATATCATTCTTGTAATTCCCCATTTGAAATATCTCATTGAGTTTGAATATGGTGGATGTAATTGAAGAACAAACCCTTCAGGATACACATGAACCCAACTGGGCTTATGCCTCTTCACTGGTGGTTTGTAACCTGGTGGTACAAAGTATTCCTTTACTTGTCCGCAAGGAGTCCATTTCATATTTATCGTATTATCGGGACTTAGCAATCTGATAGATGCATCAATTGACCCTTGGAAGGGACCTACACCAAATCTTTTCGTAGATAATACTTGTCCCATTGAAAAAAAATAACCCATAATCTTGTTAGCAAAGCAAATATTTTCAGCACCGAGACACCACCTTATATTGTCAGGATCCCTATTGTATAGTTTCCATGGGAATGCTGCCCAAAATGTTGGATCATCAACCATAGACATATGATTCATTATAGTCATCATACCGCGATTTTCTCTTTCAGCTCTATTGAGAGAACCTCGTAATTTTTCAAAATTGTTCACTTGCACATTGTAGAATGCCTTCATTATTAGTTTGGAGAAACCTAACGTTATTAAGCAAGTACCATATGAGATGAACCTCCAGGTACGGCTTTGCCTAGGGTATTCTTTCAAAAAGTCATCACCTCTTTTCAAAACATCGGGAAATGTCATTATTAAGTTGACAATAGACGATCAAGAGCTCGATAGATCAATGTGAATATCGAAGTTAAATACTGGAAACTACCTTCTGTACTTATAACTTAAAAAATTTGTATTGTTCTTTTGTTCAAAATGATTTTTACATTGTCGATCAATAAATTTGAAAATTTTGCTGGAAAGGACACATTCATTTACAAACCGGATTGCATTACAATGGAGTTAAAAGAGATAGCCAAGTAAGATGGAGAAGTTTACAGATTGGAGAGATAAGGGTACTGGTATTGCACCATTTTTACCTGCTGTAAGTTCCTCCAAAGATGGTAATAGTTTTAAATATTTCATAAATGGGACAATCCTTTTTGTGAAAATATTGCTCTTATTACCTATGATAATCGCCTATCAACTAACAGGTTTTAATATGACTTTGCATGCCATTTTGAAAGGATTGTTCAGATGGAGTATGGATGTTAACGTTACTGGTATAAAGAGACGAGCCTTGAATGAAAGTAAGCATTTCCCACAGGTGAATAATCTATATTTGGTGAATTATCAAAGTGCTTTGGATGTGTTGATGTTAAGATTGATTTCACAAGGTAAACAGGTTTTCTTAGTTCCAAGTAACAATCATATTTATAAATTGACTATATGGGAATTTATCCGTTTTACTTTAGATAATGGGTCCTTGGATGCTCCCAAATATGGTCAAATTGTCGAAAATACTCTACAGTTAAAAAATACTGTTAACTTTATGTTCATTGAAGGAACATGTTCCAATGGTAAAAGTGTTTTACCATTCAATCTAAACTCGCAAACTTTAATAGGTTTTTTACAACCTGATAATGCTGACAAGGATGCGGATTTGCAATTATCTTTACAAACTATCACACTAAAGATAAACAGTTCTTTGGTGAGTCCCCTTCCGACCTCGAAGTTCAGATATTTAATGAGAATGGTATCCCGTAAAGTTCATTATAAGTGTAAAATTAACGAAGCGAAACCTGTGACAAGAACATTGGATGAATTAAGAATTGCGTTGAATGATGGAGACAAATTCAAATTAGTCTCTAAGACTTTAGGAGTGGAATCCAAGAGAAAATTTATTGCTGAATACTCTAAAACTAGAAGATCATAAGTATTGTTATTAATTTTTGAAAATCTTTGTAATCATTAAAATGCGAATATATTTATGCTATGTTATGTACGGATGTATATAGATGAGTATTTGGTTCTACACCAACCCATCATACAAATTTAAAGCACTGATAATGGAGGGATCCATTTTTGACCCTTCTTTGAACTCATCAAGTGTGATATACCCATCTTTATCCTTGTCCATTAACTTGAATATTTTTAGGACTCTCAATTCAGGCGTAGCCTCGTCTGCTTCCAGCTTTACCATGGATCCCATCATTTTATAAACACTCGTTACGATGGTCAACATTTCATCATAAGTAATGTACCCATCATGATTCAAATCATATAAATCAAATGCCCAGATCAATTTTTCTTCAAGAGAACCCCTCGATGTAGTACTTAATACTGTAATAAACTCTTTGAAATCGATTGAGCCATTATTATCCCTGTCAAACACACTGAATAAATGATTAGCAAACTCTTCGGGAGTTCCAAATGGGAAAAACTGTTTATAAATCTTTACGAAATCATCTCTAGTCAATTGACCAGTGGGACAATCTCTAAGAAAACCTTTATGCCATTGTTGAATTTCCCGACGATCAAAATAGGTGGCTTGTTTCAAATCAGTAACGTCCTCTTTGGACAATTTAGAAGTCTTATTACCCATAACAGCCTTTCGTAGTCTGACTAATCTAATACTGATGACTATACAGATTTTAAGTAGTTGTCATCATCATTGTTTGCAGAGAGAGAACAATCTTTTAAATATTTCACAACATTGCCTAGATCTACATTACCCGGAGTTCTGAATTGGAACTTTTCAATACGTTAACATTGTTTATAATCTATAGCCAAATCTTGTAAGAGAAAACATATACCGTGTTCAATTGGGCAGTATTTCTGTCTTTCAAGGAGTGTTGCAATCTGATAATCGAATATCATAACAATTCTAGTTTTTTTTGCTATATAATACATCATGTCATTCCAACGTCGTCGTATTACTACTGATGATTCGGACAGCGAGCAAGGGTCCCTTACCAACTTGGCTCCAAAAGGTCAACAATTTGACGATGGTAGAAATAGTAAAATTGCGTATGATCCAGAAGAAGTTCGTATTACAAAGACTGGAGATCAAACTCCTGTCTTGACTATAATGGAAGAAGTGCTGTTGATGGGGCTTAGAGATAAAGAAGGTTACTTGTCATTTTGGAATGATAATATATCCTATGCATTACGTGGGTGTATTCTTATTGAATTAGCATTAAGAGGTAAGATCCAAATCTTAGATGATTCTGCAAGGAAGAGATTCGGATTGTCAGAAAGATTGGTTCAAGTGATAGATGGAACGAAAACTGGGGAGGTGCTGCTAGATGAAACTTTGCAATTAATGAAAAATGATGAGCCATTGAGTATTTCCAATTGGATAGATTTATTGAGTGGTGAAACATGGAATATTATGAAAATTAATTATCAACTGAAACAAGTAAGGGAGAGATTGGCGAAAGGTTTAGTGGATAAAGGTGTTTTAAGAACTGAAATGAAAAACTTCTTTTTATTTGATATGGCCACACATCCTGTAACAGATTCAAGTTGTAAAGAAGCCATCAAGAGAAGGGTTCTCTCCATATTGGTATCTAGAAATATGGAATTGAGTTATAACAATTATTTCCCAGAGAAAACAAAATTTAAGCTGATTAGAACCGTTGCCTTGATTTGTGGAGCTTATGGTGCTAACGTGTTGGAAAATTTATTGGGTTCATTGGATTTTGAGATGAGTGATAATGCAATAGCCAGAGCCGATGAATTAATTGCACAATTTTCAAAATTCCCCTTCGATCTAGAGACTACTACATCTCTAGGTATATCGGTTAATTTAAATAGAGAAGTACAACAAGAAATCGCAGATACACCAGGACATGATTTACAATTAGAAGTTGTCGCAGGTGTCATTGAAGTATTTTCAAGAATGGACACTTTGTTGTAAATTTTTTGTAGCATTTTCTTTTTTATATCTCATATATCTGTGACTAAGACTTTAAATATAGATGAAGTAAATTTCAACTAGCCTACGTAGTAAATTCATGTCTTTCCAATAAACTTAAAAAGAAAAGTACCTATTTTCTCAATAATGAGATTCTGAAAAGTGGTTATTATTTTATTTTAATTATTTGAATGTGAACAATTTTCTGTTCTTTGCTTTCCCCATCAAACTTGTTGTTGTAAGATACCAGATAGGAAACCCTGAGAACCAAACTTACTGAGGTAGTATGCAACTGTCTCTGGTCTACGGTACATCAGTTCTTTGTCTGAGTATTTTCGTATCGAGCCAATTTCTTTATCAAATGCAACGACTAAAGATCTACTGGGGTTACCATGGTCATCGCCGCATGATTCCCACCAAAATCCTCCGCCTAATTTCCTGGCTTGGATATATCTTGCCTTCATTTGCACGGAATCAACATTATCATACCCAATAAACGTTTTAGACTTCTTATCATAACAGAACGCTGCCCCATAGTTTGAATCATAATATTCTTCGGTGCCTGATAAGGGTAGTTGCTTGTATAACCACATTCCTGGTTCATCTCCATTTCCACCTTTTCCAACACCTTTGAACGGTTTATTTACTGGTGATTCATTCTTTGTATCTATCTTTACTTGCTTAAAACCACGACCATATGCAGCCATACCCAAGACAACTTTACTAGAAGAAATATTACAACTTTTAATCATGAAATCAATGGCTTCATTTCCATTTAATCCATTATTATGAGATGTATGTTCATGCTTGTATTCGGCTTGGAAATCGGAACCATCACCATTGAAAAGGTTACAATGATAACCTGTCGCTTCTGACCATGAGCCATAGTAATCATAAGTCATCATGTTCCAATAGTCTACATACCTATCCATCTTAGTAATGGGTAAGATAGATAATTTTTCAATAAATGCGGGTGTTGCTACTGATAATTGAAATTTGGGGTGATCCTTCACAACATGGAATATTTCATCTTCCAAAGTGTCCATTTTTGCTCTTAACTTGGAAATCATTTCTAAATACTTCATTGGTTCAAATCCATCATCTTTAGGAAATTCCCAATCCAAATCAATACCATCAAAACCATATTTGAACATGGTTTCCACAACAGAATCAATAAAATTTTCAAATTTTATAGGGTCTCTCACCAAATCTGGGAATTTGTAACGATTAGACCAACCACCTATTGATAATATCATTTTCATTCCATGCCCACCTGGAATTATATTGGAATATTTCAAATATGACAGCTCACCAATACATCCCATAGGTAACATTTTCTTATATTTCCATTGCACTGACAGTTCAGTAGATAAATTTAAGTTATGCAACTTCACACTCAATGGTTTATAAAGGTCCATTTGTAAATCAGACCATTCATCACTAGGTCTTATCGCTCCAGTCTCATCATCAACTAAGAAGAATGCATAATATATATGTGATATTTTGGTCAGGTCAATATCATGAGGGAAATGTAATCGAGGTTCATAAGGAGACCAACTTGAATAATAAAGCCCTGATGTAAACTTTTTATCTGTTAATAGAATTTCATTCGGAGATTTATTTAATCCCTCCTGAGTGGGAAGAGTACCAGTCTTATAATGGTTTTCGATAACATGTTCTTTGATACTTTTAAAATGAAACTTGTGAAGACACATTTCGAAAATGAAAAGAACGATAGCTATCGTAAAAAGGAGCGAGAAGTTAAGAGCAACTTTTGTTTTCCTTCTTAGGTTGGTCATTTACTCCAATTACATTCATTTAATTTTCGAATACAATAATCTTGAAAATGGATTTTATTTTGTGTCGATATATGTACCACATTGTGACGATGTCACAATCTTCTATTGTGGGAAACACGAAGACGTGACTTACAACCTCAGCTATGACCTGTTCACTCTTCAGCTATCATGCTTTACCTATTCACCGACAATACTGGCGGATTGCAGTTTCTACACAAGTATAATTGGAGTTTACGATAGTTTTCATTTCAAGTTATATCATGTAACAGCACGGAGGTAAAAGAATAAAATAAGTGTGATTAAAGTAATAGCCATTTAAGCTACCGTATGTAAAGTTAGTTATTTAATATTCTTATGTATTATAAGCTTATTGCTTAATTTTTTGGCTCACGAACGGCACATCCAAATCTGTAAATAATAATATTGTCGATGTCCCAGATACCTTCCTTGGCAAAGATGTCATTCATTACCACAGCCAATGCTTCTTCTTTAGTATCGGCAATTATTTGCAAATGGGATCCAGCAAAAGCTGAAGCTTCGCCTTCAAATTTTGGCTCGTTGTATATGGCGCCTGCACATTTTAATATCCCTTGCTCTACTAAAGGTGGGATTGCCGCCAAATGTTGTGGTCTGAAGGGTCCTCTATCAGAGCCTGGTTTATCATACACAATTACACACCATTCAACCATTATAACTTATTTCCTTGAATGTATTGTTCAGACTCTTTCATCTTGTAGAGAATCATCGGATTGTAATAGTTAGGAAATATGAAAATTTTATTAAGCACATCGAGAGTTCAATTTTGACTCCAGCCCATTCGACACAGTTGAATGTATCGTTCATCGAGAAAAAAAGAGCACTCACTTTGGGACACTTTTTCAAGTAAATACGGATAGTATGACAACAAGGCAGGAGCAGCAAGATGAAGTTCCGGCAAGAAGAGTGCAGTTTTCAGAGTTCAAACATTCAAGCATCTCAGAATTCCCTCAAAGAGTGGAACCATTCTATCAATTATCCAAGGAAGTTGCACTTTATCACAATCATAAACTTTATGAAGCAGCAGAACATTCAATTATACCACAATTAAAACAAGATATTTCACAACTGCGGAATGCGTCACTGTTTGATGGAAGAGGATTAAAGATACCATATCTTGGTTCTGATCTATATGAAGGGTTCCAAATGTTTGAACCTATGTTAGCAGCAGATTTGGAATCCATTGAACCATGTATGGCCTTTGTTAAAGATTGGGAAGCCAAGCAAAATATGAGATACAAACCAGGGAAAAAGTTTACCATTATTTCAACGAGACACCATATTGTAGAGATGACCATGAAAATATTTAATCATAAAAGTAATCGCAACAATATAAAGAAAGAAGATTTTGTACTGAATGTTGTATATGTAGGCAATGGAACTAATAGATTGCTGTTTCTCAAGGATTGGACTCGCAAGACGGATTTAAACGAAGGTATATATTCTAAGAATGCTGTTCAGAAGAAAATTTGTTACTCTGGGTTCGCATTTGAAGATTTGATGACTAAATCGAACGAGGAAGTTGATGACAATGGCGAACCTTTAAAAGGTGGTGATAAAGCAGTATTTGCAATTGTTGAGAACAAAATGAACGACGATATTTCCCTAGTATTGCGATGTGAGCTTGATGCGTTTGATTCGGTGGATGAAAGGTACACAGAATTAAAATGTTTTAGTCCTCTAAATATGAGTAGCAACACGCATAGAAGAAAGTTATTGAAGACTTGGATCCAAACCGGCATCTTGCCCAGATGTGATATTCTTGTTGGGACTAGAGAGCATATCTCTGGCCGATTATATGATATTATATGGTTTTCTAGAGATACATTGCGATCCAGAATCAATAAGAAAAGCCTCCCAGAAAGCAAAATAGACATGAATTTTAATTGTCAGATAGCCGTACAGTGGTCTCAACACTGCGTCAGCTCTATCTGTAAGCTAGTGGAACAGAATCTGAGTTGTGCTAATGTGGACCATCCTCAATGTTTTCAAATTAGAATTGATTCAAAAAAGAACATTAATATCGAAACAATAGGGGCCCTGCCAAAAAATATTTCTTCGTATTACTGATCTTTATGAACAGTATTTTTGCTGGATATCTTTTATATAATACATATAATATTTCACTAGTGACAGTAATTTACGAAATAGAGATGCAACAAATGATAAAAGTATTAATACTCACAAGATATTTTTTATTAGAAAGGGTAATCTCACTGACGCCGCAGACTACGCTTTAAGTTTATCTTGAAATTTAATGGGCTGAAAGTTTGGTCTATTAACTTGCAAAATAAGTAGTTACAACAAGCGAATTTACTACGCATCTAGTCAAGGTCCTTAAAAGGAATATATGCGGAACGAATTTTATGTGGGTGATACGATACCAGTATGAGTTAGAAGATGGATCGACTAAAGAAATATCACATTGTCTAGAAAGATCTGTATTATACAGCATAGGAAGGTCTAGTAAGAATCAACTAAGCATTAAGAATGATAAAAGTATTTCAAGAAAGCATTTAACCTGTAAATGGGAAGGATCAAATATTATTCATATTTTTAACGAAGGGAAATTGACCTTGATAGCGAATCAGTATCTGACTATCGGACAATCTTTGACTTTCAATGATCCAGCAGATCTCAAAATTAATCTGGGAACTAAACCTATACTAGTTCATCTTCAACAAATAGAATTAAATTGGATTATACCAAATGAAGTAACCCAATTTAATAAAACTTTAACCAATTTTGGGATCAACCTGTTAAAGAGTATGCCATTGAATGAGACAATAGACCTCATTGTTGATGGCATGGACAATTTTGAACTGTCGTTATTTGGCCTAATGAATGGTATACAAGTAATGAAATCACAATTTCTTGTTGAAGTATGCAACATTCTGACATCTGATGGCAATACCTTTGATAAGGATTGGGATAATTTGCGGGAAAATGCAAATCTATCATTATTGAGACCTATTGACTACAAGATTAGATCCACGATATTTGAAGATTTTGAATTTATACTTTTGTCTTCTGATGCAGTTGATGAGGAAACTGTTAGGATGGTTGCGTCCGCCCTTGAACAAGGATCATCTAATGTGAAATATTTCTCGAATCAGACTTTTTTCAAAGAGTACATTGTCAATAGACCTTTTATCGTCAAGAAGTATTCTTGCTTAATAAAAGTTGGGGATATACAGATTTCTGATCCGCAGTTATCAGCCCTTGAGTATCATTCAATACGTGATATAATAGAAGCGATCAAAATGAATAACCTTACCAGTTTAGCCACACTTATACCCACTTTTAGATTTACACCTGATATTGATAAAATTTCTTCAATTCCCACTGAGGATATTGGATCTCAAACTGCTAATAATAATAATAATATTAAGATGAAGACGACGAAAACAACAACGACGATCGTTTCTTCGGCTCTGCATTCATTGCCTGAGATCTCACTATCGACTAGAAAGCCTGCCAAGCCAATTGCAAATCCTGTTATGAAAAGAAGAAGATTAAATCGAGAAAAAATTAAACCGTTAGACAGTTTAGTTTTTTTTGCTGGGGGAGCAACTCATGATATTAAAACCAGTATTGTCGGAACATCAGAATTATCGAAAGAAAACGTACCTACTGCTAAAAATGGAAGTCCAGAGCTAGCTCAAATGAGTCAATTATCCACTTTAGATAAGGTACTTACATCTAGTGTTTCTGTTGGAGAGCCATCTAAGGCAAGAAGCTCGTTAAAGCAAACTAATGTTGCAGAAGTAACTCCTAGTGAAGAAGAAGAAAAAAGCATTTGTGAACACCAAATTCCTACTCCTTCTCTAATCCCAGATATAAATGAAAAGGAACAAGCTATTGCAATGAAAGAGACAGATGATGTCTGTAAAAATTCGGTTGTGGAGTGTACAATGAAAGCGATCGATAAGCCAATTAATCCCATAATAGAAAAAAAAAATCCAACTCATGAACTTTATGAAGAGAGTATTAAACCAGAACTATCTGAGGAACCAAGGTCGTTTATTCAAGCTATTCAAGAGACCAAGAATCGTGAAGTGTCAAGATTGAAATCTTCAATCGTTGAAGTAGAAACAGATGAACTGACAGAGGCAGCAATTAATCAGTTGAATGATTTGGTCATCATCGAACCGAATGAAAGTTTGCTAAAATCAAGACAGGGCGGGTTAGATATGATCAACGATAGTATTTCAAAAGAATATAAGGGAAGGAAGAATTTTAAGAAATTTGTTAAGATATATCCAAAGTACATGCAAAAAGATAATGCCTCGGATACTCCTGACTTAATTAGAAATAATGCATTCTTAATTGCAAGAAGTTATGTTCCTACAAAAAAATATTCGAGCAAGGATAAGAAATTGCGTGGTACACTTGATGATATTAGCGGAATGGAAGTTTTTAATGACAACAATGATAATGATGCGCGCATTTTACCTATTCAAGATGATTATGACACAGGAAGTCAGCCACTCGGTAGTCAATCTTATGGTCACAAATCGTTACTAAAATATCAAAGTATGCAAAATGATCTAACTGATGATGAAATTGAAGCATTTTCATTTACAAGAGCAGACTCTACGAAAATGACTACACCTACTAGAAATAGACTATTCGTTGGTGATGAGGATAGCATAGGTGATTCAGAGGATGGGCATTGTTATGTTCATCTTTCTGACCCTGATCGAGGGGATAAGACTATTGCTGATACATGGACGGGTTTCCCAAGTCGAAATACTTGCTCAACGACTAAATCTTCTAAAGCTGAAAAGTCACCAACTGAAATCTTATCAACTAAAAAATCGAAGGACAAGACACCTAGAAAATTATTGCATAGTGGTAATAATAATAATAATAATAATAATAGTGATAAGGACGATGATGAGGACGATGATGGTCCCAAATTCAAGTTCAGACGATGTAAATAAGTCACTATTTTAGCATATATTATTGAATAAGAATATGTCAAAGTATATGCATTAAGAAACGATAAGATATTCTCTCTAAATTCAGATAGGTAAGATTGATATATATTCACTTAAATAAAGGAAATGGTGACCAATCTGGGTCAACCACTCTCATTTCTCCCTTCACCTTCGAAAGATTGTTGATACTATTGAAATCATCTTCAGATAAAGTAAATAATTTGCGATTAGAAATGATTCTTTCTTCATGAACCGATTTAACTAAAGTCACATAGCCTCTTTGAATATGCCAGGATATAATCAATTGGGCAGGTTGAACGTCCAATTTCTTGGCAATTTCAATGATTTTCGGCTCTTTCAAAATCGGGGCATTACTACTCCCCAATGGAGAATAAGCTTCAATAACAATCCCTTTCTCCTTGCAGAACTTGATCAAGTCATGTTCTGGAAGCAAAGGATGTATTTCAATTTGATTAGTGGCAGGAGTTAACTTGTTGCCAGGTGAAGCCATAAGTTTCTTCAAATTGTTAATTGAGAAGTTAGATACACCAACAGCTCTAGTCTTACCTGTGGCAGGTAAATCTTGCATGAGTTCCCAAGTTTTCACAAAGTCCCATCTATCCATTTCTACGTCAGGCTCACCTTTCTCATTATGAGGTACACACATGAAGTTACCACCTTTAATGTTTCTAGGGTTAAAAGTTACCGGCCAATGCATCAAATATAAGTCAATATAATCCAGTCCTAGACGAGTTAAAGTATCCTTCAATGCACCAGCTGGGTCACCATGTTGGGTATTCCACAATTTGGAAGTGACAAAGATTTCATCACGTGGGATACCAGAATCTCTAATAGCTTTACCTACTTGATCTTCATTACCATATATAGCTGCAGTATCAATATGTCTGTAACCATTTTTCAAGGCAGATAGAACAGAATCGTAGCCATCAGTTGAAGCAACAGAACGCCAGGTACCCAAGCCAAGTGCTGGAATATCTGCTCCTGTATTTAATTTAAGGGTACTTGTACAATCTTTCAAAGTAACCGGCATCTTATATCTATTTTATAGTCTTGAGTTAAATATAAAGTTTAGTGTTAAAACTGAATTTCTCGTTTTCTCCCTTTACGGTCTCCCATTATATACCAAAATTGAAAAAGTAAGGTACGATCAATACATCAAATAATACAATGCCATCCATTTAATCAAATGACATTGACAGGATATGGTCTCAAAACTCATATGAATAAATGAGTCCCATTGTATAATTCTGTATGAAACTATTCAAATAAGCAACGGTATCTCTTTAATTTTAGAGACAGTCTATAGAAAGTTTTATACACGTAATTAAGCAAGTAGATGACTACACATCTTATAGGCCCATTTTTTATTCTTGATCCACCATCTTCTCCAAATAGACTTATTCTTTAGGTTCTGTTCCACATCATCTTGATCCACCAAAAATTTTGGACGATGTAATAATTCTTGCACATATGATGCCAACAAGCAATTGAAGTAAAATCTGAATATTAATGTGACCAAAGTAATAAAGATTGTCACTGTGTATTCATAGAATTCAGTGGCACCTTGGCTTGCCAGACTTTCGTTTTTTCTTTGCAGAGTGTCGGGATCAGTAGTCACTGTTGATTCGGTTTGAAACCATTGAGTAGTAAACCACAGAGTAAAAAGACATGTACAAATTGTATCAAAAGAGTAAACAACGAGTATCTGAGAAAAAGTTAATAATGTTGGCTTGTGTATTTGGTAAAGTCCTTGCGCAAAAACAACTAATGTGAAGATGGACCATAGATAAAATATCCACTGTGAGAACTCCAAAGGATGTCCTGTAAACAATGCAAGGATACCATATGCACCACTGCATTTATTAAAGACGGAAATACCGAGAACTATCTCAACACCTAAGTATAATGGTATGATACCAAAGAAAGACTAATATAATACATTGAGTTATCTTTTCGTTAGTATAATGAATGGAAGTTCAGAGGTAGAATTGTTGAGCATGACATACTTTTGGCAGATTAGAAGAGTGAGTACTCATTTATTGGTTGAGCCTGGATGGTGAGTTATTAACTGTTTTTTCAATGTTTATGTTTGGAAGTTTTGCAAATCAGTATGATTCTCAAACATTGCAAACAGTGAAAAATTTCCAGCGCTGTGAAGACGATGAGGTGAAAGATCTTGCGTTCATTAGAGTTCTCTATATACACTTCATAGCCATTATAGACTTCTTTTTAAGGTTAAATTGGTAAACCAACAAGATGTTACTAGCAGATAAGTTTGATAAGTTGAATGTATCCAATGAGCCTTCCTCAGAACATGCCAACAACAAGATTTTGGATAAATACGAGCACAAAATTAAGACAGATGAGATGAGCTTCACCAAGGGGAAGACAAATAAGGATAAAGCCAACAGAGCCACTGTTGAGAATGTGTTGGATCCTAGAACAATGAGATTTTTGAAAGCCTTGACTAGCAGAGGTGTCATATCAGATTTTAACGGTTGTTTAAGTACTGGTAAGGAAGCTAATGTGTATCATGCCTTTGCTGGTGATTCTAAATTACATATTGATGTTCCAGAGGAAGAAGATATCATTGATGAAGAAAAAGAACAGAACGAAAAAGGAAAAGAAGAATCTGTAGATGTTGCGTTGAAAGAGAAATTGGAAACTGAACTTCGACCAGAATTGTTCTCTGAAAATGGTAAGGATAAGAAAGAATATGCAGTAAAAATTTTTAAAACATCAATCTTAGTGTTTAAGGATCGTGAACGTTATGTAGATGGTGAGTTCCGTTTCAGAAACTCTAGATCGCAGCATAATCCAAGAAAGATGATTAAGATTTGGGCTGAGAAGGAATTCCGTAACTTGAAAAGAATCTATCAAAGTGGTGTCATCCCAGTTCCCAAACCTGTTGAAGTGAAGAACAACGTTCTTGTAATGGAATTTTTAAATCGTGGTGATGGTTTTGCTTCCCCCCGTTTAAAAGATCATCCCTATAAGGATAGAGGGGAAATTTTCCAGTATTACTATACCATTATTGCATATATGAGATTGTTGTATCAGGTATGCCGTCTGGTACATGCAGATCTTTCTGAATATAATATTTTGATTCATTCTGATAAGATGTATATCATTGACGTGTCCCAAAGTGTAGAACCAGAACACCCAATGAGTTTGGATTTCCTTAGAATGGATATCAAGAACATTAATTTTTATTTTGAAAAGATGTGTATCGATATTTTCCCTGAAAGAATTATTTTCCAATTTGTTATTTCAGATACATTAGAGGATTTTAGTGGTGATTATAAGAGTTCCAATGACTTAATACAATATGTAATCCAGAATCTACCGATAAAGAAGACTGAACAAGATGAAGCTGAAGATGAAATTTTCAGATCATTGTACTTAGTTAGAAGCTTGGAAGGTCTAGAAGAGAGAGATTTTGATAGATACACAGACGGCAAATTCGATCTGTTGAAGAGTTTAATTGCACATGATAACGAAAAGAACTTTTCAGCTGCTGAACAGTTTGAGTTGAACCCTGAGGAAAGCTCCAAGGATGAAGATGGAAGTGACGATGAAAGTGATAGTGGTGATGATTCAGATGATAGTGGCTATGAATCAGATATGAAGGCTTTAAAGGGTAAGAGATATGAGGATAAAGATGCCAAGAAACTGAGAAAACAAGAGGCAAAGGATGCCAAGCGAGAAAAGAGAAAGACTAAAGTGAAGAAACATATAAAAAAGAAGTTAGTAAAGAAGACTAAATCTAGAAAGTAAGCTGACATCTATCATATCATCTATAGTAATATATACCAATATTTTATTACTGTCTAGTAGTTACGTATATTTATCAGCTCGGCGGCTCATAATTTAATCGTGTATGACGACTATTTATATTCGTCTGAAAATTTTGAAATTTTCATCTCATCGCAAAAAAGATTTATATAGCCATCATTGCATGTTTTATGATAAAGTATATTTAAAGATAAGAAATGACACGAGTGAAAAAAAAAAAGTCGTATTGATAATGTCTCAAGAAAAGGGAACTGAAGACTCAAGATTTTCAGGTATCTATAATGATCCAAAATTCAGAAAGACTAAGAGCAAAAACCTAAAGATCAAGTTAGATGATAGATTTAGTAAGAAGGATCTAGAAATTAGACGTAAGACTAAAGTGGATAAATATGGTAGAAAAATTCATGAAGGAACTTCCATCAATGAAAAGGAGCTAAAGGATTTTGACAAGTACTTCAATAAAGAGGAGAATCCAGAAGAGGAAAAAGACGATGAGAAGTTAACTGAAGAAACCAAGAGTTTAACAATCGATCGCACACGTGGTGAAGTTCCTTCAGATTACGTTAGTTCCCCAGATGAATACACTTCCTCTGAATCTGAAGAATCCGATGAAGATGAATTGGAAAGCGAAGGTGAGTCTGATATCCAATTAGAAAAATCTAAGCCTGAGGTTGGTGACGCAACTAAGGTTCTTGCTGTGGTTAATTTAGATTGGGATCATGTCAGATCTTCCGATTTAATGATAACATTTTCAAGTTTTCTCCCTAAAGGTGGTAAGATTGAAAATATTGCTATCTTCCCAAGTGACTTTGGCAAAGAGAGAATACAGCGTGAGGAGACAGAAGGTCCACCAAAGGAGCTTTTCCAAAAAAAAAAGAAAAAAGGTAAGAAAAATTCAAATGAGAGTGATTCTGGTGATTCAGACGTAGATATTAAAGACCTATATGAAGAAGGTGATGCTGATAAAGATGTGGATAGTAGAGCGCTACGTCAATATCAATTGGAACGTTTAAGGTATTATTATGCTGTAGTATACTGTAGTGATGTGAACACTGCACGTGCTATTTATGAGAACTGTGATGGGACTGAATATGAATCCACTGCCAATATGTTTGACTTAAGATATGTGCCAGATGGAATGGTATTTGATGACGAACCCAGGGATACATGTTCTTCTCTGCCCAAGAATTATAAGCCACATCAGTTCAGTACAGATGCGCTACAGCATTCCAATGTTAAATTGACATGGGATGAAACTCCTGCTGAGAGAGTAGAAATAGCGAAGAGAGCTTTTACACAGAAAGAGATCGAAGATATGGATTTCAAAGCTTATTTGGCTTCCGATAGTGATGAATCGGATGCTGAGATAAATCAAGATGCGAAAAACAGGTTGAAATCCCTTGTGGGTGATTCTCTGAGAATTGGTAACCAACCTGTATTTGGTTCTATGGATTCTCTAGGAGGTGAAGATGACGAGGGTAGTGAGGTAGATATGGAAATCACATTTAATCCTGGTTTGACTGAAGGTGTTGAAAAATCAGAACATCGTGAAGAAACGACCATAGAGAAGGTTGCACGTAAGGAAAAGGAACGTCGTAAGGCTAGGAAACAAAAATTAAAAGAATTGAAGAATACTGCAAAACAAGAAAAGAAGGAAAAACTGAAATCTTTGAAAAGCAAATATAATGATGTTGCCGACGATGAAATTGCTAACAAATCCAAAGCAGAATTGGAATTATTAATGATGGATGACGAAAATGATGTTGAGGGTGGCATTAATAAGAAAGCACATTTCAATATTAAAGAAATTTTAAGATCTGAGAAAGAGAAAGGTAAGAAGATTAAGTATCAAGATAAGAAGAGAATTGTGGAAGATAATTTCAAACCTGACTTGAACGATCCTAGATTTAAAGAAGTATTTGAAGATCACGATTTTGCTATTGACCCAACTAGACCGGAATTTAAAGAGACTCCAGCGATGAGACAAATTTTGAAAGAGCGTAGCAAACGTTCAGATAGGAAGAGAAAGCATTCTTCAATGGAATCACCAGTGAATGAAAAGGATGATATTGCTAATATAGTTTCTAAATTGAAGAAAAAAGGTGGAAAGGGAAACGCTTCCGAGAAGAGCAGGCGCAATAAATGAATAACATGGCCCGTTGCTAAGGTACAATATATATATATATAAGAGCATACGCATTCCCATAGATATAACAAATTTAGAGGTTTAGAAATTGTAAAATAATTATTTGTTCATCAATAAATTCACCATTCTATAATTAACGTGATATAAGATCTTTTTCAAGATCTGCAAAGTCGATCTGGGTGGATTTTAGGTATTGGCGGTTGGATATGAAAAGTGAAATTTATCGTTGAAACTTCATGTAACATTTAAACGTTTTTGCAAAAGGAAAATAAGTAAAAACGTTGCTCAAAAAGAGAATTTTCTGAGTACAATTATTTCATAGAAGTAGCTAAAGGGGGACGAATGAGAGAACAAGTTGGTGATATATCTTTACCGTCCTACGCTGGTAATTTAGAAGTTTCAAACAAGAAAAGGAAATATAAATACAGTAAAGCTGAATTGAAAGCAAGAAGGCAAAAACGTTCCACAAAAGGTCCATGGGGTTCTTGGTCAGATAGTGAAGGAGATGATTCATTAGCCGAAAGTGAATTTGTGAAAGGAGATTTTGAAACTTTGATAGAAGCTGTTGACGATGAAAAAGATGTTACCTATGAGCCATCCAAGGAAACGAGTAAATTTTACGGAGAAAGCGAGACTGATTATCAAGGTAGAGGTTTTCTTTATCCTCCTGTCGATATAGATATAGATCTCAATAAACCTTTATTGTCATTTAGATGCTTTAAACCAAAGAAGATCAAATATACTTTGAATGGGCATGCTAATGGTACTACTACTTTAAAATTTTTACCAAATTTAGGATATTTACTGCTCTCAGGTGGTAATGATAAAACCATCAAGATCTGGGATTTCTATCATAAAAGGAGCATACTACGAGACTATCAGGGTCATTTAAAGGCCATCAAAGCGTTAGATTTTAACAACGATGGGACCAAATTTATAAGCTCATCATTTGATCAAACTATAAAGGTCTGGGACACAGAGAGTGGTAAAGTAAAAAATAGGCTAAAATTTGGAAGTATACCCAACGATGTGAAATTCCGACCATTCAACTCGCATGAATTTATTGTAGGATTGGAAAATTCAAAAATATATCACTATGATGATAGAGTATCAGAGCAAAACGGTAGAATTCAGATATATGATCATCATATGAGTAGTATCTTGGCCCTTCAATATTTTCCTGATGGTTCCAAGTTTATTTCTTCATCGGAGGATAAAACAGTAAGAATATGGGATAATCAAATAAATGTTCCTATAAAGCAAATTAGCGACACATCACAACATTCCATGCCATCAATTGAATTTCACCCAGATGAAAAGAATTTCTGTACACAGAGTATGGATAATACCATATACACGTATAGTACGAAACCCAAATATCAAAAAAACAAGAGTAAGGTGTTTAAGGGGCAGACGTCTGCTGGCTATGGGATCGGTTTGACATTTTCGGCTGATGGACACTATATTTGTTCTGGTGATGCAAAGAGTAATGTGCATATATGGGATTGGGCAACCAGCAAATTGTTGAATTCTATATTAATACCTGGTAAGAAACCCATTACACAAGTAGTATGGAATCCTCAAGAAACAAGTAAAGTGGCCTGTAGTGGCAGCACGGGAAAGATCTATATATTAGATTAGTTTACCTTAGATTTTAAGAAAGGTAGTTAAAGAATTTAATTTAACAGATGTTTGTAGATAACGTTTAATGTAGTTCCATTATATATATCACAAAATATTCATGCATAGAAGGAAACTGATTTTGATTTTCTTGCTTGAACTTCTCCAATACCTTCGACAAAATCTTCATGCTTCACGGTAGGTTGTCCATTTCTTAGAGCGATCATACCAGCTTCCACAGTAACAGCTTTCAATTGAGCACCATTAAATTCGTCGGTAGATCTAGCCAACTCCTGCCAATTGATATCGTTATCTGTTGTCATCTTTCTTGAATGAATTTGTAAAATTTGAGCCCTACCATCTTCTGTAGGCAGTGGGAATTCAATTTTTCTGTCTAATCTACCAGATCTTAGTAATGCAGGATCTAAGACATCAACTCTATTAGTAGCTGCCAAGACTTTAACACGGTCATCAGAACTGAACCCATCTAGTTGATTTAATAATTCCAACATAGTCCTTTGAACCTCTCTATCACCAGATTTTTCAGAATCAAAACGCTTAGTACCAATAGCATCCAACTCATCAATAAATATAATGGTTGGAGCTTTTTCCTTCGCAAGAGCAAACGCGTCACGAACTAATTTAGCACCTTCACCAATGAACATTTGGACCAATTGTGGAGCTGCAAGCTTTAGGAAAGTAGCATTAGTTTGAGCAGCACATGCTCTAGCTAATAAAGTCTTACCAGTACCTGGTGGACCATACATTAAGGCACCCTTTGGTGCTCTAATGCCTAACTCCTTGAACTTGTCAGCACGTTTCATCGGTAACACGATGGCTTCCACTAGTTCTTCAATTTGTTTATCTAATCCACCAACATCAGAATAAGTCTCAGTAGGTTTCTCATCAACTTCCATGGCTTTCACCCTAGAATCAAATTCCGAAGGTAGCTTCTCTAATATTAGATACGAATCTTTATTAACACCTACAAGATCGTTTGGTTTTAATTTTGAGGGATCAACTAGCCCAACCATAGGTAGGAATACAGTTTGTCTGGAAGATGTCTTTACAACTGCAGCTTTACCTTTCGCAGCATTATCTAGATTGACATTACCACCTTGTGTAGTTGATTCATTATTTTCCCCATCCTCTAGTTCATCCATATCCATAACTTCAACAACGTTTGCTACAAGGTATGGTAGCTGTCTATTATTTTTAATCTTCTCCTTATTATCTTTTATCTTATCCAGCATAACATTATTCTCATGTGAAAGTCTTTGTAATTCAGACCTAAAAATACGGATCTCATTGTCTAATAATTTAGTTCTTGTCTGCAACTCCTGAGTAGTTAAACTTAAGATTTCTTGATCCAGTTCATCATCTCCTGGCAAAGTTTGAGATTCTAATTCTTCCAAGGTTGCCATTATGCTTTATCTGGTAATCAATAAAGTATGGGGATGAAGATTTTGTGCCGGCAAATGTCTTTTTATGTTCCACCCTTTAATTTAGAAAAGTTTGCCACCCATCTTTAACTATTGTAGGTTGTTCTGGTAATTCTTCTTTAGAATAAATGTCTGTACTGGGTAACAAAATAATTGGTTCGGGTAATTGGGAAATGATTTTATGTGATAGAATCTCCAAAAGAGATACGGTTTTATCATGGATATTAGTTTTAGGAATGATATACTCTTTCTAATTATATTACTCATTTAGTTTTCATAAATATTTTGTGTCAATAGCTTTTTTCTAAACGAGAAACTATACACTTCCTTTTTCAAAAAAACAAAAAAGCATTATCATATTGAAACATTCAGAAAATAAGCTATGGTCAGTAAAGAAATCATAAATAGAATGATATACTTTAGAAGTAATTTAAGATAGTGGGCATTGAAGGAAAGTGTTAAATTTGGTCAACTTTTTCATAGAATTTTATTAATATATTCTTGAAAAATGAATTCAAAGTCTAGATATTTTGTATGCTTCATTAGGAATCCACAAATTAAGGTAGTTTAATGTTTGTTATACACATCACTTGGAAAAAATAGATTACTGATGAGACATTATACATATCATTTATGGTAATACAAACGTTTTTTGATAACCCAAGTTTTATTATTATTATTATTATTATTATTATATACGTGCTATCATAGCTTCTCATATAAGCTCATAATAATTTATATTCCTTGACTTTATGTTATTCAAAATGCCCACCTTATTATTTTTGCTGTTGTTCCTGTTTGTATCTTTCCAGTTCATTTTTCAACTCATTTGTGAAATCGTCTTCAACTTCTACATCATCCCAATTTTCTATCCAAAGCTGGTCCTGTATATTATCTACTTCCTTCAATGTATCCTTTCCTGGCCAATTATCCACAGGAAAATCTTCAAATGCATCATCTTCCTCAAGAGTTTTCTTATTCACGGCATCAAAAGTAGTATTATTTTCGATCTTTTCAACAGCACTAGTGATAGTCTCAGTACTCATGTTTTGTATAGTATAATAAATGTTCCTTTATTATGGAGACCTTATCCTGTCCTGGTTATAGCGAAGAAAAGGCAGACTTCTTGACAAGTTATTGCCACTGTTAATTCTTGATTTTTTGTTAAGGTAATATCTATCACTTTATACGATATCTTTAATATTTAGCCGCTAAGTAGCAATATGTATATTCACTACATGCCAGTAAATATTGTTGGAATTTAGAATATGAGAGTAAGTATGATATCTATTACCGTTGTACCAGCTAGTATGCCATATTACAACGTGACTTCTCCCTCTCTTACGGTTTCATCAAATATACTTTCCAGCAGGGAAATTTAACTTTGTACTGATTAGAAATAAATTTAAGTCATTTAGTACAAGAATATTGGATAATATTGAGAATTGACATGATCAGAGGGTAAATCAGTGGTATCATTTGCAGTTGATCATGTATTACTGTCAGTGTCCATCATGGTTTATTGATATAGTTAGAGTATAGTGAGGTTGCAATTTATATAATAAATTCTGTTCGTTCTTCTAAAAAAAAGTATAAAATAATATACATGTAAAATAAAACCTTCTAATCTCGTTATTTCGATTTCTTTCTATTTTATAATGAAAATTTTTATCCAACCAAATCATGGTGTCGTCTTCTTCATCTGATTATACGACTGATAATGTCTGTGACACATCTGTCACAGATTTCAACATTTCTTATATTAAATAATGTACTATTTATAAGAAATCAATCAATTACTTTATTATTAAACAACGATGACCCTTAATGAGTAAACAATCTGACAATGTTGGATCGAGATTAGAATTCTTGGAACTGAATATTGTTTACATCGTTACTTTTGGTTTTGATTTGTACCTATACCTACACTTTTGGCCAAAAATCTAAAAATAAATCATAGCCCTGTAGGGGGCTCGAACCCCTAACCTTATGATTAAGAGTCATACGCGCTACCGATTGCGCCAACAAGGCTAAATTTTTGTAAATCTGTAATAGAGTGGATGTGTGAGTAAAGGTTGTTGAAGTAGTTCTCTATTATCCTGATGGATAGTTTTCTTGCGTTCTATTTCGTCAGTCCCTCTTTTAATGGAACGTATATATCTATTATGTAACGTCGACTTCGTCGACTTATATATGCTTTCAAGTTCAAGCGGGTAATCTCTAATTGACTAATCGTCCATGAGATTTAGGGTTATTCCGTAATTAGGTAACCGATGTGTGACACTCGATTACTATATTACAAAATCGTAACAGCGTTCTATAAGTTTTATGGTCGTAGTCTATGTCCACGTCTGTTATTAATACTTGTATAACTTGTTGTTACGGCGAATATGACACCATTGCTACGGCATTTATGATAATATTGGCACAGTATATATTTGTCAGAAATTGCAAGAACAAACTTGTAATTTCATTAAATTAATAAACATGATTTAAATAATGATGCTGCTAGAAATGTCGTGATTACTAATATATCATTAGGGATAGAAAAGGTCAGAACATAATTGAACATATTATTGGAGTTTATGTGTTTCATTAGAATCAATTAAGGTCATATTTACCCCTTTATATTGCACTACTCTATTATACATTATATACATCTTAATCTATGATACATAATTGAAATAATTTCTTAATAAAATTCTCGATGATAATGTCGTGTTGAATAACAATAATAAGAATAAGTGTTATTTTAACTAATTATTAGCAATATTCATAAAAATAATCATGAATATTCCAACACATATACAAGGCATGAACATTGTCATGAGTCCATTTATGCTGGAATTCCTATAGTATCACAATCGAAAATGTCGATTCAATTTGAACGATATGCTTACACTTTTATTACATATTTTAATGGTACAAATACATATTTTGTTCTTCTCTGGTCGAAATGAATGCTTTCTTTCGTAGTTAAATTGCTTAGTCAATGACAATTTCGATCATATCTTCATCTTCCATATCCTGATCACCAACAGTATCTTCAAGATCTAATTCATCATTATCAAAGATTAATTTAAGTTTTGCTCTTTTAGGTAAATTTTTTTGCATTTTATAATATTCTGCCACTTTTGACATGGTCGTGGAACTTCTAACGTTAACATAAAGCTTTTTATTATCTTGCCCCACAAGAGCAATTTTCATTATCGTAGATGGATCATTTTCGTTTGCATCCAAATCTATAGTTTCTCTCAATTGGTTTTCTATTTGTGATTCAGCATTCTTTCCAATATCCTTCAATTCATTTTCGAATTCTGCTATTACTTCATCATTCTTTGCTTTTTGATTATTGTTTTGCTCAGCTTTTTCTTTTTCTCTCTGTAGATATAATTTCATTTGTGCAGCTCTTTCCTCTAATAACAGTCTTTTCTTTAACTTTTTTTCATTTTCCAATTCCTTCTCTTTAGACATGATAACTATATCGACGTTTGTAACTTCATTTTCAAAAGCTTGTGGTATATTTAAAGAGTTGCAAGACATAAAATTCAATAATTTTGTATTATTCCAATAAAGAGTAACATTCTCTGGTTTATAAAACTTCTTCAGGACGCTTGGTATAGAATAAGACTTGACTAAACCTTCCAATGTTGGGGGTAAAATTTTTTTGAATTGGTATTTACCTAATACTTTCACTTGAACACTCTTATTTATAGACCCATCTAGTTGCGAGAGAAATCGTATACTATATATCCGTTTAGGCTGTTGATCTGGGGAAGATTCTTTTTTCGTTTCTGTCATACTAGGTGGCTTTTTGGCTTCTTTTTCAATTTCTCTAAAGAATTCATCGTTTTCATCTGGCTCTATTTGCAATGCTGGTGTGGAATTCAACTTCTGCCTCTTTGATAATCTATAAGGTGAATTTGAACGAGAATGAGAACGTGAACGTGATTGTATACTTGATAAGGAACAACGTCGTGATGTAGATTTGGTATCATTAGTATTACTATCGTCTATGCCAATTGATTCCTGGGGATTTAACTTACTTCCTGACCTCGTCATCTTCGAAGGTAATTCTTCCATAATCTCATAACGAATCTTTGCTCTATCATTTTGAGATTCTTCATCTGAAACCGATAGCGTTTCAGACTTAGAAGATGTAGAATCTAGTAGGACGGATTCGATTCTTTGAGATTCGTTTTCTGCTTGATCGTCTGAATCATGAGCCATGAAAAAGTCGTCATCATCCTCATCAAAATCAAACTCAGACATGGTTGGGATGTCTGGAAAATAGTATTTAATGTTATCAACCTTTGCTGAATAATTTTGTTATAATTATGATTATCTTATTTTCTTTGATCGAAAATTTATGATTCTGTAGCGCTTCTGAAATCATGAACAAATTAAGCCATTACTTTCTATTGTTTTTACCAAAATGAAAAAAAAAAATAAATAAAAAAAATATTGTGTACAAAAGTACTTAAAGCTAAAAATTCATTTTACTTCAACATTAGCTCTATCTATACACAACAAAACTGTATCCTAAACGTTCCTTCCCAAAGTTTACTTAAAAATCGCAGCAAAACTCGGTCTTTGGTTTCCTTTATATATTCTTCCCCAATTATGCATACAACCCACTAAAAAAACCACCATCGTAATACTAAAACACAGAACCTGTCCTATTGTAATGGCAAAATGAAGAAATAACTTGACTCGTCATTGTAAAAACTGTGGCGTTCTCCGAGGGACTTGGCACCGCGTCATTTTTAATTTGAGACATGTAAGATTGATAAGAACAATACGTTTTAAGAATTTTCCAGTCTGTCAACTCTTAAACTTGAAAAATTAATTGCATAGCATAGACAACTATAGACCACTTGTCAATACCCTCGAGGATAAATCACACACAAACATGCTTCGTTCAAAAGTAACTAAGAGTTTCAATTTCAAGTTAGTTCCTTATTTTTCTCAACAGTTGGCCAAACGACAAATTCATTTATCTACCAAGTTAATCCATAACGATGACAAGGATAATAGAGTTACTGATGTCGCACCACCGATCAATGTTACCACTACATTCCGTTACGATCCCAATGATTTAATCCCATGGTCTGAAAGAGAAAACCTGGATTTCATGGATAAGAAACCAATCTATTCACGTCTGGGACATCCCAACTCAACAAGATTAGAATCTATATTTTCAGACATCTTGAAAGGGCATGCCGTCGTGTACTCTTCAGGGGTAGGTGCATTTTTCGCTGCCATGGTGCACTATAACCCCAAGAGATTATTTATTGGTCAAAGTTACCATGGTTGTCATGCCATCGCTGATATTTTGACGAGAAATTATGGAGTCAAGCAGTATTCACTAGATGATATCGAAAAATATTCTCAAAAGGGCGATATAGTTCACTTAGAATCTCCAGTGAACCCATTCGGTACCTCTTATGATATCCAATCATTTGCCAAGAGAGCTCATGCTAAGGGAGCCTTATTATGTGTGGATTCCACTTTTGCACCACCTCCACTGCAAGACGCTTGGGAATTTGGTGCTGATATTGTTATGCATTCTGCCACTAAATATTTTGGTGGCCACTCTGACTTGTTAAGTGGTGTTCTTGTCGTTAAGGATGAGGGTGTCGCAAGGCAATTGAGAGAGGACAGAATTTATTTGGGAACTAACGTAGCTAATTTGGAAAGTTACCTACTGTTACGATCCTTGAGAACTTACAAAATGAGAATTGAAAGACAATCCGAAAATGCTACCAAGGTGGTTAAATTTTTAAATGACAATAAAAGTAGATTTAGTAATGTACTGGATAAAATTTATCATTCTTCTCTTCAAACTGAACCTTTTGTGAAGAAACAATTGAAAGGTGGGTACGATCCTGTCTTTTCAATAACTTTAAAAACTAAAGAGCAATGCAAAAGATTCCCATTATTATTAAAATACTTCCACCATGCTACTTCTCTAGGTGGTATCGAATCATTAGTGGAATGGAGAGCCATGACAGATCCATACATCGATCAAACATTAATTCGATTCTCAATTGGATGTGAAGATGCTGATGATTTGATTGATGATGTAACAAACGCTTTGGAGAAATTACAAACAACTCATTGAGGACGATGATTTGTATTTGTATAGATCATATAATTAATAAAGTTTCAATTGAATACCTCCCATGTATAAGAGTCCAATTTTATTTAGCTATTTTACCCGGATGAAAGATAGCAGCTGTTCGAAACATCTGGGAGGTCTTTTTCATAAAAACAAGCAAACGATTTGTTTACTTGATATTAATTGATCCCTTTTCGAAGAACATATCAATTGATAATCAGATCCGATACTTGATTACCAACTCGCTCATTGATACTCCTCATCATTTGTTTCTATTTTATTCAGAATAGTAGGCCCAACAATTGTAAGAACATGAAAAACGCAATGGGTTCGAAACCAAAGAGAGGGAAAGATAAATCAAAAAATATTCAAGATCAAGACCATGGTGTAATTGAGAGCCCAGAGGATGAAGTCATGGGTATTTCTAACGACATTGCCAAAATGCTAAGATCAGTCAATGTTGTTGACCCACAGGCGTCGCAATTGGATGCTATCACCACGAGAAGGGAAAGACCAAGAAGAGCTGCCTCTAAGAAGGCACAGAACACTTTGACACAGCTGAGTTTGGCTGCGTTAGATCATGTAAATGAACATATTAGGAATGATGATGATGATGATGAGGCTGAGTACAAACTTGAAGGTTTGGAATATTCTGAGGATGAGCATGACAATGAATATAACGTAGGCTTGGGAAATATTACCGTTGAGTTGGAAGAGTACTCAGGTGAAAGTGAAAATGAAACTGTGCAAGTAACGAAAGGTAAGAGAGGGAGACCCAAAGGGAAAACACCTACTAAAAATAAAAAAAGAAAGAAATTACCAGCAATATCAAGATCTCGATCAACCGCATCTGTATCAACTTTGGAGCAAAAAGGAAGAATTGTCAGGGCATTAAAAGATCTATCTGCAGCAAGGGATAAAATTGAAAGGATATATGGGTTAAATCAAGAGAAATTATTAGAACTGGCCAAAGTTAAACAAGGTTTTCAATCCAGTCTGTTTGATTTTCCAAGCGATTTGCTAGAAAAGAATTCACCATATGCAACTAATATTATCACACCATCTTCCAAAAATATAAGTGAAAAAAGATTCCAGACTATGCAACAAACCAAATATAGAGAGATTAACGATGATGAATTATCCGAGTTGTTCAAGTACAGACAAACTGCCATGGAGGTTTCAATGAGCGGTGTGGAAAGTCAATTATTTACTAATCAAAGAATGGATTTCCCAGTATTTCCCTATTATAAAAGAACAGGCTTCGTTTATAACGTAGGTGGGATGGTTACTGATATGGCATGGCTTCCGTCCGAAGAAGGAAATGGGTATCAATTTTTAGCTGTAGCTGTAAGCCAACATTTTGAACCACTTCATCCAAGTTTGCAAATGTTTAATAAAGAAACACATAATGCATGCATTGAAATTTTCCAGTTCAATTCTATCACTATCGAATTTAAAAAACTAACCAGTATTATTCATACTTTCGGGGAAATATGGAACTTACAATGGCATGATGGATACGACACAGTGAAGGATGATGATATATTAGGGTTACTAACATTTGTTTGTCAGGGTGGTTCTGTCAAGTTTTTACAGATACCGCATTGTAATATTAACAATCCAACTACCTTACTAAGATATTGTGAGGAACCGTCCTTATCTGTTGAACTAGGTTGTAATTCAGTAACGTGCTTTGATTTTACTTCTTCTGAAACTATTGTTTGCGGTTTTAAAAATGGATACATAGCAGAACTTTCCATATTTGATAGTAAAGCGCCATCCTATTACGAACGAATACATGACTCGTACATCATTTCTATCAAGGCAGCATTCTCTGAGTTCGAAAATTTGGTAATTAGTACCATTTCAGTAGACGGTTACTTTAATGTGTTTGATCCAAAAGATATTTTCACAACAATGACGACTGTAAATAGATTTCGTGGGAGCAATCTAGCTCCTTTAGCTTACTCTTCACAACTATACTCGTTGGTATTTACTGACGGTGCTGATTCCCTTAGGGCTATAGTACCCAGAGCCTTATTTGGTATCCATCCAGTCTGCTCACATGAAAGCACGATCGGTAATATTGCCCTGTCAAAGTTACACCCAATGATATTAAGTGGGGCCTCTGACGGTTCAATATTTATTGATAATCTAGCAAGAAGACTACTGACTACATCCAAGAGTATCTCAAAATCACTAAAATCATTAAGACTTTGGAAATGGGAGTATGATAAAAGTTTAAACAAATATATTCTGGATTACAACTACAGAGTACATTCTTCTAATTCTACAGCACCAAGCAAAGTACGTATTGACGCGCATGGTGTTAATATTTCTTGCATAAAGTGGAATGAAAATAGAGCAGCAGGTAAAATTTACTCATTTACTAACAGCGTAGGCTTATTGACAATTGAACATTTAGGCAATGAACAGAAATAGTTTACATATACAAATACATATTTTTATTTCAAATAAATTTCAAATAAATTTCAAATGCCAGGTTACTTCTCTAGTATTTTGGAATGGATGGATCAATCTCATCAATATATTTAAAAAACCCACCTTTTACATCTTTAACGTTGGTAATCTTAAATTCATCCTTTAAGAGTCTTGTAGCCAACTGAGAATCATTACCATATCGACAAAGTACGATAACTTCACTATCCTGTTTAATAATAGGTATTTCCTCTTGAAGTTTTGACAGGGATCCTTCCATGCTTCTCAATTTCTTAACTGGGATATTAAAAGTGTTCGCAAAATGAGAAATCGAGTAATGCTGCTCCGGTCTTACATCTAACAATATAAGTTCGCCAGAATTGTCATTATTCCTGTATTCTTCAAAATCTTGAACACTCATTCGCTCGTCAGGATTGCAGACGTTGTAATTTCTTGAACCACAGAATAACTCATAATTTATGGAATTAGATTCAATTTTTTCTCTAGTAATGGTACGACGATCACCGCATGTAATACATTTCTCCTGTCTTCCTCTCATCTTAAATGTACGCAGTGTCTGCGATGGGAATCCAGAGTAAATCATCAAAAAAGGCTGAAACTTTTCCTTGGTGTAGACTTTTGTTAGAACCTTAATAGTTTCGACAGCCATCATGACACCAACCAACCCAATACATGGTCCAATAACACCACCTTCTGAACAAGAAGAGACAGAGTTTGGGGGAGGTGGTATGGGAAAGAAACATCTATAACATGGTCCCTCATTTTCGAAGTTCAATATCGTTAATTGACCTTCAGTTCCAACACCTGAAGCAGAAACAATGGGGATACCTACATTCACAGCGACATCATTTATTAGATATCTTGTCAATGGTGTATCAGTACAATCTAGGACACAGTCATATTTTTCAAATATTTCGAATGCATTACTATTATCTAATCGAATAGGATATGTCACGACATCCACATGAGGATTTAAGTTATTCAACGCCCCCTTTGCTGATTCACATTTCAACATACCAACCTTGGTAGAATCGTGTAATATTTGTCTATGTAAGTTTGAAGTATCGACAATATCATTATCTACAATCCCAATGGTTCCAATACCTACGCCTGCTAGATAAAGCAAAGCAGGACATCCTAGTCCACCTGCACCAATGACTAATATTTTAGCATTTTTCAATTTTAGCTGTGCATCTAAACCTCCAAAAGCATCTACTATCATCTGCCTCCCATATCTTCTGTACTCCTCTAATGATAGAGGATATTTAGTTTTAGATCCTTCGTTACCCTTTGTTGCTAGCTGCTTTCTCAGAGCCGCATTTTCCAATTTTAAAGCTGCTAACTCTGCTCTTAATTCCAGATCTACACCAGGCATGATTTATCTTGTGTATTAGTAGAGTTTCTAATGTGCTACTCAGACATTATTCTTGATGAGTAATACGATGAGTTTGGTAGTCCTTTTTATAAGGTCTTACAACTATAATACAACAATTACGTAATCTGATGCAATGCGGTAAAATTTTTCAATTTTTTGAAAATTAGAGATGAGCTCTTATCAATGTTGTATATAACAAAACTATCATTATAGAAAGAATATATCAAAAAGAATGAACTGAAAAATATCATATTATAAATTGAAGATGGTACAAGCAATAAAATTAAGTGAACTAGCCAACAGAAAGAGACATAATTCCGAAAACGAAGAATCCGAATCTGAAATTGACATCAGTAGCACAGATTCTGAAACTGAAAATGTCGCCAAGAACGTAGATTCAGATCCAGAAGAAATTGTTAATATAGACTTTGATTTTTACAATGGGAATGCAGACATTGATTTTCATGCTTTGAAAAATTTATCCCGTCAATTATTTGGCCCACAAGAGAGTAATAGAATCCAACTGAGTAGTCTAGCTGATTTGATATTAAAGTCTCCTACTACTACCATTAAAACTGATGGTACTGAATCTGACCCATATTGCTTTCTTTCGTTTATTGATTACAAAGAAAATAAAGATAGCGATTATGCCAAATATTTGAAGAAGGTGGATTCTAGACTAGCAACTTTTTTACAAACTATAGACAGCGCATCTAATAAAACATGTGCACTATTAATGAGTGAAAGACTAATTAACATGCCACCTGAAGTGGTTCCACCATTATACAAGATCACTTTGGAAGATGTAACTAATGCGCTAGGTGATGACAAACATTATGATTTCTATGTTCTTGTTAGTAGGAAATATGAAGTCAATTTCGACATGGACAATGATGATGAGAACGGCAAAGATAGAACTATTAGTACAGATAGATCTAAGAAGAGAGTAAAATCAGATGAGATTGATTTTTTTCATGAGGAAGATAGATTTTTTGAAAAACATTCAAAGATTCATTTTGAATCTGATGCAAGAAAGGGTATAATTAGTTCATACATGGTCTTAGATCACGTAGGACTTATGAGCGGTATTGAAGAGTTGGAGCAAGAAATTTCCACTTGGTAAATATAAACATTAACATGTACATTTATATACATAATTTGGTATATTATAAAAGATTTTGCGACACCAGATCGTGTCAGGTGATATGCGGACGCTTCGTCCTGAAGATGAAATTAACACCAATTGAAAGTTAGTGAAAACACGAAGATCAATGGGTATTGCAGTACTTTTTATGCAATTAAAAAAGAGTAAACCGTATTAAGAATCTACTATCTTATCTGGTATATCAGAGTTACTAGACACACAAGTCTTTTACAATTCTTCCCAGTGTTATATTCTGTTTTTGGCGCTGAAAAAACCTCGCATCCTCATCTCTCTCTTAGTTGTTGTCGTCACATAATACGATTGCCTTAACTGAAATACATCAACTTCAGCGAACAAGTGATGGAAAATAATTCACGAACGTTACCAGATCCCAAGTGGAGGTCAATTGATAGTAATGACCCAAATATCAACGATTTAATAAGCCACCGAAATAGGAAAGTCGCAGAATTATATTGTATGTCAAGGTTGAGTGACCTTTTGAAGATCAACGACTCTAAACTTCTAAAATCTAAAATTGAGAATTTCATATCTATGAATGACATTAGAAAGGGAAAAAGGCTTCAGAAAGATTGTCTTCCGAATGTTCCATATTTGAGAACTAAATCGCTGCCGATACGGAATAAAAGTGCAAGTAAAATTGCAGTTGATATAACCAAACAGCGGATCATACCAACTTTTAATATCGAGGGAAGTCGATCAGAGCCCCCTCCACTTTTAAAAGAAGAACTCGCTAATAATGAAACAGAGGAAAATGAAACACGACATTTAAAGAGACCACTTGATGATGAAAATAGATTAGAAGTCAAATCACCAGAAAAGAGATCAAAATCTGGTAGTCAAGAGACTATAACCTATAACAGACTATTACCAATCCAATTGACTAAACAGAATGAACAGACAAACCCTGTATTTTATCCAGGTGTTAATATTTTACCTCCAAAAGCGACACCTGTGGACCATGGACCTGAGATAGCTAATCCTTTGTTAGAAATGTTAAGGAAGGAAAATGTTGAAGAAGTTAACTATTACAACAGAAACAATATAAATAAACGAGATTACTTCTATCTTTTGATGAATGAAACCATTCCATCCAAGATCCCACAAGCGTTTCCATTAGCTGAACTAAAATATATGGCTCAAACTTTACCGCTAGTAAATTTAATACCACGTGCACATAAGACATTAACAACAGAAATTATAAACAATGCCCTAAATGAATCAAGAATTACCGTGGTGGCATCTAGAATTGAAGAATTGAGACGACTGGGTCTCTGGTCATTAAGGCAACCAAAAAAGTTTGTTGATCCGTGGATTACATCTAAATCTCATCATGGAACATTTTTACAGGAAGCTAAATGGATGCAAAATGATTTTAAAGAAGGTAGGAAATATAAGATTGCCGTATGTATAACAATGGCCCAATCCATTTTGGATTATTGGACATACGGAAAAGTATGTTGTATACAAAGGAAACCGATTATTCACTTATCAGAGCAATCTGCTAAGGCTGAGCTCGACTCTACGCAAAATGAACAGGATCAAATCAATCAGGGAAATAATGTCAGTTCACAGCTAAGTGATATACCCATTTATACCAACGAATCGTTGACCAGCACGTTAGAAAAGACCGAGAAGAATATTGAAAACAGCATGAATCATTCTGACCAATTTGCTAATGGTGAAGATAATGACAAAGATTTGAAACTGGAAATCGGAAAAGAAAATATAAACTGCATCGACACACCTCTACTGTTAAAGAAGACAGATTCTACGGAAGAAATTCCTTTTACTAAGAATTTACTTGTAGCTACTACAGAAGAACCTGAAGAGCATTTGATATCTCATAACATATATCCCTTCAAATTGATCCTAAATGAAAACGATCTTTCCAGATTAGAAAATACTCTTGTTGGGGATTTACCACTTTACACAGGACTAAACTCAGAAAACAAAGAAAAGAATGAGATTAACACCTTAGAATTTGCACCTATTTCTAAGGCAATTATTTCTTTGGATGATGATCATTATATCAAACTAGTCGAGAAACAACTTGTTGATGAAGAGCAATCAATAGTACAATTGAGCAAAAGAAGAGGAATGTTCTACGGCAACAGAAGAAGTCACTATTTGAGACCACCACCTGTCCCGTCCCTAAGATATTTACAGAGCAGAACACCGACTATATGGCTACCTGATGATGATAAAGAATTAGTGAAGAACATTAATGCATATGGCTATAATTGGGAGTTAATCGCGGCACATATGTTACACAAACCAAATAAATCTTACCTTTCTAATATGGAGAGAAGAACTCCATGGCAATGTTTTGAGAGATTTGTTCAATTAAATGAAAGATTAAACTTCAACGATTTAAAAGGTCCTCGTGCACATACAGCTCAACAATGGTTAATGGAAGCTCATAAATTCCAACAAAGACAGAATAGAAGAATTTCACCTCTTGGGGTTGGGATTGAATCTATACAAAGGGGTCATAGAAGATTACGCTGGGCTAGTATGTTCGAAGCTATGAGAAAATGTATTAAGAAAAGGGAAAATGCTCCAAGGCCAAATCCTACACAACCTAGAAAACCCTTGGATATTAAGAACATGAAAGTTCCAAGCCCAGCAGAGATGTCTGAATTAAAAGCCCAACGGGACGAAGCTTTACGTAGAGATATACAATTGAGAAGGAATGCAAAAAATAGAATAGAACACAAACAATTGCAAAGCAATCAACAAGGTATGCGTGGTACATCACGTAACAGTCAATCTAGTAGTTCACAAAATTTAGGAAATGGTAATAATAGTAATGGAAACCAAGTTCCACTAAGTGCCTCTAAACTTAGAACTTCAGCACCCGGATCCTCGACTCAAAAGGTCTATACAGAGAGAGAAATTATTGAAAGCTATTCTAGAAAGATAATGTCTCAAAAACCTGGAATGCCAGTAGAAGCCGCTCTAAAAGCAGCTGAAAACTATTACAGAAACTTAAAAGAACAGCGACAAAAACAATTGGCAAGAGCTTCAACATCACAAGTTGTAACAGGAAGTAACAACTCTAATAATAATGGTACCGTTGCGACTAACAATAATTTGGCGTCCAAAATCAAATCTCCAACGCCACAAGAAATTCTGGAAAGATCTCAGAAGCAATAGAATTTTCACCCAAATGTAACTTTCAAATTACCTGCATGATTAATATTTAGCATATACATTTTATTAACATTTAATACACAAGACACTGCATATATCTAGCTGAAAGCAGATTCCTATATATTACTTGTGTTTTCCTAAGAAATGAGTATGTTAAAAGATACGATAGTTTATCTATTATTGTAGATACAGATCTATTTTATAAAAGAAATTTACAATGGCCTAACACCTTTTTTCTTCTAATGTTTATACAATTTATCAAACCTTTGGCAATACGAATACCGCAGTTTCTTGTTCATCATTATTATTTATATTATATTGAACCTTCCATTTAACTTTCAATGCTTTCGTAGCAGAAACATATGCATTATTTATTGATGCTTCTTGTGTTATACCAGATGATTCAAATGGAGCAAGCAAATCCTTTGATTGCGGTTCTAAGTTTAAAGTCATGGACTTTGGAACAGCAATTGCAAATGTTAAACCTGAAATATTTACACTAGTCAAATTGGAAATAAATGTTTCCAATTTGATAGACGAATCAGATTCTCTAGTTATTTCAAACTCAATTTTCAATGAGTTAGATTGATTCACAAGGACTCTTTTGTTTGTGTTTGATCTTAGTGGCTGCGGAGCTTGAGACGACTTAGGACTCGACATATTTTCTAACATATTAAATGAATCATTGCCCTTTGAGGCTGCTGATGATGACACAGTTTGTGATGCAGACTTATTTTCAAATATATCCATTAGGTCACCTTGAGTGCTGATGCTAGTAGTTGGTGGTGCTGTGCTACCTAGAGAGATGCTACCTCCCAAACCAAAGTTTTGAGCTGGAGCTGGAGATGTAATAGTCAAATCATTCAGATCACCTAACAAATCATTTACTTGACTGTTATCATTGGTAGTTGGGGCATTACCAGTGAATGGCTGTGATACAGAAGTTGGTGTGTCATCATCAAAATCTAATAGATTAATCTCGTTAGCTAAGGCACCTCCATTGGATTCTGCTAAATTTGCCATGGCATCTGGATGAATCTGAGAAGCCGCACTGGCATTACCAATTTTCAGCAAGTTGTACTTCTCCAAAATTTGGTTCACGGTATCGTTAAATTTAAGTAAATCTTGCACCAAAACACCATCTTCATGTTCCTCTTCAATAATTTTTTGAAATTTTGGTTGGGCACCTTTCAAAGCACCGTATAATTCTTCGACAGTTTCATTTTGGATATCTGGTTCATTAGAAGAGGACAACATTTCATTCAGCAAATCAGCTTTACGTTTCAATTTATTTAATTCTGTAATAATCTTTTGTTTAGCTTGCTTGGCATTGTCCTCTTTAAACCCTGCCATGACTTTCATCAATTTGTTAGCTTCCCGTAAATCTTCTGGTTTACCACGTCTAATTAGTTCTTCTAATTTGGCAGCTTGAGCGATTTCTTGTTCCTTTTGAATTTCACTCTGGGTCTTTAAAGTCTCAGTTTCCCTCATAACTGCCAAATTCTCCTCGTGTATCTTTGGAAAGGAATAGCCTTTATACTTTAATAACCTTCTCATATCTCTAATATACCCTAAATCATCTTTATAACTTGAATGCTTGCAAATAGTTTGATACCATTCTTCAATGGCCGTCAAGATTAATCTATGAACCTTAGAATATCTCATTGGTGGATGCTCAGGGAATCTTTTTACCAATTCATTCAAGAATTCCTTTCTTGAAATCTGTAAATGGAATGGGTAACCACAGTTTTTGACCAAAACATCTAATAAAGATAAAGCGAAAATTGCAGTATGAGTATCTCTGTTGTTTATCAACTTAACAATGGCAATAGCAGAATCTCTTGGAGCAGCACCTTGCTTTTCATTAATGTAGTCTGCTACATCCAGATTCAATGCCAAATCTGGTTCAGGTAATGACATTCTACAAGCTCTCTGGATCTTCCTTATCAACGGATTAGATGGACTCTGCGTCCTTCTGACAGAAGTATCTGACAAATATATTCCACTTGACATATTGATACTCAATTAGTCTTTATATTTTGAGTTTAACTATCCACTTAACTCTTATCTGATCTTGACAATTCTTCTTTTTCTACGAAGTAGGTCTCCTTTAAATTTCATTTCGAATTTCAAAATTCTTGAAGCGTTATAGTTCGCGATTTCGGGTAACAAATTACATGACAAGTCCCTGCTGATACAACAAGAACTTCCTTTACTCTTGTAGTATATTCAGCTGAATAGCACATTAAGAGATCCTTAGGATGTCAAATGCGGGAAGTGGTGAGATAAATACAAGTCCAGAATCAGATCCGTTGGGAATTGATAAGTTAAGTGTTGATTACAACTACTTAATGTATAAGATACATGATTATGTGGAATGTATTCAATTGCAAACCACTGGATTGTGTCAAAGACAAAATGACATTGTTACTAATGATATAATTAAAAACATCATAGATAAGAATATCGTAGAATTCAAACGGTTGTTGGAGTGTTGCGAAGAATTGGAAAATCATTTCGATATGCTAGATCAAATAGCAATTATTACCGAAACTTTCGATAAAAGGGTTTCTAATATCATCGCAAATTATAAACAGGTTAGAAAGAGATAAGTCTATTAAGAGAATGAATATAAACCGGATTAGATAATTTAAATATTACAATAATATATTTAGAAAAGGACTCTATCATAAATCACCATGTTTGTCGGTCATCATTAAGCATTATTTTTCTCTCTAGATAATGCTTCCTCTTATGATTCCATCTATGTCGGTTAGCAGTAAGCTTCATCCGTACACTTGCCAAAACTAGCAGTGCGACAGTCTTGAATTTGAGTCTTCGCACAGATGAAGTATATTCGTTGTATGGATTCCAGGTACCTCTGTAACTATTCAGTTCTATATCATCCTTCACTTTCATGTAATTTAATCTATCATTATGGGCGATTCTTTTCAACACCATATTTAAATAATCTACCTGAACCTTTAAATCGTTGGTTTGTTGAACTTCCATATTAAATTTTAGTTTGTAATAATCAATCTTATCTTCTGAAATGGATGTTTGATCAGGATTACTGATAAAAGAGGCTGTCTGATTTTGATCTTGTAAACGACGTTCTAATGCAATATTTTCATGTTCTAAATCGGTTATCCTATTCAGTAGCTTTCGCTGCATGGTTTGATATCTTTCCGATAATAATGCCAAATTCTGGGGATCCACATGTGGAGTTTCAGATTCCTCCCTTGACCGTTTAAATTCACTGAATTCCTTAGTAAGATAGTTCAAGTTAGAAACTGTACTTTTCAATGTTTCTTTATAAGCATCTTTCGATTTGGACAATCTTCTAATTTCATCTTTCAACTTTTCTTTATTCAGTTGCATTTCCTCAAGCTTATTTAAAAGATCTTTATTCTCTTCCAACCCTTTCAAAAATTGATTTTTTAACGTTTGGTCGCTATTATTCTGCTGATTCACAATACCAGTATTTTCCTCAAAGAGCTTATTATATTTATTTATCCAACCATCAACTTCTTTGTTCTTAGTTGCCTTCAAAATATCCATTTCTTCCTTCAGATCCTCCAGTGCTAACTGCACGTGAGACTTTTCCTTTTTGAGTAGCCTCACCTGTTCAGTTAAATCATCTAATTGCGAAGAGTATGAAATCTTTAGCTCTTTAATTCGAAACTTAGTTTCTTTAGCGTGTTCTTCTTGTTGAACGCCTAATTTGAAGTTTACATCGTTAAGTTTTGCTTTTAATTCTCTAATCTCTTTGGATTTTTGCTGTAATAACTTTTCGTACTTTGTTAACTCATCACTCTTATTATTTATAGTAGTTTCAAACTGTCTAATCTGATTCCTTGCAGCAGTTAATTCAACTTTATTTTCTTCCAATAGTTCCTTCTGGTATTGAGTTTCTTCTTCTGTTTCAACTCGTAACGTATTAACGGCATCCTCAAAATGCAGTTCCTTTTTCTTGATCGTATCATTTAACTCTTTAATAGTTTTCGATAATTCATTGACTTGCTTTTTAAGCCCTTTGTTAACCTTTTCTAGCTCATCAATACGAAGCGAACTTTGAGATAGTTGATTCAAATTATCCTTATTAATAGCTGTTAAGCTGTTAAACTCTGATTGTGACTTCTCATATTGCTTTTGAATGCGGTCATATTGTTCTTTATCAGTCTCTCCATTTTCTTTTGCCTTTTCTAATATTGAAAGTTGATCCGCTAGGATTTTATTCTTGGCTTTTTCTTCTTTATACTTTTCTTGATGACATTTTAAATCTTTCTGAATTTCCTGTAGTGTTTCATTGCTATCCAATAAATCACTATTTAGATTTTGTAGTTGTTCTGTTAAACTTGCAATTTGAGCTTTCTGCTCTTTTAAAAGATCTAAATTATCAACTTGATTGTTGGAGGCCAGTTGTTCTTTCATTTGCTCTTGGAGCGTAGTGAAATCATACTTAACTATTTCCAGTTTTTCCTTGAGATCTTTAGAGTTTTTTTCTAATTCCATGTTCAATTTTTCCCAAGTTGAACAATTATCCTGCAGCTTCTTGATTTCGGATTGTTGAGTCTCAATTTCGTGCATTAAAGTTTCAATTCGTAACTTATTATCTGTGTCATTTCCTCCTTTTTTCCTAACTTGTTCTTGAAGATCGTCAATCTGATCTCTAAGTTTATTCAAAGCATCATCCTTTTCCACTACAAGTCCTTCCAATTCATTATGCTCCCTGTTCATTTTAATTTTTTCAGTTTCATGCACATCTTTCATATGTTGTAGCTCTGCTTCTTTATCGCGTAACTTATCAGACAGTGTTTTGACACGGCTATTAAGTGTAGCCAATTCTGACTCGGTATTTTCAAGCTTTTTTAACAACTCTTTCTGTTCGTTGAGAGACGATTCACGATTCTCTTCATCTCTTTGATCCTCCTCTGCTAAGTTTAAATCATCATATCTTGATTTTAATGCTTGGAATTCTTTATTTAAGTTAGCACATTTATATTTCCATTTATTGACCTCCTCAATTAAATCTATGCTTTTTGCCAAGTTGACATCACTGCCATTAAATAAAGAATAAAAGGATTTAATCTTCATCCTCAAAATATAATTTTCTTTGGTTAATGTGCTAAGTTCCGATTGTTGTTGCTTTAAAGGTTTCGAATGCATGATATTTTCATTAAGTTCGACAATCAAATTCCTCTTAGAGTCATTTTCCTCAGATGATTGAGGGATCTTAGGTAACGTGATATCAAATTCAGAAGTATCTTCATTTTCTTCCTCATTTAATATTGCCAATGAGCCTACGGTATCATTGACGCTAATGCGGCGACGTTTCTTTGGTGGTGCATTATCATCCTCATCCTCTGAAATGTTTGTATCTTCATGTTGATTTCTAAATGCCGTCGGTGATAATCCCGGATCATTAGGTATTGTTTCGTTTGAAGATTGATTTAGTTTATCATATCCAATTGGTGTGAATTCAAGCTTCTTCGCTTCTACTCTTCCATTTAGGTTGGACATTATACGACTTTGAAACGATGGCAGAATGTCTGGTTTTGGGAAAAAAGACAACACCTAAACTTAATAACTTGTCACTCCAAGGATATAAATGGCCTAGTGATTGAGATGAGACTATATTCCCTTTTTGGTTTTCTTTTATCTGTAATCTTAGATGAGATTCACAAAACAAAGAAAATCATTGTTGATATGTTCCCTTCGACGCGACGCGTAGATATAAAATAGTGGTAAGTTCATTCAGTATATATAATAATAAATACATTTTCTATCTTTCTAGTCTATACATGCCATCTGCCTCTAACTCATAAATTCTTAACATCTTCTACAAAGTGGTTCAATGCCCTTAGGGCAGCACCGGAACGTATGCTTTCTTCTGCCTTGGCGACACCTTCCTTCCAATTCTTTGTACCTTCACTTAGACAGTACAAGACAGCGGTATTCAGTAATATGTAATCATAAATAGGATTATCATCACCCAGGCGATATTTTCCTGATAGAATTTCGTCTCTCAGTATTAGTGCGTTTTCCTTAGGTCCAAGTGATGCGCATTCTGACAAGGGATGTTCTCTAATACCAAACATGGAAGGTTCCAATTCGAAAGAAACAATCGAATCCCTGTTCTCGTTACTATTCACATGCCAAACAGTAGTTTTCCCCACGGGAGATACTTCATCTAATCCAACTTGACCCCAAACAATAAATGTTTCGCTATCAGGGTATACCAACGATGCGGCCAAAGCATACTCTGGTGCTAATTCATGAGAATAAACTCCTAGGACTCTCTTATTTACGGGGCTCACAGGATGTAACAGTGGACCCAAAACGTTAAAAATGGTTGGAATACCTAACAACTTCCTGATTAAAGCCACTCGTCCCATCCCATTATGGAAAAGAGGAGCTAACAAAAATAAGAAGTCGTTATTTCTCCACAATTCAGTGACAGTCAACGAAGTAACCTTAGCCGAATCACAACCGAGAACATTCATTAAATCACCTGCACCACTGTTTGATGTGGAAGCCTTTCCACCATGTTTACACACTTTAATTCCTGGAATCCCTGAAGCAACAATGGCAGCAGAAGTAGATACGTTGAAAGTATTTTGTCCGTCACCACCTGTCCCTACAATGTCCAGAACTGTTTCAGTTTCAGGGTCGCATATATCCTTCTTGTCAATAGTCACCATATCTGAGAATTCTAAGACAGCTTTAGCAGCTTTAGCGATGTAAGCAGCTTTATGATCTAACCCAGTAGTTCTCAAAGATGTAAGGAAGGATGCAATCTTAACATACCCAGAAAGAAATTCAAGATCAACTTCATCTTCAGTTTGGGTGTCCTTAGTAGCATGAATTATATCCATTATAAGTAAGATAGCGTGATAAAGATCAGTTGGTGTCAAAGTTGGTGGGGACACCAACAGTTTTTTGGTATATTTCACCAATTCTTTTTCACACATGTTCAAAACAGTTGTCGATATATCCTCAAGTCAGATAACACCCTTTTTGTTATTGCAATGGTTCTAAACTCTTTTGTTCTTTCAAGAAGTTTGCTCAGTGATTCTTATTTTTTCAGTTTTTTCAGCAGCGTATTGAAGAGTCACCGCTTGCTTGCTTGCTCTATCAGACGATTACATATTTCTGAGTGGAAACAACAGATAAGGAAAGTTATAGAATTAATAGTGACATTATATAGAAGTACATAAATCGTCTACTCTAACTCTGTTAAATATCTTTCGGCATCCAAAGCTGCCATACAACCGGAACCGGCAGATGTGATAGCTTGTCTATATCTGGCGTCTTGAACATCACCAGCAGCAAAGAAACCGGGTACGGAAGTTAAAGAGGAACCTGGAACCGTTTTGATATAACCTGCAGCATCACAATCAACTTGACCTGCAACAATGCTAGTGGCTGGAGTGTGACCAACGGCGTAGAACAACCCATTAACGGGTAAATCACTTTCTTCATTAGTTTTAACGTTTTTAATTTTTAAAGAGTTCAAAAATTTACCATCCCCATTAGCCTCCAAAGTGACTGTGTTGAAAAGAATTTCAATCTTTTCATTCTTCTCAGCACGTCTTTGCATAATAGTAGAGGCACGTAAATGATCTTTTCTAACAATCATGTAGACTTTAGAACCATACTTGGTTAAGAACTGAGCTTCTTCACAAGCAGAATCACCACCACCAATAACAGCTAATGGTTTGTTTCTAAAGATTGGCACAGCACCATCACAGACAGCACATGCAGAAATACCTTGCTGCCAATAAGTTTCCTCACCTGGTAGATGCAATCTCTTAGCTGAAGCACCAGTAGCTAAGACAATAGCATCAGTGGTAATTGGTGGTTCGTCTTCATTTAGTTCAGTCCATAATTTAAATGGTTTAGATGATAAATCCACTTTTGAGATAGTTTCAGTAATGATATCGGTACCGAACCTGACAGATTGAGCTCTCATTCTATCCATTAATTCAGAACCAGTTAATCCATCTGGAAAACCTGGAAAATTTTCAATTTCAGTAGTGGTAGTCAATTGTCCTCCAGCAGCAATACCGTTGGCCATCATACCTTCGTATAATGTTGGTTTAATTTCTGCTCTAGCTAGGTAGATGGCGGCGGTGTGAGCAGCGGGACCAGAACCGATGATAGTTACTTTGTTGTGCACCATATCTATTGAGTATTTTTATCTCGAGGAAGTTAGTGGCTATAATTTTCAAAGAGGGGAAGATCCTTGAGAGTTATGGAATACGTTGCTGCTCTTTTATAAATTTTTCATGTTTCGAAGCTTCTCCGAGGGGAAAAATGTGGATGAAAGCGAATAAATAGTCATGATGAGATCTCTAGAATATGGGATATTGCGTATGCTATATAAATGCTATGGAAAAAAAGTAGAGCGATAATTACGATGATAGTATCATTCATACCAGTAGTGCAGTTTGTTCGTCGGGTTCCCTCACACGATCATTATCAGATTCGTTTAAGATCTCTCTTTCTAACTCTCTCCATTTTAAATCTTCTGCATATAAAACGTAGTATTGATAGAAATATATGAGATCAAAGGCAATTGTACCAGCACTTCCAAAAATGAATGGTAATTCATTGATAACAAACGCCATCTTATCATCTGTGTTTAAAAAATTGCAACTAGTGAAAATACTAGCATTATAAGTTATATTTCCTAATAATGTAGTGGCAAATAGGAAAGGTGATATACCGTCAGTAGACTTTCTCTTGTAATTTTTATATAGTTGCGGAATTCTTGCTCCCACATAGAAGCATGCACCTGCCCATGATAGCAGGGTTCCAATTTGTGTATTAGTTAAATGACTATTATTTCCAGGTATTATCGGCACTGGTGATTGTAAGTAAATAACTTTCGCATTTGCAATATTAACAGAATTAGCGATCGTAATGGCACTTATCAGCGCTGCCCTAGTATGACTACTATTTCTACTCCTTACTACATCTAACGAATCTGGGGTTAATTCTTGGTTCACTCCAACGCTGTCGTCTAACACTCCACTCATAGTTTCCAATACCGGTTTCGGTTCGTGACCCGTTGTAGCTAGTCGATTCTTATGGAGTATACCGTAGTAATAATATTGTCCACAAACAAACATATCATTTATTAAGAAATATATAGCGAGAATAATTTGGAACATTAACTGGTTGGTTAATATGGCCCCCGTTAACGATGTAATATCTCCGCACAGCCAAGCTAGCAAAAACCAGGGTGATAATCCAACAACGGTCTTATCATGATATGTTTCTAAAATTTGAGGTAATAAAGATATGAAGGAACTGAAAAAGGAGATAGATCCATTAACGTTGGATACTATGCTCCATATAGATTGAAAACACTGCATGCGTGGTCTATTCTGCCACTTTTACTATGCCCTTACCGCTTATCTAACCAATATCATCCTGATAATGCGTGCTAATTATCTGCGCTTACCTTAAAAATAAAATTTACTGTCAGGGCAACAACAAGAAACTCAAAATGCTCATGTGTTATGCAAGTTCTATAAAGTGTTCTTATTATATCATTATGTATATCCTATTTAATCTTGTTGTAATAATATGCCCATTCAGTCACCAAGCTTCTGTCATTGTCGTCCGTCTTATTGGTTATTTCAGTGTCGTTATTCATCGCAACGGGAATACGAAATTTGGAATCCTCAATACATTGTAAATATTTCAAGTCGCTAAACCCAAAATGATAGTTGATCAACACGTTAAGAGTTAAAGATAATAATATCTTATCATTAATTATTACTCGTTTATCTCTGTAATACTCCCAATCCTGGTTAACGAACTTTTCCTTCTTTAAAGGAAGTTTATTGAAAGATTGTCCATTGTAAACAACAATAATATCTAGGATCCATAGGAACAAGTTATGATCGACCCTTTCCATTATATTCCACCAAGTTTTACTATTTAAACAACTTTCATTCTTTTCATTGGCAAACTCATCACTTCTTAACCAATAAGCAACTACACTTCTTGGGTTTAATATCCTGGTATCATATTTTTCTTTACAAATATCATTGAAACATGTCATTTGTATTAAATTGACCATTTTCCATACTAGTGCTAAATTATCTGTGAATTGTAATATATGATGGAATAATAATTCATCACCTACCGTTAATCCCGGCTGCGATATAGATTTCAATTGTAACAGTAACATCAAATTATCATTATCTTTCGTATTTTGGCCACTTCGTTTTTCTTTGATCCCATTTTTAATCATTTGTTCAATTTGAAATTCTTTATCTTTTGGGAAATCAATTCGATTTAATAGCGACATTATTTCATCGTATGATTTGATATATTGTGTACTGATTATTTTTTGATCACTTTCTAAGAGTTTCTGATAAATTTCTAAACGGATATCATTTGGTAGTGCAGTCTGCCATATTAATTTTTTTAATTCATTCAAGGATGATTTGGTAATAGTATCGTGTGCTGAGAGACTAGAATATCTTTCCTTATTCCACCTGTCTTTCAATTCATGTTCCTCTTGAGCCTTCTTATATTTCAATTGGTCAACAGATGCGAAACTCATACTTCGAGATATAAGTTTCGCGTGTCTCTTCTCTTCATGACTATCCTTTGGAGGCAACCAACTTGGTCTTGAAGAACTAATAAGATTCATCTTATCTTTAGAAACTAATAATAGATCTTCCATTCCAGAATTACTGGCATGTTTCAGCATTAATGGCAAATGATCTGCTGAAGAATATCTTTGTGCTAATTTATTGTTCCTCATTTTCTCCGAAGTTTGAATATATAAAGATGACAAATCCTTCATGGTTTCTTGAAAATACTGAGTATCTGAGACAGAACTGATGCCTGGAATAGATGTCGGTGGCATAGCTTCGCTAGAAATTCCTAATGAACATGTCATCATTGGCGAAGCTGAGTGGCTACTTTTTTTACTTGAATGAACTAATTTATTATTTGAAACTGTATGATGCTTTTTTTTTGTTGTGATCGATGGTGAATCAGAAGAGGACGAAATAAAGGAACTGGTAGAAAATGATGCAATCGGTATATTCCATATGAAAGATTCATCGAGGTCATTTTCATGATCATTTTTAAAGTCCAAATTCGTTTCACATTGATCATAGTACTTTTCTTTTCTTCTTATCGATTGTCTGATGGAAATATTTTTTTGCTCTTTGCGTAATCTATACCTCTGTGATGGAGTCAAATGAGCCTGAGTTGATAACATATCTGATGTACTATTAGATCTCTCGTATGCGGTACTTGCTGTGAACGTGTTTGCATGTTTTAATGGTGGGTGTACCCCTGATAAATGAAGAAAAGATGTTGACCTATTAATATACTTGTTGTCTGAGGTCATGCCTGGATGCGTATTATTTAAGTCCTTGGAACGCATTGACATTTGAGAATATGAATTGCATCGAGAAACTTCAGAAGTGTTACCACGAAGAGTTGCGTTCCGAGAAATCAATGCAGGAGTTTGATTTATATGGCAACTACTTGTTAAAGTATCCACTGTTGAGAAGTTATCTGCATTAAGATCTATTGCATTATGATCTGCAGTGCTTAGTGAAAGAATACTATATTCGATTTTATCATTTGTTTCGGAGTCCTTGCCAAAGTCAAGGAATTTATGATTATGGATATGATCTTCATTGGATATAGACAACTCTGAATTTGTGTCAGAAGGTTCAGATGAGAACACCTCAGTCGTTCGCGTCGCAATGGAATCCTCCGATATAGGTCTTAGAGCGGTTTTCTCCATGATATTAGAATTTGGAGGATGGAGATCTTTGGATACCTCATTAGATATCTGCTTTAAAAGAATATTATCTCTTTGAAACAACGGATCATTAGATTGCGTATTTTTTCTTTCATCTTGGATAATACTCGGTAGTAGAGTATCACTAGACCTTCTCGACTTTGTCATTAAAAAAGAACTCGTTCCCAATATACTATTTTCAGATGACGCAGACTGGCCTCTATTAATTGATCTTTCTTCCACTTTTGCATTGCTTGTCTCGGGACATAAAACCTCCTCGGTTAATGTAGGCAATTTATTGGATTTCGTTATGATTTCCATAATGTTTATTCTTATACGTGTAGGTGAATACCACTGGCTTCCCTTATTTCTATGCGTAGCTGCAATAGTCAGTTGTTATATGGACCGCTTTCTTGAATAGCTTTTTTTGCAATGATGAATGCAACACCTTATAAAGGTCAGTTAGATGTTTAAAACACGATCTCTAAAAACAGTATTTCCTGGAATACCTATAGTAAATGTATGTGACACTAAATTAGGTGGTTCTATTGAAATGAGAATGTGAAGGTCACTATAATAGAAGTTGTTTCAATATAACGGTGACATTACCGTATATCACTGCTAAAAAGAATTTCAGTATCTTTTACGCCTTTTGGACGTTCTTTGACTTTGCCCTGAACGTCTCACCCTAGGTTTTCAAATTTAAATAGGTTTAAAAGGGTATAAAATAAAATATTAATAATCTTTGCTCGGGTTACACATCACTAAAATTTAGGGTAACTGTTCCGATTAGAAATTTATTATTTGTAAGTAGTGCCAACAGTATAATGGTAAGAACTATCAATATAACCCACTCCCATGGGTATAGCCACTGTTGAATGTTTATGGTGGTAGCAATAGCTAATAATATACAGATGCATAAGTAATGATATCATGTCATCGAGCGACTCTAATAAAAAAGGTGTTTCCCGTTGTTGGTTTAGTGAAAGCTCCGAAGCTTACCAATAAGCAAAAGACAAAGAAGATATACCACCTGATGCAAAGAAAATCATTAGATAATCTTCTTAAGTCAAATACTACCAGTTTGCGAAGAATCGTAGGTTTAATGGAATCGATTGGTAAAATGAGAAGATTTAGAGCCGTAAACAATAAACTTCGAGATTATTATAAAGAGGATTATCCAGTAGTGCATGAAGCTCTTGTAAAGTGTTCAAGTGATCCAGACCTTTTTAGATTGATGACATTTCAGCGGTTTTCCAGGGAGCAGTACGCATATTTTACTGAACTTTTAAAAAGTACAATCGCTAGGAAGGACCTCACACCACCTTTAATCAAAAGACGCCTGTATAAGTTAATATCGAGGCAATCGGGATGTTTTGAACAAATGACAAACCATAATGTTTTTGTTTTGCCAGATGAGATTCATAAATGGTTTTTTTATAATATTGCTCGAGAAGAATCCTTTGATCATTATTATTTTATGATAAGAAAAAGAATTCATCTTAGTGCAACTCCCCACATTTGGAAGTTTACGAAGCGTTTGTTGCAAGGCTCTGAGATGGAACTTCAATTGGCAACTTTCCAAATTTTTCTACATAAGAAATCTACCCGTTCCATATTTAAAAGGAGCTTTGTTCAATTGTACAATTTTACTGCCATGGTGCAAGTCTTCAATAAACTGTTACAGAATAAAGACTTTAGATACGTATCCTATTATTTGATTGCACTGATTGAGAAATTGGAAATCCCTAATTCTGATAAACAAAAAACTGAACATTTAAGAAAAGTGGCGTTTATAAGATTTACCAATGCGCTATTACACTGTATCTCCCGGGTTGGTGATGTTAAACTATTTATGTTAATTTTTAAATTCCAATTGAAGTATTTTGAACAGTCAGGCCTCATTTTGGATAATCCCAGGAATTTGAGATTACTTAATAAACCACTACATGACTTCTTGCGGAACCTAAGAATAATGGGAAATCATGATGAACTCTTCCAGGCAATCATTAAAATACAAGAGATTCCAACTAAACATTCTTTAATATTTAAAAAATATGTCATTGGTGAACTTATAGCTTCTATGACCTCGTTTAATGACCCAAAATTAATATGTCAATATATACTTTCTGTTACCAATTCGCAGTTATCATCCATCATGTTGAATAAATTAGGGCTTTGGGGTTGGATTTTTCACTCTACTTCAGTGATTCTTTCAGACGAAGACTTAACAAAGCAATTGCTGGCTGTTCCAAAACTTCTTCCCCCTTCTTTGTCTACGACAGAAAAACCTAATCAACATTATTTGACCGATTTGTATAAAACATTATTTTCCGCAACTTCTACTACTTTGGACAAGGAAAAGTATAAGGAGCTTTTATTATTTCTCTATGACAATTATTTAAAGGTATTAGCTGAAGGATATATGCCATGGCCGCATGATACAAGAATCCTGTGTTTATTTCTGAAAGAAGTCAAAACAAAAATAAAAGATGCACACCTTTCCTATCACCTTTTAAAGACTTTCTTTGATCAACCTTGCTCGCAAAAGGTTAAAGTCCCCAGTAATCCATGTCCATTTACCTTGGCACTCTACGATAATAAAACAATAACTCATCAACAGATGTCCGCGATCCTAGATATCATAAACAGTAGAAAAATAAATGTATCATTCAATTTGTGCGTCTCGATGATAACCCGATACTTGAGCTGGAAAAATAAACAAGAAGCTCATAAATGGTATATGAAAATAATATATGGAAATTTTGAACTTAGACATCATCGTTTAATCAATATTGTAAGGGAAAATGGTTGGAAATTCCCAAAGAATTTTGATAAGGGATTATTAGATGCGCTGGAAGTTGGTAAGAAAGAGGCGGATTATGATGATGAAATTAGAAAAGCAGATTTACTATTGGGAAGTGATGAAGAAGAATGCATTGATAGAAGCAAAGAAAGCGGCTATATAAGTGATATTCTAGAAATAATATCAAAGATAGGAAAATAAGTTTATTGGATCATCTATTGTAACTCGATAGAGAAATATTCGGCTTGGGAAATATGCTACTTGTAAATACAATTTTATAGATGCAATATTATTGACTGTTGTCTTAATTGTTGTTTAATGTACAAGATTATTTAATAATAATACAAATTTAAAAACATGATGGAAACTAGAACCATGCCATATAACCAATATCTGCCTTGGCTAGATTTCTTGGGTTTACTGCAGCGCTGATCAAGTCTAATGCATGTTGTGTAGTAACAGCTGGTGTGGAACTCAAATGCGCCAGTTGAGAAACTTTCCTTATGATCAAGTCAACATTAGACTGTACCATTTCACGTAATTGCGGATTTTCAATGATAGGACGGTGCAAATTGCTATACCATGAAATAATCTCATCACGGATGAAAAGGGTTAGATAAGTATTTAATTTGTTTTCTGGTTCCATTAAAGCACGCGCAATTGTGAATAAGTTGACAGAGAATATCCCTTCTAATGAAGAATCACCTATCAATTTTTGAATGTTAGGCGTTAATCTGAAAGGTATTGGTTCTTGATTATGAAATATAGGAGCATCAGATGGTAGGCTCATTTCATAGTTCTTTAATAATGGTTTGACTCTTTCAAATGGATACCTTGATGGTAACATCTCCAGAGTGAATACTTCACCTGAACGTTCATCGACATAAATCTTATTTGGTGTACGGTTATTGATTGTCATCATATGAGATAAGAATGTAAATGTACCATAATTAGAAGCAAATTGTTTACGGAACAGCCAGAAATCCTCAAATTCAGTAAACATGGAAAAGAAGTAATCTTTCAAAACTGTACTTGGCAAAAACATTGATTGAATAGAGCTCATTATTTCAATTTTAACCAAAGTCAAATCTGGGTTTGGTAAGGACTTATCATGCGCCATCTTTAATTGATCTGAGATGAAGTCTTGAATAGAATCAGGGTCTATATTATTTTTGGCGCAGTACTTTTCATATATTTGATGTAATGTAATAAAGGATGAGCTATCATTCATAATACGAACTTGAGGTGATAGCGGTACAGCGACTGGAAGCATAAATTGAATGTTTCTCTTGCGTGTCTCCACATTTTTTGTCAATAAATTGTTCAATAATCTGTACAATTGGAACATTCTTTCTTCCCTTCTTGAATGACGAGCAGCCGGTAATTGAACGGCAAATGAGTATGTGTTACCATCACTACCACGGATATTCAATCTTTTATAAGAAGAATGAGTATTACGAACAAAGTTGACAGTGGGCAAAAACCTTGTTATCTTGACAAAATGAAGGTTTGTATCTTTATTTAGCAAATACTGTCCGGGGATTTCAATATCTTCAAACTTTTGGTGGTGGAAATTACTCAAATGCGGACATATCTTCTCAAGATATTCGGTACTAGGTGCTCTATCAAGTCTGTTCTCTAATCTCTTGCGCCAATATCTCAATCTCTTGATATATGTTTCAAAATCTGGCTTGCTGTCAATAAAGTCTGCATTAAATTTAGGTCTGATATGTGGTGCTAACAACGTCTCTGAAAGTCTCTTCAGATTATTTTCGGTGCTTTGAGTTAACTGTGGATGTGTCCTTGGGAATGGCAATCTATTATAGTTAAATGTTCCATCAATTAGAAGCACATTGATTAATCTAAACAAATCTTCATCTGTACTTGTTTTGAAACGTTCGTTTATTTGTGCGACCAATGATTCGAGGGATAATGCCAATAATGGATAAGCAGTCTTAAGAATACTACTTAACTCTTGTAGATACTCCCATGGTTGGCGTGTTCTATTGTTGTTTTGAGCTAACGATTCACCTTTTTCTCCCATAACAGCCATTGTCCTTTTTTGAATGACTGAAAAATCTTCCTTCGTAGTTCGTAGTTGGAAATGTAAAGCTTGGGGATAACTCTTAGCGATGCGAATAAGAATTTGACGAACCATGTTAGCTTCTTTGTGAGATAGTGAAGTTAATAATTGAGGAATGAAAGTTATCCAATACCATACAGGTACTTCTCCCCTAAAAGAACCAAATGCCTTAGATAAGGAACCGGAGGCGTCGTCCATACTAATCAACCATAGAATTCGACAAAGAAGATTTCTTGTTTTTGAGTTCTTATAAAGTCCTGCGGCTTGTAGATAGCAACTAATAGCATTGCTTGCATAGCTTATATTATTAGGATCTTCTGATAAAAGGTGATCGTTGAAGAAGCCCCATTGCGCCCAGGCCTTTGCTAAATTTAAATCGATCTGGACAGCAGTCGCAAAAGCTTGATTGGCCTCGTCATTGGCTTTCAGCTTCGACAAAAACATACCCTTCAATGTAAAAAACTCAGCTTTCTGTCCAGTACCAAAGTAAACCAAATTGGTATTGCTGATAACGTCTAAACCAGTGGTTAATTCATTCATATTCTGATAATGGCACTTAGCCTGTTCGCGCAACTTCAAGAATGCTTCCTGAATTTCAATATTCGGCAAGGTATATATCCTTGCTAATTGGTTGATACAAACCTCCGGCATATTGTGCCTACGTGCGACGTGGGCAAATCTATTAATTATCCATGCTAATTCATGATATCCTCTATATGCATGAGTATTGATCGTGTTACTGCTGTTTGTTTGTTGAAGGGCCGGAATTAATGGTAAGTAGGCGTTGTTAACTATCTGAAAAGTATGTTGCCGCCATGTAACCAAATCATTCCATAAATCAATATCATCCCAAATGTTTGGAAGACGATCTCTCCACGCTTGAAACACACGTTTTACTTCTTGCGCCTTGGCATCAATATTTTGAACGGTGGTTGTGTGCAAGTTGTTATATATTTGAGTCGCTTCTAGGAACTCTAAGTACTGTTGGAACCCATGTAATAGCCACTTATGTGCTGGCGTGTATTTTTCAGGAAGAGAAGCCCATTTGTGTAAACTTAATTGAATACCCTCATCACATAATCTCTTTACATCTTGATCCCCCTTTCCAGTATCGGCAAAATGTTGTAATGCCAGGAACGTTTCAAACATTTGCCTACGTGGCGTAGGTACATCCATAACACTCTTAACTGACTGTTCTAAGGCTTCTCTGTCTGCATTCCAATCTGCAACTCTCCACCCACATTCTAACAATAAATCAGTAAACCCTTCATGTTTGGCTAGTTCTGTCAATATATCCCAATGCTGAAGCTTCTCAGCACAAAGGATCCAATTGTCTTCCCAAAGTGCATATTCCGAATCAGAATATGGTAAAGCTCCACTTCTTGCTTTGACCTGGGCCACTTCATATAGTTGTTGTGCTTGATCCCATAGACCAACTTGTTCATATGAAAGTGCTACACTAGTTTCATTATATTTGGCTCTTCTGCGCCACAAGCCGTAATACATATCATCTTCTTGTAAATTATGGTACAATTCTAACAGAGCATCATGATTTGCCTCGATTATCTTAGCATTATCTATTGCGGTGTTCTCTTGAATTGACTCTAATATCTCAATGGATTGGTACCATGAACCGTATGATGTAGCCAAATACTTTACTAGATGAGGAGGTATTTCTAAAGTCTCGACCCTACCAATTGAATCAAGTAAAATACTGATTATGTTAACCCTTGAATGTTTTGTATGGTATGGTTTTGAGAGGATCGCAATTAAAGATCTCACAAATCCGTATTTTTCGTTGCGAGGAATACACTTATAAACTTGAGGGAATAAATTCACCCATGCATTTTTGATTGTCTTAGGATCTTGGTAAAATAATTCTACCAATGGATCAAATATGTTTTCTGCAGTGATGGTACATATTTGCTGTAAGGCCGATTTGTGGTTCCTGATAAACGAAATTAAAGTAGAATCTTCTACGGTGTCGACTGATTGTTTCTGATCACCTTGCAAGACTTCCTCCAGAACACCAGGAGTAATAAGGTGAAGCGGTATTTGTAGGGATAAAGAATGATCTTTTATGAAAGCCCCATACAATAGCTGAGATGCCTGGTTCAGCCAAGGATAATCAGCTATGTATTCCCAATTTTGATCTCTTATCACATAATACAATCTTTCTTTGATATCTCTCTCTAAACTACTATCTAGTATGGACATAAATCTTTTTCTTATTGCAACATTTTGTGTCCTAGTACCTACTAAGAATGGTTGTTCCATTCTAACAGTTATTTCGGTATTGCTGTATTGCTTATGTTCGAACAATTCCAGAACAATTTCATAAAATGATTTGGATAGAGATGGTTCGCCTCTAATTTCGAATGCCAGCATTTTTGTTAAAATTGCAGCTTTTTCCTTGATTGTAGGAAACACTTCGTTATTGAAAACCCAAGTCCTTGACACATTGATTATTTTACCTAAGAAATGTTGATCCATTGATCTATCGATCAGTAGAGCAAGAGTGGATAAAAATGGTCGGCGAGCATCCCCCAAAAAGGAAACTTTCATAGACAATAAACAGAGCAATTTTTCTAAAAGCTTCGTTGTAATCTTAGCTTCTTCCATTGTTACAGCATCTTTTGGTTGTGAAGTAGTTAAGTGGTCCTTGCATAGCTTATTAAATGTTTTCATTAATGGACTAAGAAGAGGATCTACACTTTCAGGAAAGTTCACAAATAATGTCCAGACCAACGTAACGCCAGCTGCGACAGATGAAGCTCCTTGTAAATCTTGAGTAATAGTAGATTCTAAGCGTTTTATGAATACTCTAGATGAAGAGCCATCGGCCATTGACGCGATTGTTTCATCTTTTGATTTCAGAGCCTTCAAAATAATGTTGAGCACCTTCTGTAGAGCTTCTTGCATGTCATGATGGTTTGCCTCAATGCATTTATCTAATAACGACTGAATGATATCTAAGTTCTCCAAAATCCATTCGGGTTTCTTAGTCCTGAAAAAAATATAGAGAACATCCAAAGTATTAATACAATAATAGATGATATTCTCAGATCCAAGTTCAATGTTGGCGAGGAATTTCTCAAAATATGCCATTTTTATATTAACGTTGGACCAATACTTGTTTGACAGAAAAGAGGATAGAAGATTCAGTGCTCGAATGCCAAGCTCATTGTCAGTTGCACGATGATCACTTGCACAAACATACCTTATTAGGAACGAAATACAAGACTCTCTTAAGTTCAGAGGTATAGAGTAATTAGAGCTTCCTTTTTTGGAAGTTATTTGTTGTTCATCTGCGTCCGGCATTTCTGCATCTCCATCACCATCTTCTTTGTGTGCATCTGTAAGGTTCTCATCCAGTCTCCTTTTTTCCCATTGTAGAATCAAATCTGCAAGGTCTATTGCCAATAGGTGATTATCCACATTTGAATTTGGAAAAAATGACACTTTGTTTATATGATGAATTATATTGGAAACAAATAAATCACGAGAGTCATATAATAAATCTGCGTGTTTAATTAGAAATTGATATAACATATTGTTTTGAGTAAAACTGTTTTCTAGCATTACCCTCTTAACCCAATTAACCCATTCCTTGGGTTTACTTTCACATTCCATCCTTTCATTTATTACTGGAGATAATAAATCCAAAGATTGGCGTACGATATAGCGTGCATCGCTAGGAGGGCATCTTAATAGGGCCACAAATATTTGAGTAATCACTCTTAAGGGGAACTTATATTCTAAAATAAAGTAGGTTGTAATTAAATACGCAGTTTGTTTCAGTAATGGGTCTTCTAATTTGATAAAGTGCCAATTAAATTTAATTATGTCTTTCTTAATATCGGAAATCAAATATGGATTCCATTTCACCAAAATACCAGAAAGTTGTAGCAACTCAAATCTGTAGGCATCATATGCGCCATCAACTCCATTCAATAGGACTGCATTCGACTGAGGTGATGCCCATATCTTTGAATGCAGCAAATCTAACCATGTTGGTTTAACTGCAGTTACATTTTCATTGGATGTTGGTAGTACTTTAGAGTGAATGCCCTCATATATCAACGCCGAATTAATTATTTTTTGGAACATAAAAATACTAACATTTAGCGAATGAGTGAACGTGAAAGATAAAACTGCTTCAATGTATCTATTTTTCTCGTTTATATCTTTCAGAGTAATGATGTTTTTAAATATGAAATTGTAGACAGTATCCGAAAATCTGATATTGTTCAAAATTGAAAAGTCGAGGAACTCTAAAAATAAGTTCCTTTCCGAAGGATAGAATTCAATGAATGTTAAATATATTCTTTGAAATTTGTCTATGGCCTGTCCCAATTGCAGGTCATCAATGTAGAATTTGTTTTCTTGAATTGTTTTAATAGTTAAGGCATGCATATCCCTCAACTTAAGCACCATATCTCTTTGGCTCCTGAGCCAATCATGTCCCTTTACTCGCACCATGGATTCAAACAAATCAATCATGTTGGCAAAGAAGCTAACAACTCTCACCGGATTTGATGGTATGTTCGTTACATAATATTCATAGAATATGCCTAGTTCATTTTCAAACTCATTGGCAAGAGCACTTGCTTCTGGAATCTGTATGATATTTGACATAAATAGAATGAGTTGCCTTAATGCCAGATTCTTTTTAAAATATTCCGTGACAGGTTTGTGAAATCTGTTTAAGTATTTTGCCAATGGAAGCCTGAAAGGAGAGTCTAATTGTAATCTTAATTTTCTTTCTAATAGCATTACCTTTAGTAGCAAATCATTCAAAAACATATCAGCCTTGGGAGGTAGCAAGTAAAATATATTAACAATGCTACTGATTATGTTAGTAGGTGTCTGATTATGTATATCTTGCCCAAAAATAGTGTCTAGAACTTCTAATCTGCACCAGGCAGTTAAATGATCAAGTAATTTTTTCCCAATTTCTACTTTGAAATAAGCAATTAATAGTTCGAGTAATTTCGATAAGGCATCCAGACCAGAGACAGATAGTTTCTGGTGATCTGACAGGTTCATCAACATCGGTTTAAGACCATTTTGTAACAATTCCTTTGGTAGCTTCGAATTTTCTTCTAGCGCTCCCTTTAATGCAACATACGTAGCATCAATTATCTCAGGAGAAGTTTTTAACATAGTCTTGAAAAAAACTGCCAACACTCTTATTCTTAGATTTCCCTGTTGAGAAGTGGAAAACTGTTCATCCCTTAGCGCAAGGGCTAATAGTTTTATGCATGCCACTCTCAATTGAACGAGATGTTCTGAAGTTCTATATTCCGTTGATCTTTGAATAGTTGATAGGGATTCATCTTCTGCATCAGCCAATACAATTACTTCTTGGAGAAGCCTGAAAAGTTCATCGTTAAATGTTAGGAAAGTATCAGGTAGTCCCAAACAATAGGTAATGGCGTCTATATTCCCTATTTGCATTGTAAACGATAAAGCCCTTAATGGTTTTGCAAATATTGGAGATAATAGGAAATTCTTTGAATGCTCCATCAATTTTATAATTGGAATCTGCGTACTGTTTTCAATTACCTTCAAACAGGATTGACAGGCCTCACGAACTTTAGAATTGGAGTTACTTAATTCACAGACTATATCAGTTATGGAATTTTGGAGGTATTTAGAATTTAGAGTGTCAATGGTAACATCAGCACATGTCAATTCCATCAGTTTTAGTAATAAATTTTGAGCATCTTGAGTGATATTTGATGGAGCTTCTTCAATTGTATCTTTCAAAACAAACAAGAATGATGCGACTAATTCCGGTTGTAAACGTTTTAGTAATGGAGTTGGAATATTTATATCGTTGATTAGAGTTCCAATACCTAGGATCCCTGCATTATTTTCGTAAAACGGTTCCTTATAGCAGCAATGTATGAATTCAGCTAAGAGATCGAAAAGAAGAGAGTGTGTAAATACCAAATCATCATTATATATCATTTTGCTTCTTTCATGGATTTGAAGAATAGCCTCGATACCTGTGTTTTGAACATCCTTAATGTAACAAGATAGAGAAGTAGAAATGGCACGAACTATAACACTGCTAGTTATCATTACTTCAGGTTGTCTTACATCAATATTAAACATGTTCGTATAGTTCAACTTATTTGTCAAAGTATTAGTGACTTGAAGTAGACAGAAATGATCTATAATATGACGTAATAATATCTTAGCATCATCCTTTAATTGTTCTATAGATGTGGCAAAAAATACAGACTCCAATAAACGTATGAAAAGCCTTTCCTGTTTAGAAAACATGTCATTATCAAGAGTTGGCGGTAGTTCGAAATTGGAAACAACATCGACTTTTTCTTGTAATGGAATTTGGGCTGCTTTTTTCAGCAATGACGCAAAGTTGTCGGGAAACTCTGTAGAATCTTTAATGAATAATAATAATATGGAACTTAGATATTTGAATGCACTTTCCCTATAATGTATATCAGCCTTATAGTCCTCTAGTATATTTAAGGCTGATTCTACACCAGGGGTGATAGAAAGTGGGATATCTTCGCTAAGTCCATCTACTTTGAACAAGGCATTTATTTCAATTTCTAATTCAGTTTGTGATTTCAAGTTCGCTGGTGCCTTTAAGAAACGACGATTTCTGCCTCCAAGCTTCCCTAGAATCTTTACAGTTGTATGACTAATACAATGGTTAAAGGGCTGTGGCTGGAGTAGTTTAAAAAGAGATTTCGATATATCATCTATCACAGGTTCTATTATGGGGTCAAAGTATTCAGAGGTCAAGTTATCAATACATAGCTCCAATGTTCTTAACCCTTGTGAAATTAGTTCTGGATGACCCTTTAGTGCATACACAAGAGGTCTCATCAGATATTGTAAGTACGGAGCCAATACACTCAAACGTACCGGAACTGTTATGCATAACTCCACGTAGAGTTCACGTTCATGGGGTAAGCGGGCAGTAAGGAATAATTGATTTAATGATTGCAATAAAACTTGAAGAATTGGTTTTATCGTTCTGTAGAGATTTTCAAATCTACCACCACCTATGCTTCTAAATAATGTTCTGATCAAATAGAAGTATACCAGACGCTCTTCAGTCATTGTTGAATATTTTAATGAATCAAGGATTATATTGTTCAAATATGGTAACAAAATTAGTTCATTTGTGTTTGGGAATAAATTCACAGACATGAAACATAACTTGAATAAACGAACAATAACATTCGATTCGTAGAAATCAGCATTTCCCAAATGTGGTAATTTCTTTTGCAGGAATCTTAATAAAATACTACAAAAGTTGGGTGATATTAATTCATTGGTCAATAGAGATTGAGCTAAGTGTAATAAACCACTGTCATTAATCATACTTTCGTAAAAAAATTCTATTTCAGAATCTACAATTTCATTGAATGAGGAACTGTCAATTTGCATAAACATAAATGCGATACAATCCATTAGTTCTCTACTGTCTTTGGTAGCTGTTACTGGTATACTCGGTATCGAAATATCGAAATGTTTCTTTGTAGGGAGTGTTGGTTTATTAGGGTCCGAAAAATACTTCAAAGCAAGAATACATTCATGAAATAAGCCCTTCAGAGTCAATACCTCCTCATAAGAGAAGACTCTTCCTACAGATGCCCATAGTTTTGGATTAGAAGTTGTGTATTCATTTGGAGGTGGATTGAATGCTTTTAAGTCATGGATAATAGTTTTCAAAAATTGCATTAGAGTATGGAAGAAATATGCAATGTCTTTCATTGGATCTTTCATGAAAGAAGATGGCAATAATACAGGAAAATGGTATCTAATGTCAAAGTATCCCAATGGTAAAGATTCCTCCGTCTGTGCCTCCTTCTCATCAGGCTGGTTCAAATCGGACTTCTCCGTCTCCTTATTTTCCTTGAAGATTTCTTCGCTCGTTTTAGGTATGCTATCACTTATCTCAAAGACATTTTTCATGTACGTATCTGGATCGATATTTTCGATTTGGACCTCCTTTCTTATCTTGTTACTTCTATCGATTTTCTCTTGAAGATATTTTTTATGAGATTTCATAAATATATCATGATCTCTGTTAATGCTCTTAAAACGACGGTAATATGCGTCAATTATAATCATAAGTAGTTTTTTAGCTCTTGGAGCTTCATATGGAGTTTCTTTCCCCAATTTCAATATTCTCTCTACTAAATTCAACAACAACTTAGCACTCATTATTTGAACATTAAATATGAGTGACTCATCTAACAGTCTTTCCCGGTATAGTTTTACAATTTTTTCAATTTGATCAAGATTAATTTCGCTTCTAATATTATGAATAAAATCTGCAACAGTACTATAAGCTAACGTTCTTAATAATTCACGAGTTGTGAATGCATCACCTAGTAGTACGTTATCATCTAATAAAGAATCTAATTTGGGAACAAATAAGTTTCTATAGTTTGTTGATAAAATGTGTCTTGTTGCATGAACTAATTCTTTCCTTGCAGATGGAATTTCTGAAGGACAATCTTCAAATAATCTTATAATTAAGTCAGGAACAGATTCGGCGTAATTTTTTAATATCTCTGCAGCATAATCTCTTAGAAACACATAGGCTAGGAAGGAAGTACATTTAATCTGTGAAAAGATGAAATCGCAATAGCTTGCTCTATTGACAATTTCTGGGGCTAGCCCAGTGAATCTTTTTCCTTGAGCTTCTGCTTCCTGGTGTGCTCTCTTTTGTGCATCAACTTCCAAATTCAATAGTTTCATCACCATTGGAATAAAGTTTTCCAATGAAGTTCCATTTAATTGTTTATAATTGGAATACAAAGTTACCATCCCAACAGGGCATTCTACCAAAATCTTGAAAGAATGCATTACTGGTTTTAATGGTTTTTCAGAAGATGATTCATCCTTGGTCATATCATGATCCACATCCTCGTTACCATTATCATCACTTGGGTCTAATAATTGTTCACCGTCTGAATTGTTGTTAGAATCGTTAATTTGTGTATTTGAATTTTCATCAAATTCTAATGCAACTAATTCTGGAGTATTTTGATACAAGCGATTGATAATTTCAATAAATTCTTCTACTCTGTCTTGTAATAAAGTCTTGAAAAGTTTGAAGAGACCAGGTAGGATCTTCATACAGATGATTCCATTCTCTTCATTTTCCTTCAATAAGATTTCAAATATTTTATCTATAATGGAAATGGCTTGAGTTTCTGATGTATGACCGATAAGGTATCTATTTATTATGTTTAGGATTGCATATCTTAATTTATGCCCTAATGAAAACTCATCGAATGAAATTGGAATCGTGTCTAATTGATTTAAAAATATGGGTATCATTTTGTCTAAGAATAAAGTGTAATCATCGGGTAAGCTAAGTAGTTCAAGTAAATCATAAAGTTCAGATATTGTAGAGTATTTTGTTTGTAAAGAAGTTGCTTCATTGCTAAATCTTATTGCGAATTGGTCCAACTGTTCAGATAATGGAGCTGCCTGCATATTCACAAAAAAATTTACTTCAGGTATTCAGATGATCAATTTTAATAGTAGGTTCTTAAATTCAATCTTCTTTAGACAATGATCACTATCTTGAATTACCCTTGCTTCTCGATTATTTTGGTTTTGTTCCTCTAGCTAGGTAAGCTAAGTAATTTTGGACTACTAATGCTGGAATTTGTATATCAAACCAGGGAAGCGCTCAATCTCGAAATGTTTTTTTTTTTTTTTGAATGTTCAAGAAAGTGTCTGGATCACGTGTCTGGTTTCCTAATTGGGACGTAATCGATCAGCTTGTATCAAACAAATAAATAAGTAAAGTGAATTGGAACATTGGTAATTCTGATTATTTGGTTAAATCTTTATATAATGATAAGCATATAGTTTTATTTTGGTATACCTTGAAGTCATGGAAGACAAAATAAAAAAAGTAATACAATTAATTACAATACATGGTGTTCTACATAAGTAGAATATTGATTGTTCTTTCTTTGATACAATAATAATATTACAAAAGACGAATTTGGATAGCTACTAAGCTTCCTCTTTATATAAATTACAAAATAAATATTCCAAATAAATTCCAAATTAATAATCACTATTATTAATTTTCACTCGAATGTTAGCGTGATTGCAAAAAGAATATTTGGTAACAACAGTTTACATAGATCATTATAACACGTATCCATACCCTGTTACTGTGCCCTAATATTTCCCAATTCATCACAACCATTTGTAAAGTTCATTCTAAAACAAATTACTTAATGATATTTATGAACTCAATAAGCAGTCTTGTTCCTAAAGACTCCATTACATCAATCCCGTAACTTCTAATCAATTCCCATACTTAACTCTTGTCTATTTCGATTAACCAAACCAATACTAGCTTATTGTTGTCCGATTACAAGCATTCATTAATCTAATACTTAATATCCAACTATTCTGATCTTTCCATATTATAGTTACGTGGACATTAAAAATATAGTAAAAAAACTTAAGATAAGTGCTCCAGGGGAGGTTCGAACTCTCGACCTTCAGATTATGAGACTGACGCTCTTCCTACTGAGCTACTGAAGCAAACAGATATCATATGATCTAATACTATCTATACTCAGGCGAAACTTGGTTTTCTAAACTATTAACTTATTTAGTAACTTGAAGTATTCGAGATGTTGTGTTTATATACTATTGGGACTTATCCAATAATCGACACCAATCTCGATTGTTTGATCACTTAATGTTAACTACATTCTTCATTTGTTACTGTTCACCATTCACAGCTTATCTTATATTTAAAGTCATTTGTTATCTTATCAGTAGTGCCGTTCAATCATTCTTATCTTTAACATCATTTGTTTTCTTCAGTAATGCCGTTCTTCGAACGTCACATTATTAAACCTCAATATTTTTAACGTCACGATCCTAGGTGATACTAATGGAATTTTAATTATAAGATCAACTGCATATTACGATATTAATGTAATTGGGAGTAGTTAAGGCTCCATCTATTAGTTTTCAGTCGAGTATCTTTAAATATAAGAATTTTGCCACCATCAGCATACAGGATGTAATGTGTGACAATTGGAGAGTGCACTTTTGGAAGTAGATTTGTTTGGGTTAACGCGAAGCTCATTATGCCGCACACTATAATCAGTTGAAGCAAGTCTTTATTGAATTGATGTGTAGTGAACAAGCCAACTTGAAGCCGGGAAAATATCTGCTAATCGGTTGATGGAATAAGACATGATGAGAATAAGACGTGGCAATTGAGCATCTGCTGTAGGAAGACATGCTGTTTCCTAAATAGTCAATAACATTTCATCAATCTCTTTTAATATCCACTTATCATTGTTCAAATAAATCAATTGCATTAATCTTTATTAAAATTTGGTATTTTTGGGGGAGTTCGTGTTTAAAAGAATAGTAGATACTTTCAATATCAAGTTCCTTGTCAATATGATCACATATCGCATAGTAATTCGATCCTGCATTAAAATGAAAGAAACGAAATATTGAATGGAGGAAATATGCACAACATTACGGTGAAAAGTGTGCTTAAATTATCTCAAAGCATTTGAATCTTTGCAATAAAAGTTCTTCAAGCAGCAGTGAGAAAGATCCCGTAGCTGCTATTGCTAGTAATGTAGATTCAACACAATTCAGAGCAATGATAAAAGAAATTTTAAATCTCATGAATGTGATAGATCTCTTAAAGAATGTGTTAATGAAAGGACTGAGACAATTCTCTCTGAGGGGAGACAAGTATTGAACGCAGAGCCACGCTGAATAACAGCCATTCATTGGGAGTATGTGTTTAAAAGAGTGACAAGAATAGTAATTCAGTAGCTATGCCAGTTGACGAAAAAAATCTTTGAGGAGTAGTGTGTTTTAGACAATGTTCTATCAAAAGTAATATTCACTGAAATTCTATAAAACGGTGTGGATTATACCGGACACTACTTGATACTAAATTTCTTGACTGTAAGGACGAAAGTGAAAGAGCCATTGTCTAGTACTTGTTTTTTTGCCTTTACACGCTGATCTCAAAGTGATGACTTAGGGCCAGCTACATAAAATATCGATTCTAGTTACCAACAAAATGTTTAATTTTGAAACCAATGAGAAAATAGCTAGGTTTAAAAATTCGTCCGTTTCGTTTACCTGTTCCTTATAAACATATACTGCCAATATTAAATGGGTTAAGAAGCAAAATCTTGACTTATTTTTTTTTCTTGTTCCCGTTGAAAATTTGCGTTTATCAAAATATTTCACGATGGGTTACATAATTTGACCTGTTCAAATTCAGAACATTTTAAGTGCAACAACAGTAGCAAACGTATCTGCGATTTATAATTAGATATAGCAGATAATATAAACAAAGAGAGGAATTGGAACATTCATTTATATGCATATAAGAAATTGCACACTGCTACACTTTCGTTTTATCCGTCCAAGATCCTGTCGCTAGTACCTATTGATATTTTACGCCTCATTAATTCAAGTCTCGTTCATTACTTATCGTATATCAACAAACAAAAACCGTCTTTTTAGCTCATATTTAATATATATCCTGATTTTCAGGCTTATGACCAAGTACTTTTTAGAAAACAAACAATAAAAAAAATGCATGGAATGTACAACGATATGATAATAATGCTCCTTTCACTTCTAATACCAATTATTTCGGTAACTTTAGCTGAATCCACTTCAAGTATATCGAAGCCCTTCCCCACTTTAAACATTGGCACCGTCGATAATGGTGTCTTTTATGTGAACATATCGCTGGGCTCTCCGGCGCAACAGCAGTCACTACGAGTAGATACTGCTCAACCATTTCTATGGGTACTCTCAGGTAGCGATGATAAACAATGTAACAGATTAAATAGTGGGTGCCTTTCAGGTGACAGGTATTATTTTAAAGAGTCTACAACTGGTCAAAGTATAGAAAATGGACCTCTCTACCACCTGCATTTCATTGATACATCTGCGATCAATGGTACCGCTATATGGGATAACGCAAATTTCAGTAACACTCATTTTACAAAAGCATTGGATTATACCACATATCACGCAAATAATGACACCTCATTGGTAGAACTTGGTAGCCATTCCCTTGTGGTTAAGAATCTTGGTTTTATCAATGCAGAGGACGCTCATCCGTCAACTATGGGGTCTCTTGGTTTAAGTGGTCCAATGAATTATACAGGGACAGCTATTAGTGGGAATGATTTTAATTCATCTTTTTCGTTCTTGGCTATGCTAGTTGAAGCTGATTTGCTTGATTCAATGTCATATTCGCTTTGGTTAGGCAATACTAGTAAAACTGCCCTCTCCCCCACAACTACCAAATCTTCAGAATTCGAAGATGATGAGAATGCTGGGAGATTAATATTGGGTGCTATAGATCCTAGCCTTTATTCAGAACCACTTTACTCATTTGATGTGCTTGCTTACATTGATCCGTCAACTCAATCAGAAACGTACAGTTATCCGATTATTCCAATGAGCGCACTTTATATTGTTTCAAGTACCGGTAAGGGAACAAACGTTACTGCAAAAGATTTTTTAGAACCTGTATTGTTGAATACTAATTTCCGTAACAACTACCTGCCATTGACTTCCATTATCCAAATTGCTATTCAAGTTGGAGCTACTTATGTTGAATCTTTAGATAGATGGCTTTTACCGTGTTCTATCAGCTCCAAAGATATTCATTTTGAATTTACTTTTGGTAACCTTGTCATCAAGTCGCCATTAAACGATTTTTTAGAGACCACCTTTGATGGGTCCACAAATACATCCATGCATTTTTCTAATGGTAACGAAGCATGTTTTCTAAAAATTTACCCAAACACGTATATTGGATACAATGCACTAGGTAGGCCATTTATGAAAAGTGTTTATATGGCTATGGAATTGGAAGGTAATATGCTTGCTATGGCACAAGCTATACAACAAGATACGTTTAGTTCAGTCAATGCTGCTGTCTCAGCAGTAGGAACTAAAAAATCCTCTTCTCCAATTTTAACAACCATTTTCTCCTCTTCTTTGTTCCCAACATCTCCAATAAGCTTGTTCAGTATACCGTCATTTTCTGTGTCTGTGAATGAGACTGAAAGTACAAGCAGTGTGACTGAAATTTTTAACACTACGGGTGGTATAGCAGCTATGTCATCCGGTTATATTCCATATGCCACCTACCTTAACCTTACAGATGATTTGAGCTTATCACCTTTGAGTGCCTCAGGGCTTAAAGAAGGTAGTGTTCCTGGTCAATATACTGCCACTGTCTATTCTAATGCTATCATTGTGGGTGTTGGAAGATCATTCTATGTGACATCTACATCCACTACTAAAAGTTCTTCCACCACATTTGATAGCATTTCTATAACAGCATTGTCAGATGCAGAACCCACTTCCAAGACTGCAAACGTTGCAAATAAAATATCTCCTTTAGATCACACATTTAATGGGATCTCCAACACTGGATGGGGGATACTATTGTTTCTGATAAGTGGGTTCATGGTTAACGTGCTTATATAATAAAAGAAAAGGTGCTAACAGCATACAATGTAATTTTATGTATTCTTAATAAATCTAACGAATTCCACTATTTATTTTCGAGAAAGATGATACTATCGTATTAAAAAGTCACTAGAGGTTTATTTTTAGTGAACGTGTCGGTCTTTTGGTGCGCCGTTCCTAATGATTATTTCTCGGTAATCTTTCACCTTGAGGAAAATTTCCAGCCAAAAATTGATACGTGAACGCTCAAAAATAAATTAAAGAATCTGGATCTACCTGATCTACTTCAAAACAACCACCGATATTGTGCAGTCAAGTCGATTTTCTTTTGTCTAGGTACAAAAGGATATATATATTGGTTTCTGCGACTGTGAAACTATTACTTTGCTTGTTTTCTCAACATAGGCTAACGAACGACACACCATTCTGTCAGGAATATTACAGCTAGCATCACTTAAAGAAAAACAGATAGATAATGTTAGATCGCTCGAATACCACAGGCAGTAATAGAAATAGACCTTTTTCCACAACTAATCCATTCAGAAATGCAGATTCTAATTTAAATCAGTACAGCAATGATCATCAATTCCAAGAGTGGGCTTCGTCACAATTGAGAGGAAATTCGTCTCATTCCAGTTTCTCGACGCCATATGAAGCAGATGACATGTTCGGAAGAAATGTGATTTCACGATCATCTACTTCCAGCGGCAATGTCACTCCTCAAGGTTTGAGACCTACTTCAACTAATCCTTTTTTAGATGAACTAGACGAAACAACAGAAAGTCCACCCAAACAAAGAGTGCAACCACAACAGCAATCTACTACTTCAAGAACCACGTATCAATCATCTACCGAAGAAAAAGAGAGAATAAGACAAAGGTATCTTCAAGCCGATAATGAAAACACCGCTAGGGATGTCTCTAAGTCTTTACCCCCTCCACCATCATATGAAGAGGCTGCTGGACCAAAGAAAGCCAATAGCAAATATGCAGCAGAAAAGGAACGCTCTAATCATCGTCACCGTAGTGATAATAATGACGGTGAGCGTGAACATCGTCATCGTCATCATCATCGTAGTGAACGTGAGCGCAGTGGATCTCACCATAAATCTAGTACAATGTCCTCCTCAAAGAAGGATAAAAGTAAGAGCAAGGTGATCATACCTAAGAATGTGGATACTATTGACAAACTGGATGTGACTGGGTTGTTTGGTGGTTCTTTCCATCATGATGGTCCCTTTGATGCATGTACGCCTCACAGAAATAAGGGTAATAAAGCAGCACCAGTGATGGCTTTCCCTGCTGATGGTCCTAATAGTACCATTGGTGGTGCTTCTGCTAAAAAATCTGCTCTGAATGAAGTATTTGGCAGAGAAGAGGATGATGATGGGGATGATGGATTATACAAGTTGAGAAACGACACCAAGGATGCTATTAGAGGTACCGTGGGAGATGTTAAACAAATGGATACTAAGAACAAGACAGAGTTGGTTCATGGACCTGTAACTGCAGGGTTGGGTTCTACCACCTTTTTAGATGGTGCTCCAGCAGCTAGAAACGCTAGTTTACAAAGAAACAAATCAGTTTCTTATAAATTACGTGAGCGCGATGAACATAAATTTGATAATTTACGTAGAAATATGAGTACAAACAGTCATGCTCCGACTAGACACAGAACCGACTCCAATGGTGGATATCCTTCGAGATTTAACAATTATAGCAATGATGGCAAGAATAATAACACCAATATAACAAGATCTAGAGAACCTGTAAGGATATCGACTACAAGAAGTAACGGTTCCGGTACAGGAAACAGTAATTTCGGTACAGATGAAGATGACGTATATCTTGGAATTTCTCAGCAGCATAATAAAAAGAAATCTGCCGGATCAAAGCTGCTAAGCAGAGTAAAAAGTTTAAAAGTAGGTGGTAGAAAGAATTAAAGCCCTTACTATATTAAACAATCTATATCCCTTGAAACAAAAAAATGGAAAGAAAAAGACTCTTTTATTTACATGATATATATTTACACATATTGATCTATATATATATATAATTCCCCTTTAACAATATTGATATGTTTATTTTAAAATAAAGCTATTCTAATTTGGAAGTCTGCTTCCAACAATATTCCAATCGATGGATTTCCATACACGTTCAAGATATTCCTGTTTACCGAAAACGCCATAATCAGAAAGCCATGACTTTGGTGATGCATCAATAGATAAAAGCGGTATATATTCTTTTGATTTATCATAAGCGTTCCTTTGCCTCACTTCTTCGACAGATTTAATATATTTAGAATTTGCATTTCCCATAATGTCTGGTGGTGCATTCACATTCCGACTTTCATTCAGTCTTCTTGACAAATTATCCATCATTTCCATCTTATTCAGTAAAAATGGTGAACCTGCATTATAAGTATTGACAATAAATAAATCAGCTACGCCCCCACTATTCGTCCAATTCGTTGTTGGCATACTATTCGGCGACGTATTCTTCCTGGCGACCAACCAAGTGAATCCATCACCTGATATACTTAAATTAGAATTCAATAATAGTGTTTTGAACTCCGTAATTGAGCCAAACGAATATTTAATACCATCGTCCATTTGAGGATATCTCACACTTAGTTTAGCTTCAGTATTCCTTAAATCTACATCTGGTGTTTTCAACAAAACATTAGCCTGAAGTTGTGGCACGGGTAAGATATCTGAACAACCTCTTAAAGTTGAAAATGTAAAGTTTAAGTTAAATAATAATGAGGCATAATTGACAATATCTTTCCGAACACCTGACTCACCATATCTAAGAATTAAATCTAAGTATGATTCCTGTTCGGAAGAATCTTGAGATTTCATAAGTTCATTCAATCTTTCAGTATAATGTTTTGTTCGATCAAACCATGCATTTTGAAGACCATCTGCTGTAAATAAACCGGGGAGCATGCTTCCCTGAGTTATATGGCTTAATGAGGGGACAATATACCATCTGATTGATCGATGAAACATATTAGAATGGCCTATCCTGGAAAGCATCTTTTTTTTCGTTTATATCTACCCTCTATTCTATATACAATCAACTTATAGTCTCCTAGCAAACAAGTTTAATATCTTTACTTCTGTGGATTACTAAAATGAGATTAATTAGTCCATCAAGTCTAATTAGAGACCTATCGTTATACTCTTTAAATTTCACAATTTTAACCCTACTAAAACTTTGCCCTTTCCCATTTTAGTATATTTTACTCCTAAATTTTAAAAATAAATAACCCTATATTTAGTCTTTTTCACGGGCATTGAAAATAAATAAATCATTTATGACGAATAAACCTCAGCACCTATTCTTAATTCTCTGTTGAGTGCAATTTTTTCCTGGTTGTTTTGTTATGGGTTTCTCATCGATTGCAAAATTAAAGGTCAATTCTTACTTGTTGGATGAGATGAACTAACGAGAGGGTTATTTTATAAAACTATTAAATAGAAGTTTCGAATAGAAGCAAGAACACAATTTGGATATTTTTTTGAAGCAGATTCGCCAAACTACTTTGAATAACTTGCAAAAAGAAAGAATAAGATACCCATTTTTTCCTTTCATATCAGTTTGTTATATATCTTTGACCTAAATTGACATTTTGGATAAAGATCTGATCTCTATAACATAAATCCATTCGTTTTATCCAGTTCAAATTTGCCACTAATACATATTAAAAAAAATGTTGAAGTGGATTCAAGGTGGTCTTTCAGCTGTGACTGGTATTGCTGAACCAGAATACGGGAAAGAATGTCTTCATTCTGTAGTAGATAGAGTTAAGGATAAGCAACCCTATCATTCAACTTCACGTGAAGACTTTTTTTGGATTGCTCCAGATCATACAAATGTGGAAACCGTCACCTTTTATTTCAGTAATTTGAAAACTGGTATTGTGGGGTTCGCCCAAATTATACATTCCAATATTATTGGTATACATACTGCTGCACAGTTTACTTTCAGAATTTATGATTCAAAGAATCCTGAAGAATTGAATTTATGGACTTCTACTAAATTAGAAAATTTCAGAATTGAAGGTCCAAATTTTTACGCTGATAATTTATCTATCGAACTAAATGACGAGAACACAACTTATCATTTTATTTCTAATGTGAATGAGCAGTCTATGATTGATTTAAGAATTACACGATTGACTCCTGGCGCTAAAGTAGGTGAAGATCCAACTACTTATTACGGAGATAATATTGATGAACCTTGGGGTACAATGAGACATGTTTTTTGGCCAAGAAATTCATGTCATGGTACCATTAAACTGAAAATTAAACAAAACTCAGAAGAGGAAGAAGAACAAGAAGAGCATGGTCAATCTAAAGAATTTGAGACTGAAGAAACCCTTGCTAAAGCAGAGGATGAACCAACTGAAGAAGGTGCTGATGGTGCAAGTGAAGAAGATGTCGAAGAAGAAATTTTATACGAGGATCGTTTAATTACTTTTACAGAGGAAGAGCCAGCATTTTCCATGTTCGTTATGGCTTTCCAAGGTATGAAACCCCACCATGCTGCTAAGGCATGGAATTTCTTATATTTTCATTCTAAGGAATATTCAGCCGTATTAATGGAATATACTACGCCTAAATCATATGCCAATACAAAAGTTTCCGTAGGTATACTAACATCAGATAAGGAAGTTTTGGCATTGACCACGGATAACATAGTATCACATTTGAATGCTGAGGTAGATTCTGTAGGTTGGAAAGTGCCAAAAAACTTGAAAGTGGAATTTTCAGGTGTTAAGTCAATCTTGACGGATGAACAAATAGAGAATAAGAATTTGGAAGATGATGATAAGGTAACAGCTACGGTAGAAGGTCCACTAAGAAATTTGGTGCAAAGAATTGACGTTATGGGTGAAGTGCCAATGTTCGTCAAGAACATTGTTTCTGGTGTTGCTGGTACTAAGCCTTATATTTACCAGTACGCTGACGAAGACTTCAGTTTACATGTTAATAATGGTAAGGAAATTAAGGGTCTAGGTTGGGCAGAAGTCACTTTTATCTCTGAATCTGATGTTGTTACAAGCGAATCCTATAATGAAAATTAAAGGGTTTTTGTCAGAAAGTCCAAGTTTGTACTGTATAATAGCTATCATTTATTTAATGATGTACCTCTGATAATAATAATAATAATAATATATTATCTAATAGCCTTCAAGTTTTTTACTTATGTGTCATATTTATCAAGTTAACGCGTCTTTCGTTTAGGGCTGGAGAAAATTGTTTATAACTACTCTATCAAACACGTAATTGACACATCTCTTTAATCCGTAGTCTAGGCGCTTAAATTCGTCAAGTTAAATTTTGAATACTTACGTATGTAAATCATTTCGAAATTACGTATTGGTTCGTACTTGGTCAGTAGATAGGTATAATTCCAATAACTTAATAGCCTATAGGAAAATGGTATGGGTTTATATGGCCCATGAAAAAGTGACAATAATCGTCCTACGGTGCTTTGACTGTATTCGTAATTGAGATACGTAAATAAGGATATGTCCCTGTTGAAAAAAAAATTGGGCTGCTTTCTTCTTTTTTGTTCCGGGTAGAAAATTATTTATCCGTTTCTTTTAGAAAACTATGTAGGAACTTCAATGAAATGTTTTTCCGGACAAGTCCGATTAAACAATAGTACAGTTCGGAATAATCTAGAAGAAATCCCGTAGAGGTCTCGGAAAAATAAAAATGTCAATATTTACACTGGATATAACAAATCATATCATATCTTCGAGGAACTTAAGAAAGTTGCTTCTATATACAAAAGAAAAATTATATAAAAGAAAAAATTTCCCCATCATATTTTTTATTCTTTCTGGGGTACTTCTCTTCTCTTCATTTGTTTCACAATAAAATAATCACTTGAATTCATTTGCATTAATATAGAAACCAAATTAATTTAAAATGAATTCGACGCCTGATTTAATAACACCTCATAAATCGAGTTCTTCTAACTCAAATGCTGAAATTATTTCTAACAGTTCAAAGGTTATGAACGACCCAGCTGGTATGGAAAAGAATGGATCTGATGGTTATGAATCTGCCACTGAGTTGGTAAATCCAAACACTGGAAATGGTGCATATGTTACAGTTTCAATCTGTTGTATTATGGTTGCATTCGGTGGGTTCGTTTTTGGCTGGGATACCGGTACTATTTCTGGTTTCGTCGCTCAAACTGATTTCTTAAGAAGGTTCGGTCAAAGACATGCTGATGGGACTCCATACTTATCCAAGGTAAGAATGGGTTTAATTGTTTCCATTTTCAACATTGGTTGTGCTATTGGTGGTATTGTTCTAGCTAAATTAGGTGACACACATGGTCGTAAAATGGCTTTGATTATTGTTGTAATCATCTATATCATTGGTATTATCATTCAAATTGCATCTATTAATAAATGGTATCAATATTTCATTGGTAGAATTATTTCTGGTTTAGGTGTTGGTGGTATTTCTGTGTTATCGCCAATGTTGATTTCTGAGGTTTCTCCAAAACACTTAAGAGGTACTTTAGTTTCCTGTTATCAATTAATGATTACAGCTGGTATTTTCTTGGGTTACTGTACTAACTACGGTACCAAGAACTACTCTAACTCAGTTCAATGGAGAGTCCCATTGGGTCTATGTTTTGCCTGGGCTTTGTTTATGATTGG